>WEKX01000034.1:378314-528595 GCA_013390025.1 Pitta sordida | reverse complement strand
GGGGGGGGGGGGGGGGGGTTTCTCACCTCTTTGTGCCTGCCTTTGAAGACGACGGCGAAGGCTCCGTGCCCGATCAGGTCCTTTCTGCTGAACTCAAACTTTCCCACCGTCTCCATGGCGCTGCGCCGGGGGGTCCCGGGGCCCGGCGGGGAGGCTGCGGCCGGGACGGCTTCAGAGCTGCAAAGGGACGAAGAGGAGGAGGAGGATGGCGGTGATGAAGGAACTGCCTTGAAAGAAAATTCAATCGCCCCCAGTCCAAACACGACGGGGTACCCCCCGCCACCGCACTCACNGAGGCGGAGCGGCCGAGCCCGGCACATTTAAAGGCGCCGCCTGCCGCCCGCCTGAGTCAGCGCTGCCGGCCCGCGCCCCCCGTGCCGCTGCTCCTGGGGGAGGTCACACAGGGAATATTCTGAGCTCGAAGGGACCCGCAAGGAGTCATCAAAGTCCCAGCTCCTGCCCCTGCACGGGACAAGCCCGGGAATCCCACTATGCGCCCGAGAGCGTTGTCCAAAGGCTTAAATTCTGTCGGGCTTGGTGCTGTGATCAGTGCCCTGGGGAGCCTGTTCCAGTGCCCGACCACCCTATGGGTGAAGAAACTTTTCCTACTAAATCCCCCCTTACACAGCTTCACATTCCCTCGGATCCTGTCACTGATCACCAAAGGAAAGAGATCAGCGCCTGCCCCCTTTTCCTCTTCTCACAAGGACTTTGTAAATTTCAATGAGATTTCCCCTCCCACCTCCTCCAGGCTGAACAAACGAAGTGATGTTTCCAACAACTTAAAGAAACGGGTCCTTTCGGGTGAAGTGTTAAAAGTTCACTCTGGGAGCTGTAGAAGGGTCCTGGTGGCCCCGGTCCCACCATCCCCAGCACCCCCTCTTCTCCCCCAGCATCACCCACCTCCTCCTCCACAGGCTTTGGCCCCTCTCCACACGCTCCCGTGCTGGGGGACCACGGCTCCTCTGCCAGGAGAAAACCATGCCTCCAGCGTGCCCGAGGGTGCCTCCATGGAGCTCTCCTCTGAGGAACCCTTCTCGCCGAGCTCCAGAGCTCGGCATGGAACCACTGCTGTGATAAGAAACCTTTCCCGGTCTGAGCCTGGTGTGTGGTTTGACCATCCCCAGCCTCTTGCCGTGCAGTGACCCACTAGCTCTGCCCTGAGGGTGTGGGCTCACAGCTCATTCTCTCTGCTGCAGGAACCTCTCACCGTGTGCCCCTTCCTCTGCTCCGGACTGCCCAAACCCACCAGCCCTGGTGCTATCCAGACCGCTTGCGCACTTGCTCTAGTGCGTACACTCATCACAACCTCCAAGCAGAACGTCGTATTCCAGCTGCAGAGAGAACAATGTGCCTCACGGGCAGCTCCCTTGCTCGCACACAGAGCCTGTCGTTTGTTTTTTACACAACTGCTCCTTATCGACGCGGGTATCGACCTGTATCAGCACAGCAACACCAAACACACGCTGCCCGTACCATGCCAATGGCTCTGTGGACATCCAGCACAGTGTCGTGACGCTCAGTGTCTCCAGTTAGCACCGTTCTCAGCAAAAATGAGGAACGAGCAGCATTTCACAGCGTTAGGCTGTGTTATCTGCACAAAAGCCGTGGCTGACTGATAAGATGTCTGGCCTCTGGTCTGTTGCCCTTTGTCCCTACATAACTTCTATTCAGGTATCTTCCTCCACTCAGATTTTTGATGCAGTATAAACCAAATGCCTGTGTCCTCTGCAACATCTACCATTTCAGGCCTGTCAATGATCACAAGGGATTAATTAAAAAACTAACACCAAAACCGGTAAAAATGTCAAACACTATCAAACTTCTAAAGAAATATCAAGCTACTTGGCGAATGGCAGACGCAGGATTTAGTTTTACCAGTTGTTAAAAGCCTGTGTCTCTAATGCAGAAGGTAATAGTTGCAAAAGTTTAAGGCAGGAAGTGAAGAAAATGTTTTGAAACTTCTTAAATGATTTCTAGGCAGGCAAAATCTTGTATCTGCCTTCTCTGGAAAGCAGCCAGAGCACCCTGGTTAGCAAGTGCACTCTTGCAAGAACTGTGGTAAAATCTCCAGCGCCCACAGGTGTTTCTGCCTTTCCTTCCCCAGCAGAGCAAAGACATGCAGTCCTGGTGCTGGGTGAAGGAGGAAGTTGATATGACTGCTGTTCAATTAGAGGCCGAAATATCACAGTGATGAATGTCCTTTGCGCTGTACTGCGTGTGCTTATTCGTTCCTTCACGTGCTGTTGGTTGTGAAAAAAAAGTTTATTGCAATTTAGATTTAATTAAACATGGGGCCTAAGGTGGCTGTCTGGATGCAGCTGTTTACAGAGCCAAGTGGCAAAGTGAACCTCGTCTCTGCTGACATTGTATTTTTATTTTAAGCACACTGGGTTGGTTTTAAAGCAGGTTCACAGAGTAGCTTTCTAGTGAGTAAATGGAACTTCAAGGTAGCAGAAGAACTGTGAAGGTACTTGCAGGTCTGAACAAGGATCAGAACTAAGCTGTACTGGATGCCATGGGCACACTTGAAGCAGCACAATTATTTTGAACTGTTGGTTTAACATTTGTAGCTGGTAAAAGCCCCTCAAATGTGTCTTCGAAAACAGAGTAGTGAAAATACTTCAAACTTCTATGGAGACTTACAAACTTCCTCTAGGATCACTAATAAAATGTACCACTTGACAGCAAAGAGGGGTTTGAGATGTTTGGAGTGCACTCTGTGGACACATTTGTTAATGCTAGAACAAAGACGGCTGAAAAGCTTTTTAATTAAAAGTAGGATTCCTCGTTTTTTTCCTGTGGTTTGCTGATTAAATGGTTGTGCTCTATCAATTCTTCCCTGATGTCCAGTATTCAGTTTGAGTACGTTTAGGCCAACATCCAATTCATGCAAATTCTGTTCTCCTCCCACAGTCTCCCATTTGCTAATGATGAAAGCACTACTGCCAGCATGTATTCAACTACGTACTTCCTCAGATGGAGGCATTAATCTTTGAGGGGACAGAGTATAGAGTTCAATTTACTAATGCAAAACATAAGTGGGGGAAGATCTACTGCTGAGATTTATGATGAGTGGAGGAAAATATTCGCATACACCCACTGTGGGAAACCTTTGAGTATTGTCTTGACATTCTCTTTTTAATTTAATGCAACTTTGTTCTTTTTTCTAATTGAAATGTGAAGGAAAGCAACAGTCAACTGATATCCTGATGACTCAGATGATACTCTTTCCAATACCGTGTTATAATCAGGAGTCAAAAATATGGCTCTATCTACCTCCTGTAAGCCAAGAGTGCCCTCCTTACCTCTGGGCTGCAGAGGCACAATGTAATTATCTCTGAGCTGGGGAATTGGTTAAAACTACAGAAATATGATTTAATTATGCTAGACCAAGCAAACTCAGAGTATAGCTTCATAATAAAGATTTCCATCTAGGGCTAAACTGTTCTCATTACAGTCCAACATACGGAATAAATTATGTATGTACTTAACCAGTAGCTCAAGGTGTGTCTGAAGCTCACGTTGGTATAAACATGCTAGTTTTAAACACGCAAACTCTTTTAGGAGGAACCTGGGGCAACACAGACTTCATTTCGGACTGCAGAGTTTAACTTTGAAGCCAGGTGGATGCTACATAGGGCTGGCACATGCTCAGCTTCCTGCTGCTGTATGTACTTTCCTGTAGGCACCAGAGCTTCTGTGGATACTTACATGAGAGTTCAGCCCCCCCTGTTACACCCAAAGAGCAGGATGTACCCATTTGACTATATCCTCTTTGACAAGTTACATTCCACAGTTGCTCCTATATAGCCACGATCTGCGTTGCCATATCCCAGATGTGTCGGATGTGTGACACGTTTCTTGGTGCCGTCCTAGACAGTTACAGCTTAATACAAGAATCCACCGTGTGCCAGCCAGCCATCTTTCCCAAGATCCTGATGTCTTTGCTTTTCTAGTTCAGCAACTCCATCCCGGTGTTCCCCACACTGCTTGATGAGAGATCAGAAGCCTCTCAGCAGCCACCCATGAAGTTGAACCCCTGCATCTGGAATGTGTGGGGGAATCCTTGGTCAGATACAATCACAAAGAACAAGTTCTTTCCCTTGCTGTATGTCTCTGTTTTGAAATCAAAGTCCAGCTCAATGCAGAGGGATTCTTCCAAGGCCCTCCTGTGTAATCTTTTTGGTATAGTAATTGCTTCAGAGACAGTAAGGATCAGGACTAAGAAATCATTGTTTCTGGAGGAAGGGAAATGCCAGACTATAAGGTTTGGGCACATGAGCAAGATGTGACTGAGCATGTTACCAAACATGGGCTGAGTCTTATAATTGGTCCCGTATCTCCTCTTTGTTGAGAGTGAGCACTGAAGCCTGACGATGAGCTTTAATATGAACTGTAGCTCAGTCATAGACAGTGCTGTTACTGGGTGAATAATTTTCAATACAGAAGCAGATGCTCAAAACTTACTCTGGACACTTCATAGCCAAAAATGATGGACAGAGTAGCACAGGATGAAAGATCAGACTTTGAGTTTCAGAATGTACATCTGGATGAAAAGCAGACACTGTATTCATGTGGATTCAAAATCTGATGCAAATTCAGACACGTTAAGGCAGTTACATATCTGCTTTGCCCAAACTTATTAATAGCTGAGCATAATCACCAGTATCTAGGCAGAGCCAACACTAACCTGAAAGCTGGAATTTTTGCCAGATTCATCAGGAAAGAGTGAAGGTACTGAATATGCAGTGCTTGGCTGAAAATCAGTTCCGTGGAAGAAATATGTGGAAGGTCTACAAATATCTGTAAGTTGTAAAAGTAAATATTAGCCCAGCATTAATGTACAGAAGATATAGACTGAATTTAATGGAAAATTAAAATGACATCATTTAATCTTACCCATTTCTGATGTCTGCTAGTAGACTGGATTCTGTCTCAGTACAGCAAGGGTAAGACACACATTACACGAGAACTCCACTAGGATAAGTGAGTTCTGAACACAGCTTTGTTGTGTTGCATTCCTGGAGAGGCTGAACGAGTAGACTAATTTGGAGTACTGAAAGCATCTTTAAATTTACAGCAGCGGTGTAAGTTGTATCAAGAGTATTTTTTCATACCTCACCAGGGGTCCGCAGAAACAGCATTCCAGCTCTGGCAGGAAGGGAGTGATCTTCCACTCATGAAGTCAGCTCTTGATCAGTGAAACGAGACACCCAATTAAGGGATGGAGTTTACAATCTGCTCCAACTTTCACAGCCAACTGTTCCCTGTGTCACATGCGCAGCAGAAACGAAGACATTTAGGTGACATCCAAACATGGGATAACACAGCTGGAAAGTCTGAATGTTTGAAGTATTGGAGCATTGAGGTTATTCAAATACCAGCTGCTGGAGCAGTATGGCACTTAGCGTCACACATAGGAGAGGAGAAATCTCTTCCCATGCACTTCCATAGCCTTGTCATATTACGTTCTGGATTTATTTATGCTGTGGGGCACTTTATTGATTAACAGTGTTGAGAGATTTAACTAGCCACTAAATTATCCTGGCAGGCCAGGTCTGAGTTGTTTTATTACCCCCTTCCACACACATACACACCATTTTACTGAACAGATATTATGAATTATTGAAGGCGGCATTTTAATGTACTCAGCAAGGTGCTCTGGCAAGGGACTTCCTGGGTTCCCATGGCATTTTAATATCCAGTGGATTTCAGCTACTGGCAGAGGGCTCTGGGCACTACAGGTTGTACTTGGTGCTCAAATCCGTTAGTGCTCCCATCAAGAATCATTGCCTAATCTGCCTGTCAAGCTCCTGATCATATTAAAATGAGGTTTGCCAATAAATGAAAAGAGCTGGGGTATAGCAACAGCTGGGATCTGTACCCATGTTGCAACACTCCTAAGCAATGATCCCTAGTCCTTGTGTATTTCTAGGAAACCAGAGGGACAGTTCTCCCACACAGAAGCCTGAAGCAATTACTGGAATGCAGGAAAAGTTTTCAGTGGGCCATTAGAAAGGGTTTTTTTTCATGTCTAATGCTTTCATACTCATTTTAAAAATATATAAAACCAACTGCTCTGCTAAGAAGTCAGACCCACCCATAGCTATGCCCCAGAACTTGGAGCCCTGCAGCGGAGAGAAAGACCTAAGGACAAATTGATAATGAAATAAATGATCTTTAATCAGATTTTTTGTGTTGTTTCTTTCCTTTCCTTTTTGCACACCTGAACTCCCTGGTCCATGAATTCACAGAACAATTGCCCAGAAAAGCAGTTTAGGGGACCGTGCCTTCTTTGTAGCTACACCTCTCCAAGTGGCCCAGATCCCACCCATACCCCCCAATCCCATCTATGCCCCCCCAAATTCCACCCATGTTGCCTCTGAACCCATCCAGGGGAGACACAGATGGGGTCTGGGGGAGTTAGGGGGGCATAGGTGGGTTTGGGTGGGGCACAGGTGTGGTTTGGGGGGTCTTGGAGGGGTTTAGGGGGGACACAGGTGTGTACTGGGGGTGGTTCGTGGGATGGGCCAGATGCCATGTGGGGGTGGGGCCAGGAGCAGACAGGTTTAGGTAAAGCACTTGCCTGGGACTAAAGTTGTTGGCTTCTTCTCTGACAAATCAGAGATGCATTTCTGAGAAGTACTTAAGTACTTCAGTCCCCTAGACCATCTCTTCATTTTCCTTATCTGTGTAAATGGCAAGGTCTTTGAAGACCTGATTTCTCATCATTATTTCTGCACTACTTTGATTTTGGTAGCAACTAATGTGGTAATGGTTATATTCAAATAAAGACCAGAAATGTACACAGCTCAGCATTTGCCATTTATTCCTTGTCAAATGCAATGAGGCACCTTCACTAATAGAAACAAATATGTGAATTAAAGTAAGAGGAAAAAAGCTGACCCTGGTTTATGAATTCTCTGCCCATTGCTAATGCTCTCCCCAGGGCTGGTACAAGCCATGAGAGTTGTTCTTCTAATGAGTTAAATTAAAACTAATATTTCCCAGTAGAGGATTTTGGTTTTATTGACATTATAAAATGTTGCAGGATGCATTTGTGATGTACATCCAGGCATTGTGAAGACACTTCACCTGACAGTACTGGACAGCAAAATGATCCAGAACTATGAGGGCTATGGTGCTTTCCAATGACTCATGAATTCATATTCAAATACTCCATGACTCATGGATTAACCTGACAAAACCCAGAGGGAAGAAAAGTTATTGGGTTATTGGTTGACAAGAGCCTTTTAAAATTAACATGGCATAATAACCAGGATACTAACATCCTCCTTCTGACTCGTGAGAAACTCATCAGGAAGAGTTTTATGCATTCACTTATTACCAGGGGACCTCAGCTGGGGCTATGTAATTAGGACAGGACACTTTTTGCAGCTTCAAGGCTTGAATAGCAACATTAATATAATCCAGTGACAGAAAGCATAACAACATGCAACAAACTATTAATACCAGATTGTGTTTAATTGCAGTTCCTTTCCATTCTAGTGCAAATGAACAAAATACAAATACATGGAAACCAGAATGTAGCCATAAAAATCACAACATAACCTTGTTTACTGTATTTTATCGGTCTCCACTTCACCCAAAAGGTTCTCCACTTGCTTAACACAGTAAAAAGAATAGCCTGACCCCAAGGACAGGGCATGGAAGGAACACGTGTCCACAGTCCTGGATGCATTCGTACTCCCTACGTTCCAATGAATTTCCCTGGGCACCTCTGCATCAGCAACGTAATTGTGGTGGTAAATTAAGTTGTGCATACAGACCTCTCTAATCCCTCTACAGCTCTGTTCCCTCTAAAATAGGGTGAGCGGAATTGCAGAGAAGTGAGGATGAAATACATTAAATATTGTGGGGCCAGCGATCAGCTGCAGTAACAGAGGCCATAGGAAGGTCTGGGATACTGCTGGTCAGATATGTATAGATTCCAGAGGAACACAAAGGAATTGACATTGGAAAACTTGTCTTCTGTGGGACTCACACAGGATAGAAAATGCCCCTTTATTTTTGATTTGGCATTCGTTCTTAGCCTGACTCTTCCCATATCTGCATTCCTAATGGCCTGTTTGAGTTCTCTCATGTAGACTTTATGTCTACTACAGACCTAAGTCTAGAGAGCAATGCAATACATTTGAATTCAAAACATGACAGTCAGTTTGGCTTAAATAACATTTTATCATTCCAGCAATACTGATTGTATACTAAAGATTTTCTCCTTTAGAAGCTATACATGATGGATGAAGATGAAAAAAACAGCAGAAGAATGGAGGTTAAATGGCTGCTAGGGAAAGAGAGGGACACTAGCACTATTTGTTTTAAGAAAACCTGTTTATTTTTAAGGACACCCTGTAGTTTATAAGACAAGGATTTGTACTTGGCACAACTTCCTTCAGATCTCAGGGTTCACATTGAGAATCAGATTTTTCTGTCAACAGTCTTAATCTTTTAAAGTAATACAGTATCTTTCATTAAAAACTCTAAGCACTTCATCATCCTCAGGCCATTTGTTTTAAGACCTTACTCAACCATTCTCAATTTACTGTAGCACCCATGCAGGAGCCTGGAGCCTCACTCAGCCAGATGAAACAATTCTAATCACATTGACTGGCACCAGCAGAGGAGCTGGGTAATGCCAGCCAACGTGCTTAGGAGGAGAATCAACTTGAAAGACATGTGTAATCATTGTGACATCAATTTAATGTGTCACAGGACATGAAATTGAGGCCATGATAAAAAAGAAATCTGCTGCTACCTGAGTGAGCACAGCATGTTGTGTAAGGCACAGAAGAGCTGTCCCTGTGACTCTGACACAGAAAAAGCCATTGGACCTGAGTGGCAACAGCCACAGCAAGATGCACACTCGTTCCCTCCCTGCATATTCCTTCTGATCATCCCAGATGAGGGAGAGCTGGGAGGAACAGGTCTTTGTAGATGGGAGGTTTACTTTTTCTGACAGCAAGCTTCAGAGGAAGGCCCCCCACATCTGAATAGGGTGCCCCACTTAAGGCACTTACAGAAATATACATATATATAAAGGGAATTATACCAGAAACAATGAAAAAACAAACATTACCAGGTACTACAAGTCAGCACTGTCACTAAGGATGAGAAGTACCACCCACAGAACCACCCACGTCAAACCAACCTGCCTAATTTGATCGGAGAAATTCTTGTGGTTGGATTCAGTTAGAAAGACCATGCACAAATGGGCCCTGAAGCAAATTATACCATTTTAACAGCATAAGAGTGCTCTTATCTGAATCACAGAGGATCTGCTGTTACACAGCAAATCAAGTGTCCTCCATGTAATTGTTTAGCCAGTTCCCTCATGATCCAGGAGGCACACACTGTCTGCATCACACAGGAAATGTCCTGCCTGTCCCTGGCCATCAGCCTGGCATGGGCCTGATGAAGGCATCACTGTGCATCGCAGCAGTGGTTTACTGAGCATCCCTGCTGACAGCTCCTGAACAGCATACCACATTCCAGCTTTCAGCTTGCCATTCATTGCTTTTCTTCAGCAATTTCTTTCCAACCCTTTAGCTGTCACAGAATCACAGAATCACAGAATCAGTAAGGTTGGAAAAGACCATAGAGATCATCAAGTCCAACCTATCACCCGTTACCTAATCTAATCTAGTCAAACCTGTTACCTAACCTGACCTGTTGCCATCCTACAACCAACACACCATCCTACCTATAACACACTACCCTAATATCTAGGTCATGTCACCAAGAACTTCATCCAACCTTTTCTTAAACACCTCTAGGGACGGTGACTCCACCACCTCCTTGGGCAGCCCATTCCACTGAGAGATCACCCTCTCTGTGAAAAAGTTCCGCCTAATGTCAAGTCTAAATCTCCCCTGACGCAGTTTAAGACTGTGTCCTCTTGTTCTATCACTGGTAGCCAGAGAGAAGAGACTGACACCCAGCTGACTACAACTTCCCTTCATGTAGTTGTAGAGAGCGATAAGGTCTCCCCTCAGCCTCCTCTTCTCCAGACTGAACAATCCCAGCTCTCTCAGTCGCTCCTCATAGGGCTTGTGTTCCAGCCCCTTCACCATCCTTGTCGCCCTTCTCTGGACACGCTCAAGGATCTCAACATCCCTCTTAAACTGAGGAGCCCAGAACTGAACACAGTACTCAAGATGTGGTCTAACCAGTGCTGAGTACTGGAGCAAGTACTTAGTCAAGAGCAGACCTGCCAGTGTTAGGCTATTTCAATACAAATGCCTCCTCACTGGAGCACCACAGGTTCTTCTTGGAATGAAAAACCACTGGGCTGGTAGAGAAGGCTGCCAGAATACCTGCCTGACTGTCTCTAGCAGGAGAGGAGAGATGAAACACTTCAGGAGAAGATGAGTAATGAAAATGTTCCAGATTCAGAATGAGAGATGATTAAACATAGTGTTAAATCGATTCTGTAACTACAAAAAGTTACCAGCGTATACAGCGATTGCTTATATAACATTTGCCTTTTTTTTTTCACCGTTACTCAAAAAATCAAGGCCTCTTTTCTGTTTGTCCTCTAACATCATTAAAGAGTAATAGCTCTTATCATAGACTACACTATAATAGGTTTGCTGTGTACACATATTTTCCAGAAAATTTCCAACAGAACTTCTTGTGCTGATTGCAAGAACTGCTATCAATCAACTGTTTTTAAATAGACAATGATGCATACATAGCCTTGGCAAAGGGTTTGTTTTAAACCTATGTTTAATTTATCTTGAAAAAGAAATGTGTTTAGCAGAGTTATGTCCTTGTGCCCTTGACCTCTACCAAATGCCAGTGCTGAAGACTCTAGGGCAGTGAAGGATTTGCTACTTACTCCTCAGAGGTGTCAGTCAGTGAAGCTTAGGGTCAGCCTATGCTAATAAATTGAATTTAAGCATTTCTAATGTGGACAACATAGTGTCTACCCATCTTCTACTCTCTGCCTGGAACATCTACATTTCAGTACATGCTTTATTACAGCTCCAATAGACGCGACTGCCTGAGCCCAGACGCAAAACAGGACAGAACACTTAGAGAGGCAGGCCACTGGGAGCTTCCTCAGCTCTTCTGCAATCTCAGAAACAACCCAAAAGAAGGAAGAAGCTTAAAGAGACTGCCAAAATGGATCCTTTCTGGAAATACAGACAGCAGCTGAAGCAGACTTAAACAGTGCTTCATGTCTCTGCTGTATGCAATGAACAGGACAAAAAAGGAAGCCAGAAAAAGTTTTCTCTCTGACACTATTTTTTTTCTGAAGCTCTTGACAGTTTTGATAGCTTTTCACTTACCCAAAGTAGTTGTGATTTAACTAGATGTTACAATATTAGTACTGTCTGCTGTGTAAAATGAAACTCTAGAGATATCATCCAAAGTACAGCACAAAGAGAAGATAATTTTAGATGGTATTTAAGCCTGAAGAGTCAATCCTTTAAGTTTCAGGGCTAATGAATTCCTAATAAGAAATTTTTGAGTCAGAAAACTTGGGGTGGGACTAATAGAGAATACCAAATTAACTTGATAAAACAGTCAGAATTTGTCAAGCCCAGTCCAGACTAGAAGCACTGTGACTTTTTAGACATGATGAAAAATCTCAATTGATATAGAGAAAGAGGTCAAGGGGGATGGAGAAAAAAAGAAAAGTAAAAAGGTACACTTCACTGCTACTGAGAAATTCCATCTACTTAGAGATCAAGCCTTGCCACAGATTGAATAGTTTTTTAGCATGAATTAATAAAAACCTTTTTGCATATCCTACAAAAAAGAACCCTGAGACATTCCCAGTTCATTTTATAGCCGAAGTGTCATCAGCACATGATGCCTGTTGCTCTGGTCTGAGCCATGTGGTAAAATGCCCCAGGGCAGAAACACCTGCTATTGCTTCCTCCATCACAGACCCTTGCTCTTGAACCGAGGTCCTCAGCTGTCCAGAGCCAAGCAGACCCCACAGACAGCAGTGTGGGCTTCCTTGGGGCTTTAATTTTTGAACTGAAGACATTCAACTTATGAGTACCTTGTACAACATCTCTTTTAGTATGACAGAGGTGGGGAAAAACCCTCAATCACAGCCCTGATGGCTGCTTACCTCATCCTTGTGTGTTAAGACAGATTTTAACTTACAGAATATTTCTGTAGTCAGAGCATTGGATGGTTGCTTTGCTACTGATCTGGCACGTTAGCATGTGAAATCCCACAAAGTTGGATTATGCCTTTCCATCCTTTATCCCAAGTTTTGAAGAGGCCCAGTGATGCCAAACCAGATTGTTCCCTGAGCTAGCTCTCACTTGGAGCTGTCCTAGCATTCTGTTCCTGGGTTTACCAAACAATGAAGCACAGCAGCTTCCCAGACACTGAGACACAGACATCTGAAGATCATGAATGAATTTGTTAGCAAACATCTTCATCCCCTTGATCAGCTCAGCCAAAAAAAGTCCCAGAGAAACTCAGGCCTCCACATGGCTTTAAGCTTGGAACTTTCCAAAGCAGGGCACCTCTGGAATATTTGCATTCAGACTGACAGTTTGTGTCCCAGGTACTGGAATAGAAATCACCAGCCCAGCTCCAGAGTTCAGAGTGAAAATGGTGTTCTATGAAACCAAACACAAAGACCAGACACTTCTCATTTGACACAGGGAAGGTCTGAGGATTTTTCTCAAGTTGGGTGGTTGTTTGGGTTTTTTTGGTTGATTGTTAAGGCCACATTTAAATCACTCAGTCATTTTCCCTCAAGTTAAAATCCAGCTGTTAATTGTAGGTGTTTTTGTCTTGGTGAGGTTGTGAAGCTGGAGCCAGTACAGCGGAAACCCCACACTCAGCACCAAAAGACTCTGCTGGTCTGTCATTTATTGCCTGAACGGAAAGAGTAACAACCCAATGCAAATATTTGGACTTCTCTTTGTTCCTGGCAGGGCTCTTGCAGCACACACACGAGAAGGTTGTGCTTGGTTTTGCTAGGATGGGAGAAGCACTAGGAACAGAGCTGGATATGGGCCAAATTCAGCACACGGGAGAGGCAAATGCTGCTCCAGGGCTGTGCCCAGGTGTGCAGGGCTGGAGTACAAGCACAGGTAGTTTTGTCAAGGCAGGATGGGTTGGTTCTTGGAACCTTATCAGGATGAAGATCAAGGATGATTTTTGATCATGAAGAGCAGGACAGGGCAGAGTCTCCCACGGGTAAATTCTCTGTCTGTGGGACTAGGAGAAGAACTGAAACAGCCACCAGGAGATACAGATCTCTTACTCCAGATCTGAGCAAAAACCTACATAGCTCCAACTGGGACCATTTCCAAAACTACTCCAACCTTCTCACATTTCACTTGACCAGAGCAAACCTTTAACCAGATAAAAAGCACCATTCAAAACAATGACATTTTCTTGTCCATACTTTATAGCAAGGGAAGGACCACCGGAAAGCTCAGCAATCCTTGCTGCATGTGTGTCCCATCACTCTCACAAGTCCAAATACACAGCACTGCTCTGCTAGTGCCAGCTTGTCTTTCTAAGCAGTTATGTTGTTGTAGCCTTGTGTTTGATGCTGTGGAAACTCAAGCAAGGTGTTTCCCCACCCTCAAAAAGCACAGGAGCAGGAGATCAGAGTTCTTCACAGCCAACACAGGAGCAGGAGATCAGAGTTCTTCACAGCCAACACAGCAGAACGCCATGAGCAGACCTGGTTTCACTGATAACACCAGCTCAATTTACACTGCCGGTGGAAAAACAAACAGTCTGTCTGTTGATAAGCCTGATTCCCTGGCTCACAGCCCAAGGAGTCAAGCCTGAGAGCACTGAGGAAAGGATTGAGAAGACAGGCCTTGAGTGAAACACCCACCACAGGGGTTACTAACCAGGGATCTGCACTTTCACTAGGATAAGGACTGAACCAAGAAGCAACTGTGAAGGTCTGGTCTCCCCAGCTGGCTGCTACCTCACTCTTCCTTCTGGCTCCAGCAATCACAAGGGACTGCTTGTCTCCAGTTTGGAATATGAGTCCCTAATGGCATAATTTGTAATCAATATAAAAGGCAACGTGAGCATTAACTTCTAGTATGTCCTACTTCTCACCCTGCTCTAATCCAGCATAGTTTGCTAAATATTAAATGCTAAAAACTGCATTTAGACCTTTGCTCTGGCATAAAAAAAATTAAGTCTGCTCTGCAATCATGGCTTCAGGAGGCAGGAATCAAAGGAGAAAATCTAATATAACAACACTGTCTTTGCCGCTCTGCCCATAGCAATGGGCTCAATCAGACAAAGCAGCTGCACAAACAGCTCTTCTGCAGTGCTGGGAACAGCCACTCAAAATATTCATCTTCAGAAGTTTGGTGCTATGATGGATGTTCACAGATATGGGATTGAATTATTTCTTAACATTTGCCAGAGCTCTTCTCATCCATTTCTGCCAACACGCTTTAGGGCCAGGTTCAAGTGAGGTGAAAGCCCTGACTCCAGGCACAGAACAATGCAGTGCTTTCTCTCTGCTATCTCTCACAAGAGTACAGCCCCAGAGCTCCCCTGGGCACACCTGCCTGGCCCAGCCCAAACAAACCCGAGATAGTGTGGGCAGAACACACACACCTCGCTGGGCAAGCACACAGCTCTGCCTGTGGCAGTCTGCTGGTAGGTGTTTGTTTGCTCACCCTTAGAGATGCAGACAAGCAAGTAAGGAGCAGAGTCGAATTAAATCTCAACACCTTAATTGTATTTGCAAGGCTCAGGATAGCATCAGAGCCCTTCCCATACTTTGAGAGCACAGCAGAGGGGGAATGCTTCTTCCGAGCTGGTAAAGCAGCCCCTTCAGGTATTTGCCAAGATCATTTCTCTTGGCAACTTCCTGTTGGGCCTCAAGAAGACAGGAATTGGTAACTTCTGGCAAGCACTTCCCAAGTCAGGATGTATGAGTCTTCAGATACTGATGCAAGGAGAGATATTACCCCTGAGTGGAAAAACTCAAGATCTCCAGAGGTGCCAGCTCACTCAACCATAGCCACCTCATCCTGCCCATGCCAAAGGGAATGGCAGAACAGGGTAAAGCACAAAACCCTGTGCTTGTGGTAATGTGGGAGGCAAGGACACCTGTGCTGGCTCCCAGCAGGGTGGACAACAGCAAATAAACAGATCACCTTTGGCAGTGTCGGGAGGAGCGTGTTTCACTTTGCCAATGAGAAACAGCCTCTGCCAGTGAAGCAGCATTGGAGCCATCCCCCTCCACACAACAAACAGAACGACACCAGTTGTGATGCAGATCTCAGCAGGGCAGCTGACAGATGAGCTGCCGTGACAGAGTGTGCGGAGCAAAGTTCTTCCATTACATCACCACTACCTTGAGTGACCCAAGGGGTAAGAATAACAACCAGGCTCCACAACATCGTGCTGCCAGAATGAAACTGTTTAGACAGGATTCCTAGGGCAGCCATGAGCTTGCTCCCCTGGCAGGCTCACAGGGAGAAGAGCTTTGTGAGGTAGGGCCCATCCACACCCCTAAAGGAGAGGGGTAGGGACATGACTTCCTTCACTGCTATAAATGCAGGAGGTGCCAAGTGTTTGGCAATGTGCTTTGTAAAGTAGTATTAATGTGGGCCCTGTGAAGTTCTACTCGCCCAAGCGTGGCTTTTGCTTAGAGGGTGTCTGATCTCACTTGTTTATCCTGATTGTACATGATCATAAAAGCCTTCCATAGCCAACACATGTGAAGGAAGTGCATTCCTAATGAGCTGCACCCTCCCTTCCAGTAGAGGATTCAGCAGCCTACACAAGGCATTGGGTTTTTGTGAGTCTAGAATAGGATCCGTGTCCTGATTTTGAAGACCTACTGCAAGCTGCACAAGTGACAAGAACAGCTCAGACTCCCCCTCCCATGCCCCCCTGTGACAGAAGGAGGATAATGAGAGAGACTGGGCATGGGTGTGCCGTGCCACCTTTTAATGAGTACTAGGAATGCTCTCTCCTCTCTAGGAAGTTGAATATCTGCAGTCCTCTGAGGCACAAGCTGGGAAAACCGGGAATTCACTTGCTTGCAGGAGTACCTCAGGAGAAGGAGCCACTTGAACTTCCAGAGTTCCAGTCAAATTGCTCCACTCTTCCTCATGATCTCCTCATCTGGCAACTCTGCTGCTGCCCAGCAGTCACATCTGGACAAATATTTTAAAGCAGCACCATAGACATTTGTCAAATCCTACCACACAGGTCTCCCTTCAACAGATGTTCCCAGGTCATTCCAGACCAGCTTTCTCTCAATTGCATGTTCCCAGGTCAGAGCACTGGACATTCACCAACCATGACCCTGGGTGAGGCCATGCTGCCCTCTGATAGGTGGTGGTCATCCATCAAACAGAGATACAAGAAGTTTTGATAACTAGTAACCGAAGAGCTCCAGGATTTTCTTTCCTAAGGGATCACCAACTCCAGGTCAACCTGTGCATTTTTTTAGGGGGAAGGGGGAAATTCACGGCAACAATGGGGAAAAAGGAAGATGAACATAGCAGTGGTAAAAGTGAAGGTGAAAGCAGATCATTGCTGTAAAACACTGAGCTCTTTGCTTCTACATGCTCAGGAAATTAGAGCAGTTGAGAACCCAGGCTGGGCATTAACGATGACATTTCCGATAAGCTCAAGCACCCGATGCAAATAAGTGGAGCAAAGCATTCCAGCTTTTGTGGGAACCCCTCCCGGTGAGCTCTGCGTAGAGGCAGGTTCTGAGGCAGGAGCACGGCTCCGTCACAACAAGCCTTCATTGGCCACAGCTATTCCATCACCTGGCAACTCTGGAAACAAGCAAACCCTTCCCACAGCACTGCTGCTTTGTTGTCACACAGGAGCTGAGGTGTGAAGCGTGGAGTTGTCAACAAAGTTAACAGAGTAGGAGGATGAGTCCCCAGGAGTGGAGGAGTTGGAGGATGCAAGATTTCCATGGTACTTTAAGAGAGCTGATGATGGGCAGTTGCCACATGAAGATGGCCCCAAACCACAATGTTCTATTCCCCAGACAAACCCACGAATTTCTCAGGAAAGAGGAAGAAGATATTGTCACAGCATTGCCCTGTAACCACTAAGCTCCCTGCCCTACTCCACAGACAGAACATGCCAGGGCCCATTCTATTTTCTGCACTACAGGTGGGATGGGAAACAAAATAGAACATTTGCACCCTTTGGAATTTAGTGGAGGGACTCTGCGTACAAACAGGATTCCACAGTGTCACTTGTGCTGCCCCTCAAATCCTCCTCTTGTTTTGATAGAGAAGACCAGACCACATGCCTGGTCTGGAGTGAGAAACCCTCTTGCTCCCAAGGTTTCCAGCTGCACAACACCGGCTCAGTTCGACTTGTCAGATATGGGATGGGAATACCTCTCCCCAGGATCTGTGTTTTCTCACATGAAGCCTAAAGACAAGTTGCCACAGCCCAAGCAGCATAGCCCATAAATCTTGACGCAGTTCCCTGGGAAGCTTGTGATATCTTGTCCTCACTGCAGCAGAGTGGCCCTGTTGCCAATGAAGCTCTGCCCCTGCCAAGCTGTGCTTGCTGAAAGCTACTCAGAGCAGACTGATCACTGTCCCAGTGAAAGCCAGGCTTGGATGTAATTTTATTTGACTGGTTTGGGTGTGCAGTCAAGCTCAAAGCCCTTAAATAAACAAGAAAACCCAAACAAACACACAAAAAATCAAACAACACTCAAGGACAACAACAAAAAAATCCCAAACACTCAAACAAAATAAACACCCCCCCCCACCCTTCCATACTATTGAGCAATAAGCTCATTGGAACTGGCAACCTAGTTCTGAGTCAGGGTTTCACTGCTGACAGAATCATAAATCCCAGAGTTGTTTTTTTGTTATTTTTTTTTTAACTAGGGACCAGAAGTTTGGGTGGAGGACAGGGAACTGCTCTGGGAACTCTGATACTAGTTTTGTTAGTGCTACAAAGTCAGTTATCACTTGTACTGCAGAAGGTCTAGAGATATCCTCTGTGCTCCCCCATTTACAGCCCTAACACATGCCTACATAAATCCTCCACATACCATCCAGCTTTCCTACCCTCTCCTATTCTTAGCCCAAGCTGGTCTTCTTATAGACTATTACTCAGCTACACACTCCCTGGTTTTGGCTGTCCTATATCCTTCCCCCAGCCTGTTCTAGCCCCATGAGGCCAGTCAGCTCCCCTTGTCCAGAAATTTCAGAGAAAACAAGTAAAGTGATCCACAGCACCAACTTAGCAGAAACTGCTGGGACATAGAGATCCAGGACAAGACCCACTCTCCTGAACAAAATGTCCCTTGGGCTTGATTGTGCTGCTTACAGCAGCACCAGGCTCAGCCTCAGCTCGTATACCATGCTCACCTGGCAGAGGGGATGGAAAAATCAAGGTGGCAAAGCTGGAACCAGCTCTAGTATTTGTCCTCTCCCAAACAGCCATCCAAGAAGCAAAAGAGAGCCCCATACAAAAGAGCTGCAGCAAGACAGGAAGGTTTTCAGCAGCACATGCTCACCTTCTGATAAAAGTCATCATCCAGGGCAGCTCCACCTGAGCTGTGACCTGCTCCCCACCCCCTGCTCTCCTGGCTCACAACTCTGCAAGGGCATTTACAGATTAAATTGGGGGTTGAGAAGAGGAACATCACTCTTAATAAAGAAGAAAGTTCTATTTCAGAAAGCCTCTCTGGGGTAAAGGGTGAGATTTTTCCTCTGAGCTACGAGGGTGCTATGGGTGGCAGGAACTTTTTACAGCACCTGTTCTTGCTTTGAATCAGCCAGTAAAGATGAGTCTCTTCTTAACAGCTTTATTGTTATTTTGAAGTTTTAAAATCCTAGGTCTTGTTTGAGATGACGTTATTTTTTTTTATTCCATCCATTACCATGGCCTGGTCATTTGAAAGTTTCTCCTTACTCTTTTTGATTTCCATTTCGCTTTTCTTTGTGGTAGCAAAACAGAAAAGACCTCAAGGCCTGGCTAAGCCTGGAGATGGGTGGGAGTGAGAGCCAGGAAGACATTGACTGAAACCCTGGAGCCAGATCTCGTAAGCAGAGCTGCCATAATCTCAGGGCTTCAGCTTTAAACACTCAGGGTTTAGATAGCCAGTGCCCCCGCTTTAGATCCTCATCCCTCCTGTCGCATAGAAGTATTCCAGCTCTGAGCTGACCTCACAAACTCCTCAGAGATTTTAAGTTATCAGGAAATACCAAGACTGAGCAATATGCAATAGCAGTATGATGCTCAGGTTATTTCTTTTGAAGGGTGGAGGTGGCTTTTCCAGCTAAGGGTGTTGCCATAGGGGAGAGGTGGCCCACAGGCGCCATGTGGCACTGGAGGATCCAGGCGTGGAATGGTGCCTGGGAGCCTGGCAGGGGCTGTATTTATGTCACATGGATTTTTCTCAGGAAGTGGGGCAGTTTCTATCCCAGGTGAGATTGATACTCCTGCTGCTGCATTTGCAGCTAATGGCAAGTTCAGAGGGGCTTTGCCAGTGGCTGAGGGAACAGCTGAGCAAGTTGCACACCAGGAGGAGGCAGCAGAGTTTCTCCATCCTCCCTGAGGGCCATCCACTAGAAATGCCCTGATTCCTGTTCCATTTATGATCATCAAAATGCATAGTTTGAAGGAGAGAAGGGTGCACTGAAAGCTTTTCCACTGATTTTATTAATAAATCACAGTACCCCACACTAAATAAATTCATTTGAGGACCTCTTAGTGCCTGCATCAGCACAGCTGCGGAGCCACTGGTCATTGTCACCATAACAGGCTCCTTGGCTGGGCTGGAGAGGCCGTGGAGGCAGTGCCAGCCACATCCCTGACGCCTCTGATTCGTTGTATGCACCTTCTGCTTGGCCTGACAGGCAGAGGTGGGATGGGAAGCTGCTTGGAGCAGAGCAGGACCAGTGCAGTGGGAACATCAGAGGGAGCTTTACTCAGCAGAGGGAGCTGCTATGCCTGAGGTTTTTTTGTTTGTATTATTTAAGGATATTTAATGGCTTAATGGGATGTTTTCATTGACCTATGACCCATAAAATCACACTGTAGCACATAGTCCTGAAAATAGCTACACCTTCTGAATCCTTGGGAGTATTTAAAAATGCAAATAGCAGACAGAGAAACTCAAGATGACCCCTTTTTTCTCTCAGGAGGCAACCCTGCACTTCTCTTGCCTTCCCCACCGTCTCACAGAGGGCTTTGCATTATACCTGGTCCCATGGCAAAATCTCTGGCTGGCACCAGAGGCTCCAGAGCAGCCTTGGGTCTCACAGTGACTCTGCCTGCTGCCAGTTCTCCCCCAGGAGCTGTCCTTGGCAGGGCAGCAAGAGACATTTCTGCAGCTTTACAGAAGCAGGGCAGAGAACAGTGTGTCCCAGTGGCTGCTGCCCACTTCACTACTTTAACCCCCACCCTTGACAATAGCAGACTGGACAACCCTGGTCTCTCTGACATCTCTGTTGCAGCGCCTAGCACAAGTTCTCACTCACCGTTTTCAAGGACTTTCAGATGCCCATATTATATTGCAGAAAAATTGATTAGTGGTGAGGAAAAAAAACCAAACAGGAACATCCTAATGCAGGGCTTGACCTTGCTTCTGCTGCTCCACACTCCTGGCAGAGGCAGCAAGAAGAGCTCGAGGTTGTGTAGCATCGCTTCCCCCTTCAGTTCATCCTTGTCAGCACAGCCAGGTGTGGCAGAGTCATGAACGAATGCAATACATTGATCCCTCCCAAAACATAAACCAACCTGACACGGGAATTCCAAAGGCAGTAGTTTGTGTGCACGGATTAGTCTGGGGCAGTGGGTGTGATTGCACCTCATTTAGCTGCGCGCAGCAAGGTGGCTGCTCATGTAGAGGTGAGGCTGCTCAGAGCCTCAGCAGCCAGCACCGCACTGCAGGTGGCAGGCTTGGTCTGGCAGAGGAGTGGGAGATCTCTGTGTAGGCAGCCAAGGTTTATTAGAGAAATTGTTAAATTCCAATGACTCGCATACAAAGATAAGCTGCACTGCCTTCTGAAAGGCAAAGGTGTTTCTGACTCATAGAAACTGATACAGGTTACCCAGACACCAGTAACCACAGCAGGACTGACAATAAAATGATCACCTTGCAGTTAATCTCAGCAGAGTCACAGTTTCTTTCTACCTAGTACATCCAATGGGATGTGTACATCGTGTCACATATAACTACGACCTCCCACCTACAGCCTCGCTGCCTTTCCATTGGGATGTCATCATCTATCTCAGCAGCATTGCCTCTGGCCCCATCCCATCCCCATCCCAGTTTGCTGTGTTTAAACATCAAGAGCAACACATCTCTATGGAACATTTCTAAATTCAACATTAGGCTGCTCTCATCTTTAACTGCATGGGGGAATAAGAAGGTGCAGAACTCAAAATTTGTTATTAGACCTTTAAACTAAAATTAAAAAAACCCCAAACCAACAAAAAAACTCAACCAAAAACCACTGTCCATTTCTCATGGAGAATTCAAACCCTTCGCTGGCATGTTCCTAGGAATGTTTGTTTGTTTTTTTCTGCTTGCAACAGTTAGCATCATGGAATTGTATCCTGGAGCACCATGGTGTTGTCCCATTGGTGGGATGAGCTGTCATAGTCCTGCACACAGCAGTGCTGCTGTCCACACCACTGTCAGCACCAGGCTGGCTGTCGGTCTGAGCACGGGCTGAGACCGCAGGGCCGGTGTGCCCGAGGTGCAGGAACACACCTCGTAGCCATTCTCCGAGCGACTCTCGTCATGCTGCCCTGGTTTGGAGCGTGCCCCAGTCCTGCTGCTCCCGGCTGCCTCCGGGGAGTCGGCCTGCATGTCGCTGCACACCAGCCAGTCTCTGGCAATGGACTGGGGATAACCAGGCTGGGCCTCCAGGTCACTGTCCAACACCTTCCAGTACTCCTTGCCCCTGAAGAAGTAACTTGCGCCTGCAAAGAGACCAAAACCCAAAGGCAAGATGAGCGGTGATGGGTGCTTTCTCACTGGAAGGGCACTGGAACACTTGAGGCAGAATCATAGAATATTCTGAGTTGGAAAGGACCCACAAAGGTCATTGAGTCCAACTCTTAAGTAAATGGCCCATACAGAGATCAAACCCACAACTCTAATGTTATTAACTCCATGCTCTAACCAACTGTGCTAATTCTTAGGCACATGAGATATCACTGCTTGTCACCAATACTCCCTGTTTCTGCAGGAGGGATGCTCCAGAGGATGATGCTGTGCCTGGCTGTGATCTCTCACACTAGACAGGAGCCACCAGACAGCTGGAGGCGGATGGTGAGATTTTGCCTCCTCTGTGGCAGGTCCTAGAGCAGATGCACCTCCTGGTACTGTGGGTGTGGGGGGTCAAGGCCCTGTGAATCCACAGCTGGACACACCATACACACCTCTCTGTGGCAGTCAGTGGGCAGTATTGTAACAGGGTGTGGTAAGGCGGGAGACCTCACCTACCCATTAATGACCTGGAGTACGTGCTGCTATGCCTGGGCTCAGATAAATAACCTGAGCCTGGTGGGGCCCTGGGAACCTTCTGCTCTCAGGTGCATTTTTTTCCCTTCTAAACAGGGAGGTTGTGAATTCTCTTAAGCAGGTCCCATGCTCAGGAGGACTCCTACCTACGGGAATGGCCTGTCACTCTCAATATCTTTAAAAATTCAGTTCTTCCTCTCTGCCTGGTTTAATGATTGCTATTATACTGTTAGGTTGCCAGTAAATAAACCCTGGAAGTGCTACTTTGTTGTGAGTGAATGGCTGGTTGTAAATGTCTCCCGTGACAAAACTTTTGTGGTCTTTTCAGGGGTAAGAAACCACTGAGAAATCTCATCCCCAGAAAATAAGTTGTAACTCTAGGGAAAACATATCCTTTGAAAGAATTTTCTGCCTGCATCCTCATATAGCCATCTAAAAATCCAATGACAACAAAACCAGTGAGGGGCAAATCAGCCCGTACTAGGATAAACATCATTGCAAAACAGAATTAGCTGTGTTCTTTTAATAAAATAAAATTATTACATCCCCCCCCTCCCTGTCCCAATATTTTTGTTGCCTGTTTGGAATTACAAAGCAGTGTGGGGAGCTCTGGCTGGAAGCACACCTCCCTCTTCAGCTTCCAGAGCTGGGAACCGCCAACCCATAAGGGGCTCAGCATTTATGTCAGCAGGCAGGGTAAAAGGGACTTTAGCTCAATAAAACACTGATTTTCTTTCTTGTGTTTTTTGAACTGGCATATGGACTCACCATCTGACCACCGCATGGCATCATCTAAAGGGCTTGGTATTCCCTTCCACAGGATGGTCTCTGAAGGGTACCCAGGATCCATCCTCCGCTCATGGTCATCGTAGCGCCAGTAGAGATTGTCCTTAAAGAAATAAGTCTTGTCATTGTGGGCCCAGGAGAAAGCGGCGTCGATTCCTCCCAGTGGCAGACCGAAGTCTGAAATGGGCCGTGGGTATCCTTCCTCCACGTTATTGTCTTTGAAGACCCAGTATCTGTCTCCTGTGGAAAGAAAGGAAGCACAGAGCAAAACCACATTTGTTTCACAGACAAAACCAGCATTGCCTCCCAGACGGGCTGAGCTGATATTTCATTACGTGTTGTGGTGACAAGCCAAGGACTGCGCTCTTGGCACTTAAGGATGGGAATGGGAAGGGGTCAGGCTACTGGGGAACCTCTAGCTTTGAATACAGAGTTGCTTTTTAGTGTCAGGTTCCCCATGGACACAGTCCCGTTTTACTTCTGAAAGCATTACATTCCCAGGACATGGACAAGAGTTAGCACAGTTGTCACTTTTATGTATTTAGTAAAGACCTTTGGTTTTCTGCCCCTTTAAGTTCTGCCTGATATCTAACTGCAAGAAACAAACTTACATGCAGCCTTTGTGGGCAAAACAGGTACTTTTTGCCTGGTATTCCAAGTGTAGTCCCACTTTGGAAGAGAAATAGCCACATTTTCTAGAGCCAGACAGGCTGAAGGACCTGTGCTCTTTAAGGGATGTACTGAGGATGCACAGTGGCTGGAAAAATCCCATCTGAGCAGCTCACTGTTCTCCCAGTATCCTACACAGCCACCTTCTCAGCCCTACCCTGGGCAGGAGAGAATTATCAGTACAGGGTTTTTTTCCAATAAAAATGAAGTACAACATAACTGGGCTGTGGTCTGTGTGAGAACAAGAAAATGAACTTAGATGTCTCAATTCCTTCATAATCCTCTAAATGCTAATCTTTCTTCTTTTACAACATCTCTTTGGGAACCTGCAGTATCCTGTTAGGTATTACACAATCTATTTTAAGGATCAGACTTTTTCCTCCCTTGGTTTTCTAGAATATCTGAAGAGGCCCTTAAATGCAAGCCCACGTCTCAGCATCAGAACCTTAGAGGCCAAAGTAATTTGTGTGCTTTGGTTTCTATCCAGGGATCAATGAAACAGTGCTGGAGGGAGAGACTGAGGCAGTATTTTACAGCTGGATAGAAAATCCTGAGTTTATGTTAAGAGCTGGGCAGGACTAAGACACAAACACGGAAGCATGTGTGACCATGGAGTGCTCTGCCTTGCAGGGACAAGACACCAACTGTGGTACATTTTAAATGGCAGCCTCACAAGCACCCAGGGGAGCCCCTGGACCTGAGCTGCTGTCTGTCTGTCCATCCCCAGCAGGCAGATCAGGGAGGAAGGGAAGGAAGCGAGTGAGTGCCGCTGTGGTCTGCAGACGTGACTGGCAGGGTCTGGTGCCAGGGGCAAGGGCTGCCATTCTCCAGCTGGCCCCATTCCCTCTGGGAAAGCAGAGCAGGGCAGGCAGCCTGAGGCAGCTGGACACACATGGCAGAGCCTTCCACTTGGTGTTCCGTAGGGAGATGCAGGGCTTGGCACATCTCCGCAGAGCTCGGCGTGCCAGCGGTCTGGGAGGGCGTGCCTGGAAAGACTTCTGCAAGCGCAGGGGCTTGCACGGAGCATAAGCCATCCCTCCAGCCTGGCTAGAGGAACTGAAACCAAATTATTGCTTTCAGAAGTGCCTGATTCAGCACTTCTGAAACTGATAATTGCACCACATTTGGAGCAGAACAGCCAAGAGACAAAAAGCAATTTCCAGCCAGGAAGCACAGAGGGCTGGGATGTATTTAGCACTTTAAGTGCACAACCTTTCTGAAACAAGAGTCAGTGCCTGCCAGGAGCTTGGGTAACGTTGAGTGCATCTAACCAGCATGGTTGGATAGTCTGTGGAGGGCTCAGGCTATAGGAACCAAGTGCTAATCTGTTCCTCCAACTCTTCTGAAAAAAAAAAATGTGTGAAAATTTTAAATAAAAAGAGAGGATGATACCACTTATTTTAGGAAAAAATATAGTAACAGAAATATACGTAATTAGCAAAACCAAGCTCTTCAGTTTCATTTTTGTTTCCCCTATGACTTCTCTTCTCAGTAACAAATACCAAAAAGAGAAAAGGCCAAAGGAGGAACACAGCACCTGTGAAGTGTGTGCTTGTGTTTCATCCTTGAAAAGCTCAGATTTTGGTTACATTTGGCCAAGCTTTATCTTCAATGACATTTCCCTCATTTTCCAGGGAACATGACTGCTACCTTTTGCCTGCTCCTCCTGCCAGCTGGTTTCTCCTGGCCTTGCTCATGGACAACAGGTCTCAGAGCTGCCCTGGGCGATGCTCAATGACTGGCACCGGTGACTCCTGCCTGCAGCAGAGAACAAAATGCTGCCAGGGTACCCTGGCACCAGGCTCTACACCAAGGAGAGACACATGCTAACCTCCAGCACTGTGTTTGCTCTCACCTTTGAAGAAGACAATCTTGTGGTCGCTGGTTCTCTCATAGACTGCATCCAGGCTGTCCAGGTTGAGTGGCAAGCCCCGCCAGAAACGGTGGATCTGAGCCGGCTGGAGGGAGACCAAGTGCTTATTGCGAGTCAGTCTCCAGAAGTATTTGCCTGGAGGGACAGACTGGACATTACTGGACCACACTCAACCCACATTTGCTGGGGGATGAGCACCGGGCGGCAGCAGCAGCAGGAAGCAAAGCATGTGAGATGGAAGCCATGAATTAGAGCCATCTTGCTTTCTGGCAGCAGCTATGACTGCTTTCTATTTCTGGCAGTCACTTTACTGTCACAAACCCCCTTTATTTTTTGGGGGGGTTGAAATAATCCTCTGGACATTGCACTGAGGTTGTTTTACTCCCGGCTGTGGTGTGAAGCTGTGCTGCTGAGCTGGGGCAGGAGAGGGGAGCCTTTCATCTCCTCCTTCCGTTTCTGCACGGACCACCTGGGAGCTGGTGGGACCAGGGAACAGCTGAGGCTGCACCAGGTACCAGTAAACTTTAGTGAGAGCCTCCAACAAACCACCCCATTCCTCCTGTCCCAGAGCAGCTGCAGCTTCCTGCACACAGGGTGCTCGGCTGCTCTTATATTTGGAAATGTCTAGAATGTTACAATGCAAAATATCGGCAAAGATTTTAATGAAGAAAGGGAATAAGGAAGAGAGCAAGTAGAGGGAGGAAGAAACCATATTAATAAATCTGGAAGGGTTGAGCTTGGGAAGGAGGCACAATTAAGGACTTTGGTACCATCTAGAGGTGCAGGATAAGCAGAGACCATAGTCCTTCAGAGTGAATGTATTGGTGGTGCCAGCAAACACACTTCAGCGCCTGCAGCAGCACTGCTCCAGATCAGAAAGAGTATTTCTTGAATGATTTGTGTTCCTCTGTGGGAAGGATGACAGATTTTTCCTGCTAAGAGAGTCTTACATGGGATTTCCTGAGGAGTCTTAATGCTTTTTAGAGGCAACTTGAAACCCAACTCTGAACTGGCTTTGGGATTCTCAGCCTGAGTTTTTGCAGCACTCTCCATGCTGCATTTTGCACGGAACGCCCCACCGAGTAATGTGAGCCAGAGTAAGATGTCTAACAGGCAACTGTTAGCTTTGTCTCATATTTGTTATTGTCTGATAGAAATTATTGCATGTTATTTACATTTGCACTTGCATGGATCCCCAAGGGGAGATAAGCAACAGAAACCAAAGACACATCTTCAGATTTGTATTCATGACACTCAGCCCTTTCTCCAGAGCTGGCAGATTGTGACACCAGCTTTAAAAATTTTATGGAAATTGGATCTTAGCCTAATAATGCAGGAGGCAAAAAC
Source organism: Pitta sordida (assembly GCA_013390025.1). Classification (NCBI taxonomy): domain Eukaryota; kingdom Metazoa; phylum Chordata; class Aves; order Passeriformes; family Pittidae; genus Pitta; species Pitta sordida. The sequence goes on along the minus strand of WEKX01000034.1, from coordinate 501,452 downwards.
TCTAACACTTAAACATCTGCAGAGAGGGAGTTTTATTCTAATTATATGGATTTATATCATATTCTTGTTCTTCTGCTCCAGTTTGCCTATTTGCTCTATCTGACGGAAATATACAAATGAATAATACATCCCAATATGGCAGGAATTGCCATAATTACAGATTCTTTTTAAGAACATACAAAGAACCTGAGGATTCAAATCTGGTGGCCATTTCACATTGGTGGAAACATATGTAATTAAATAAAGATGATCTCTGCATCTCTAATTAGCAAGGCACTAGGCAAGGCCAGATTTTCGCTTTTTTAGCAAGAAATACAGCTCAACGTAATTCCTTCTTTAGCAGATCAGTATCTGAATTTTGAAGTGCCCTGGGCTCATTTCAGACATGAAGGGAAACCTCAGTGCTTTTTACATTTCATCCCTTTGCAAGCAATGGGCTCAGTTGGGTGAGCATCTGCAGCAAGCAAGCTTTAAATCTACCCCCAAAGTCAGGCATAGCTTGAGTTGTTGGTTATTTTTGTTGGATTTTTGATAAGCTATCAGGAAAAAGAAAGAAAATAAAGCAGTTAAGTAGCAAGGAATTCTGTATGGAATGACCCAGCCACCTCACCAAATTGCTTCTGTCATACGGATGATCACCAGCCAAACCCAGACCCACGGGGGAATTGCTGCCATTAGCATGCAGAAACAATTTAAAAACCAAAACCCCAATCCCATGTTTGTTTAAAAAACTCGATTTAAACCCCTCTCTGAGCTGGAAAACTGATCATGATAAAAGCCAAGTGTGAAGTCCTTTTGTCCCAATATGTGGATGATGGGTTGAGGCAATTACTTTCTTTAATCCCAGGTAATTTTGTTCCCAGCTGTGTACCATGATGTCCAGATTTTGGATGCCTCTGGCAAGACTGCTGCACACACTGTGTAGACACACACACAGGCCAAGGATGTTTAAAACTTCAGTAATCTGTAGTGAGGCACCTACATCAAAGCAGCAATTCCAAAGCGTGGAGAACCCACATTGACTTCAATATGACAAGCCTGGGAGCTCTGAGAAGCTGCAGACCCGGTGCCTTCACCGTGAGAGAGGCTGCACTCCAGTTAGGGAACCAGCTGGACCAGCTCAGAACAAAATGTCCATCGATGGAGGGAGCTTAGCACTAGAAGTCATTAAAATCCTGCTCCAGGGGTGACATCCCTGCTCCTTGGTGCCCAGGATGGTTTGGGGGCAGCAACGGGGCCTCTGAGGGAGGTGCTGAGTTCTGGAGGCAGACATGCAGCTGGCATCCACTGACCCTGTGCTCTTTACATTTGCATTTTGGCCCATGATAAATAAATCCAAAAACAGACACTGAGATGGATTTCTCTTTACTTCATCACTTTTTCCCCTCTGAAAAACAGACAGCCATTTATCCTGCCAGCAGTCCATGTCTCTGATTTTCCCTTCTTTGCTGTGCATTTTTGGAGCTGGCATCTGAACAAAGAACGTTGTGGAACAGCCTCAGCGTTGTGCTCCCCCCAGGCCACAGGCAACACCAAACTCTCTGGAGGCCTTTTGCCATGTGTGACCCAAGGCTCCCACTGTGATACCCAGATGGGAACATGCCTGAATGCTGCTGCTTATCCGTGGGGCAGACACTTCTGCTTCCCTGCTAGATGGCTTCGGGGTGGCCAAGTGGTGGCCAGGGATGGAAAGAATTGTCCATTGGCAATTTTACATCTTGGAAAGATGAGAAAGAAATCCCAGAGTCCAGCCTACATGGGCTGTGTACAGCTGAGAAAGCACCAATGGGATCCTTGTCAACAGCCAGGCGCTGCAGAGACACACTGACAGCAAGTGTTTGCTGGCACAAAACCAGATGATTTGCAATCACACACACACTGTCTTTCAGCGACACACAGCAAGCAGCATTAGGGAAGATGAAGCGTGGAAGGAAAGGAAGATTGCAGTTATTCAGGAAAAAAACAGTGAGGTGTTGTTGCTGCTCTGCTCATCCTTGGTTCAACCTTTTACTTTGATAGCCTGAATGTCAAATTGTAGTTCTTCACCTGGGCAGTCCAGTGCGATGGATGAGAGTACAAACTGCTGTGCTGGATTGTCACCAGTCTGGCCACTCCAGAGGGAAGTGTTAAACCCCAGGACACGGCACATGGACACGCACTTGCTCTGGTATTAGGACACACATTCTTTATGGGGGCTGCACCAGCTCCACACTGCAGTGAGTTGGGCAGGTGGGTTTGCCTCCAATGGTCTCTCCTTTCTAACCGCCCTCCAGAACCCCAACTTATTTATGCCACAGAACTGCTCTTGACCACGGGTCCCACAGGTTCATTATGCTCTGGGTAAAACAACATGCTTTTAAATAATTTTTAAATAATTCTTGTTTCAGTTTTACCGGCTTTCCCTTATTTTCCTTCTTTTTGGATTAAAGACACTTTTATCCAACTGCTCAGTCTTTTGGATGCCTCTACCCCCTCCCTTCTCCTCCTCCTCCTTCACAGTCCCCAGCTGCGGGACATGCCTCCCTGGGTCTGCCGCTCTACAGCCTGCAAACCCCAATCCTTCTCATCCTCACCACCCACCTCAGCCCATCCGACACTGTGCTGTCAGACTGTCACACCAATGCCACCACAGGGTGACTCAGGCACAGACCCCTGTCAGCCACTGTGCTGTAGACAAATGCTCACCTTTGAAGAAGAAAGCTTCTCCCCGGATCTGAGCCACTGCATCAAAGTGTGTGTTGCACCTGTTGGGCACATCCCTCCTGAGCCTGTGGAGAGATGCCCTGGTGAGTGTGGGCCAGGCAGGCAATGAGGGTCTGTGCCCCCCTGATGCCTCCCATCCCATGGACTGCATCGCCTCTACTTCTGGAGCCCTTGGCAGAAGACTACAGGCTGTGCCTCTCTGTCATTCCTGATGCTCAAACCCAGCCATGCGCACGGGGATTTCCAAGGCAAGTTCAGGCAACCCTCAGCCTGAAGACAGCTTGTGGCAGACATCCCTGGGCCATCAGAGACCATCACTGGGAGTCAAGTGAGGACATGCTCTACATCTAGCAGCTAATGTAGCTGGTGAGGGCTGAGCTGGCCTCCCAGTCCCCGGTGGCACAGCGTGGCTCGGCTGGCTGCCCCAGGGCAGCAGGACATGTGGATAACAGCCAAGCAGCATCTCGCTCCAGCAGCTCAGGACATTGCTGCTCCAAGGTTGAGCTCCAAAATGCTAGTGAGAGGTGACAGAGCTGCAGAGCAGAAAGCAGCTGAGCCTAAACAGAGGTACCTAGAGAAGCAATGATGCCTTGTGATACCTGCTGAAAAATACCTGGTGAAAACCACCTGGCAAGCGGCAGCTGAGATACTGAGCTGCCTTAATAAGGTGGGTGGGGAAGCCACAGAATACGAAGAGCTGAGAGAGCCACAAAGCCCATATAAGAAATGATGATTGATGGAGGAACAAGGAGAGGATGCTGGGAACATGTGTGGAAAAGCTGCTGTGGGTGACAAGGAACATAAATCTAACGTGCTGATAGAAGAGTTGTGCTGGGCTGCCAGCACCAGCTTCACAGCCCTCTTTGACCACAAAATGACAGATGTGGAAGTGAACCCCATTCACCCTCCCAGCATAAAGGGCAGGACCAAGGGATTGGCCTGAACAAGTTTTCTGCTCCTCTTCCTGCTGCCAGTGTGAGACGATGGTCTCCTACCCCAGCAGGGAGAAAGGCTTTCATGTTTCTAGGTCAAAACACAATGACAGAGAGTCATTTGGACAAGTACCATTGGAGGTTACACAGGGAGAAAGATAATTAATGGCACTCAGCACGTTCTGAACAAAAAAGTAACAGGAGTTGAAAGTGACCTCCTCCATCTCTGCCATTGTCACTTGTAGTGCTCCTAGCAAAAACGTGTATGATCATCACCTCTTGCCATTTGTTTACTGTCCCTTCTTCTCTTAACTATCCTGTTGTCCTGGTAGTAAAACAATTTGGTAACTCCAACGTTTATTGATTAGCTAGATCCAGAACTTCCCTTAACGAGGGCATGCTGGTTGCTTGATGACACTCAGTGTAATCACTCCTTTGCCACTGCAAACCTGCGTTGGAGTCAGGCTATCAGTCCACTTGTTCCAATATTCAACCCCCACAGGTACATTAGGGAGTTGCTCACCGTGGAAAGAGTATGGTAAGTTATGCTTGTGCAATTCAGGATATTGCTGAGGAAGTCTGATTAAAATTCCAGCACAGATGAGTTTATCTAAGGGTGATGGGGACAAATTTCCATTAGTATGAGAAAAATTTTGAGTCTTAGGGAAATACCCAGAGGTCTGGAGAGAAATACCAAAGCCAGAGTGAGCAGGGAAGATACTGATGAAGCAGAGCTTCACTGCTACACATCCTTTCCAGGAAAGAAACAAATGTGACTTACGGGACAGTGGAGCGGTTCTCTGGCAGCTCTGGCAGGATAGGATGGTCATCTGTTTTGCTTACTTCAGGCTTGGCTGTGGGGGACACAGATTCCCTGACTCCTATGTGGAAAGACAAGAAGCAGTAGTGGGGAACACCATCCTCCCAAGCAACTCTCCTCACTCCAGAAAACAACTATTGCAGTGTGTCCTCCCATGGCAGAAACGGGATGTAGCCAGGTGAGGGACACAAACTTACCATAGAGTTGCCAGATTCGTACTTTGTCCTCGTAAGGCAGGTCATACTTCAGAGGATCCCCCACTGGACCTTGGTAGTAGGGTCTCATGATGGACTCTATGGCAGAGATGTGGGTCAAGCCAATGGCATGGCCAAACTCATGGACAGCTACAGCAAACAGGTCCATCCCATGAGCATCTGGAGATAAGACAAAATTGAAATAAAAGTCACTACATGCTGATTGTATTTGGAGGATTTGGGTGAGCTGTAGGAGAAAGCGTAGGTATATGTTGGATGAATAGGAATGAAAAGCTTTGTAATAGGTGAAGTTCAAAAAAGACATTTTTTTCCAGTTGGAGACTGAAGTGTATCATACAAAATTAAAAAGCAAGCCAGACATCAGCCCACACCAGCCACTTATTCCCAGATCACTGATGGCACCTGAGAAAGAGCCAGACAAATCGCTGAAAGAGCAACCATATCACAACCATCTGCCATCCCAGTTAACCAGCACAGCAGGAAGCTTGGCCAGAGCAGTCACCCCCTGTATCTCATGCCTGCCTGCTGAAGATGCTGACACAGCCCTGGTGTTACCCAGAATACCAGATTTCTGCAGCCACTAGCCAGGAGCTCATCAAAGCCTGTGATGATGAGCCAAGCCATGTGCCAAGGAGCCGGTGAGAGCCAGCAGTGCGTGCCTGCCCATGGTGCTCTGCAAGGCTGTCCCTGCCTGGCATCACATGCTGCTGTCCTGGCCAAATCCATCACTCACACCTTCTTGCAGGCACAGAAATGTAGAGATGTTCAGCCTGCTCACCTGACTGCTGCCTGACAGGGCCAGGTGACCGTGTTTAGCTAGTTTTTAGAGGACTCCCCTATCTTTTCCACACCTTGTGCTGGCAGGGCTGCAGCTCTGGCATCTTCTCCTTTGGGTAAGGACTTTGATCCTTGTATACCACACTGGGCATCAGAGAGACTTTACTGGATGTCAATACCTCCTTTGATGACTTTTCCCCCTCAGTCTGGGCTATCTCTACTATCTTCTCTATCCCAAACTTCCTTATTTGCAGTCCAAGCCCTAGTGCTTCACACCACACCCCCACACAGACAGACCCATCCCATCCTTTCCCCAGGTCAGGGGTTAATGTCTGCTTCCAAATATACACCACTGCTGCCAAAGCAAAGGAGGAGCTGCTCCCAGGAGCTGTATGGGACAGATCCTGCTCGGTGCATTCCCACCCCACCAGTCCCAGAGCAGCTGTGCCAACTGCCAATGCAATTTCTGCCCCTCACTGCACAGCAATGCCCTGCAGAGCAGTACCAGAGGGCAGCAATGATTTTAAGTGCAGTTCTTACAAAGATCATGATTTCAAGTATTGTACTAAACAGGCAGTGAGGTTGGAGAGGTCCCTGTGGAACTCAGGGGAGTGTCACATTCCCTAAGTGTGGTTGGAACCAAAGGAGATGGTGTGCAGAGGACGCAATGGTTGATCCTACACAGTCCTAACTGCTCCCCACCAGGATTGGGGTGGTGGAGGAGTGGATTTTTTTTGCTGAATTTTGCCTTTTCCTTCATGACTATTATTTACAGTGTCTGTAAACAGTCGAGATTTTTATGACCTGTGCTGTTTTCCCCAGCAGTAGGAGAGAACAAGACATATGCTCTCTGACATTTTAATGCCAAACTGACAACCTTGGGGATATTTTTATATCACCTACCAAGTTGTTGTTTTTGAATCACTAGGGAGAACAAAATAAATAAAAGATGAAGCTCACAAAGCTCTAAGACCTTCATAATAGAGGGCAGCTTTCTCATCATCAGGCACATCCCCTCATCCCTCGGCAGTGCTTGGAGGGACACTCCCTGTGGGACTTCCAGGTCTGAGCTCTCTCCTTCACATTAGCTTGTTTCACAATGAGTGTTCCCAACCACCAGCTATACAGGGGGCACCAATTCTGACTCCATCACTAACACATCCGCTGTGGGAAGACACTGACCACGGTGCTTGCCCCTGCCCTGTATTTCTGCAGAGCACAGCTGCTGCTTTTTTCCCTTCTCTGTAAGAGTTGTTGGTTGGGGTTGCACAGAAGGATAAACCAAGCAGCAGTTGTAATGCTGAAGGATCAGCCTGTCCAGGCCTTTAGCCTTCACCTCAAGACCTCCTCCAGCACATCTGGTGAACACTCCTGTCCCATGAACACTCAGGGGAATGAACAGAGGTCAGCCAGTGGGCAGGAGGAGAAGGGTGGAGAGAAGGTATTAGCTGTTTTCAGAGATGATTAGATCTAAACAAAGTCATTAAGCTGATGCAGCAGGATCCCACTGGGAGGCTGGCAGAGGAGGTGGTGTGACAAGTAAATTAGCAGCCGGTGACTGCAGAGAAGACACTGTCAAAACGTGCCCGAAACTAAGGTTAGGGACCTCATTCCCACAGATGGTTTTGCAGCTGAGGAACATTTGCTTCTGAAAGCCCCTCTGTATATTAAAACTCTGCTCTAGACAGAGGAGATGAAATAAATAATGAAAGAGAATAAAACTGTAACTTACAACCATCCTGATTACAGGAAACACTCAAGAGATGGCAGGAAAAAACTAGTGTTCACAGGGAGATTTTTCTGTGAAGAACATAAAGCCCTTTCCAGGTAGGTCAACTTATAATATACTTTAAAAATAGGAAACTGGGACATGTGGAAGGAAAGCCACCCAAAAGATGACAAGGTCAGAGAATGCAGTCCCCATTCGAGAGCTCCAGCAGCTACACACACACACAACCTTCCAGGCCCAGTGGAGATAGGGGTGGGAGGAGGGCAATGGGGAACTCTACAACTGCTGGGATGATGGGGAGAAACACAGAGATGTCACTGGGGCTTCCAGGAACATAGAATGTCCTCAACACTGCCTGTGGCGATTTTGCTAGCAAGACTGAGAGGGGAATCAGAAAGTGGTGGGATCCTGAAGCCTGAGGTTAAGGTGTAGCAGAGACTAAGCCACTCTAAGTACCAAAGCAGAAAAGGAAAATTAGGAGCCCTTGTGCCTGGCTGCAGCTCTCCCACCCTGACCTACCTGATGACCGGAAGGTCCAATACTCATCATCATCAAAATGGGTGTCTCCTGCCGTGTGATGATCTCCAGGGAAGAAGGCATGTGCCACTGTCCCTCCAGGCCCATCAAAGGGATAGCCATCATTGTGGTCTGCCTTGGAGAAATCTATCTGGATGTCAGCGTTGTTTCCTGCCACTTCATGGAAATTCAGCGGGGTAATGTCGCTCCAGACCTTCAGGGCGTAGTACATCAGGGCTCGGACTGTGTCGTGGCCCAGGTGGGACTCTTTTGGGAAGGTGCGAACTCTGAAATAAAGAAGGGGGGAAAAAAAGGATAGATCAGTAGCACCAAAGGGCTCCAAGGACAACCAGAACTGGCTCTACAGGTGCTTGGTGCATTGCAGAGCTTCAGGGAGACCTTCGGAATTCTTGGTGCTCCTATGAAGTGCCCTAACACCCTTTATAGGCATGTTCTTAAGTCTCTGAATCACAATAGTTCCAGAGCTATGAGGATTTCAGAGACTGGGTTTGGATCCTCTGGAAATGTCAAGCCAGTCTTGCTCACCAGAGTGTGAAACACCCCATGTGTGTGAAACACAGCCAAGATCTGAATCCTGATACTCCCAATCCTACTGTACAAACTTCAGAGCCACCCTTCATGCAAAGACCCCTGTTGGCACCCAGGACTACCACCCTTGTCCAGCCTTGGAAATACCAAAGCCATGACTCCGTTTCCAGAGGTTGCACTTTTTTTCTTCCAGCTCCCTTTCAGACCTATTGATAATTATTTTCTCACCACTTATTTGTTCTAACTGCAGTCTAAATATATGAAGATTATTGATGTCTGAAGGCTTTGCGTCACACACAGGCTCATCAGTTTTCTTGCAAAAAACCACAAGTCGTTGCTCATTCTTATTACACACATAGAGAAATCCAGAATGGATTTGCTGCCTCCATATATTTCCCAGGATGTCTGCAGGAGTTATAAAATATACTCTGAAACCAGTACACTGCCAGCAATCTCAGGGACTGCAATCCATAACGAGGAGGAAGAGAAAACGATGCATTCTATGTAAATTCAAGATGCCTCGAGCCTGTTGCCTGAAGGAGATGTGTGATCTGATGGAGCACTGCAGTCAAGAAGCTCTTGACTTGCTTCTTGGTAGAAAAAGTATTGATGATCAGAGGCTTACAACACCACTGCATTCATCACACGGTTACAGTATTACTCTTTCTGTGTATCATCAGTGCATCCCGTGGTCCCCAGCTCTGCCCTGCCCTTGGAGAGAAGCCAGGTGGGTCAACCTGTGTGCTGGAATTTGTCCTTCAGCTGCATAATTCCACCCTCCCTTTTGGGCTGAGCTGGAATGGAAAAAAGTCAATGTTTCCTGTATAAGCCAGCTTTGAAAAAGAATTCCTAATATTGTTGATTTAATAGAGGAGATGAAAAGACAAGGATGAAACAAGGCACCTTGGTTTCTAAAGGAGTATGTTTAGATAATCTTTCATTGACAATTTTGACAAAAATATACACATTTCCCAGGCAAATGTACTGTTGACTGAGTAATTATTGACAAAAACCAATTCTGCTGGAAAATTTCTGGCCAGCTCTACCCCAGTAATAACAGATACTTTATTTCTTGTGCACCAGCACACTAACCAAAGTGTTCATGAAATATTCATGGCTAGACAGAATTTAAAGGCTGAAGCAACAATTATAATCACCTCACTTGCCCTCCCGCATAATACAGCTGGGAGAGCATCTCTCAGTACTACACCACTCCTCAGCACCAATGTGCAGTAATGACCCAGCTAAACCTCAAGAGGTAATTACAGGTGTCAGAAATGCATGTCACATCACTCAAGCTCTTCCTACAAGTAGTGATTTGGCTGCTGGGAGACACCATGGATCAGAAAAGGAGAGTAAGAACGACTTGCTGGCTAAGGTTGGGATCTCTTACTTTCACAAATATTTGCATATATCCCATGCCCTCAGAGACAGGCAGCACGAGGTGGGTACCACCTCCTGGCCTGGGCAAAACTAGTCAGGGTTAAATCTAGGACAGAACAGAAAGGGTCTCATGAGAACAAACAGAAACCTCACTAGTGGTTTCTCTGAACAGCTTGGAAACTCCATCCTAGAGATGGTGGGAAATGGGATGGCTGTAACAGGCAAACCGTGCCACAGCCCAATGAGAAAAAACTTTCATATCTTTGCCTTTGCTAAAGTCAGACAAAGAAAGACCTTCTCAACTAACCTGAATGAGTTAACATACACATGACATCAGTTAATTATAGGACTTCAGAGAAAACACATTGGTAAACAAGACAGCATGTAGGTAGAACCAGTATGAGCATGGGATTCTAAAATACAATTTTCAGGCAATTTTTAATTTATAGCAGAGACTCGCTGTATGTAATCCTGTACAGTACAAAAGGTCATCTGGTTTACAGATATTCTTTAACTAGGTGTCTTCACCTTCACAACACTCTCATAGCTTTTGGTAAACCCTTCACTGCTTTAATTTCTAATGAATAAGTCATTATATGTGTTAAACACATCATACTTAGCCTAGGAATTATGACCTTTCTCCAAGATCATGTTGCCCAAGGCACAGACTCGCATTCAGGGACACTATCTGCTCTTTCTTTAAGCCATGTGAGCTGTTTTCTTTCCTTCTCTTTCCAGCTCTAGAAGGATAATAAATCAGATCTCTCCTGTACAAAGATGAATAAAAAGCCCTGTCTAAAGAGACAAACATTATTAATATTCATCCCAAGCCCTGACTCCAGGAACATTAGATTAAGGCAAAAACAGTATCAATACTTATTTTACTTCTTATAAAAGGTCCTGCACCTCTGAGCTGACCCACATTTTATTAACATGCTGCAGATGTAAGTGAAAAGTCCCCATCCTTTATTCATTATCACCATCATTTTTCAGGAGAATCCCATCAGAGTTTTTCAGTTCAGCATCTGATTTGATTGCTGGAGCTCTGCTAATTGTTTCAATGAGATTAGGAAAAGACTATTTTGCTGATAGGACTTTTGTTGGTGTTTCATTACCAAGTTCTACTGAAAAGGAGGCACATTTCTAATGTCATGCGGATAAATAAGCTTCCTCCTACCTTGATGATGATGATTATTATTATTATTTGTAGTAAATGGTGCTTAGGTCCTCAGCAGAGAGAAGCACTCCTTCTTCTTGGATGTTAATCCCTCCTGAGACTCCCCTTACAGAGCTCCAATCTTGGGCAAAACCCTGATGTGAGTAATTGGAGAAATCTCTCTGCTCCAGACGCTCCCTGCCAAGCCAGCAGGAAAGTGACAAACACTGGACTGCTCAGTGCCCTCCAGCCACCCCAGCAACACTGCCCTGAGCCTCAGGGTCAGTCACATCCCTCTGCAAAGACACGTGCTGGGACATCCCAAGGAGTGTTTGTCCCTGTGGTGGATGGGGCTGCATGAGGCAGCATCAGCCATGATACTGAAACCAGCAGCTGCTGAGCAGGACGTGGTGGTGAGTGGCACAGCTGGATGCCCAGGAGAACATCTCTACTCTGCGCTTAGAACTCAACCAGGCAGCAGCACTACCATGCAGACAAATGAACACTGACTTTCGCCCAGTGCTGCCAGTCCTTCACATGTCACCTGACTCCCCTCCTTTGCTTCTCCCCACCCACAGCGACTTTGTGCCCAGGATTGTTAATAAGTAGAGACCGGAGAGGATTAATCTGCATCTATTTGCTATTTGAGGGGCACCCACACCATTGGTTATTTTGATTTCCGGGTTCTTTTTTGGGTTTTGTCCTCCTAAAGACAAAAGTGGAAGAATATCAGTGATGGATGAGAAATCAATAGGTGGTTAATGAAAACACTCCTTCACCTTCTCGGCCCTGAAACCACAGATGAAGAAAATAAATGCTGAGAACTACCAAACACAGCAGGCTAAGGAGTGCCTGATAAACCCACAGTGATTTTTCTTGAAGGGGGAGGGAACAGTGGAGAGTTGAAAGGGTGGGTGATTTCTGCCCTGGTAAAGGTGCTTTTCCAGCTGCCCAGAGCCATCCATGGCAAAGCAGCCCTGATCCAGGGCTACCCTGGCACTGCTGCAATACCCCATTGCCACGGGAGGAAAACAGTGGCTGTGCCTGCACCTTCCATCACACCTCTCCAAGCACTTTGCAAAAACGGATCATTTTTTGGGTGATAGTCTTTCTCCTGCCCTTTAATGTGCACAGAATGTCAGTCACCCCCCTGTCATTGTGCTGCCTGTGCTGGTAGTGGCAGCTCCACACTGAGAGGTGACACACTGCCCACCTTGAGCATCTGTCACCCCCAGAGATGGGAGACAAGGCTGTCTGTGATCAGATGGGCTTGGGCTGGGAAGTCCCACAGTGGGATGCCACTGGTTAAAGGCGGAAAGTGGGAGGATCAGGTGTGTTGTGGGGATGGGAGCGCAGTACTGGGGGCTGCACACCCTTACCCAGTGGCACCTGCCTTGCTGCTGGTCCTCTAGGCCTGAATAAATTCATATTTGGGTTCAAACAGTGGCACATCTCCTCTTGGGTGGGCTCAGGACTCTCACATCGATGGTAGGCAGTGACTGAGAGGCATCACTGCTCCTCTGCCACCAGCGTCTGCTCCAGATTCAGCACCTCATGACCTGAGCATCACAGTTTCAAAGACTGCAGCTCTCATGAAGAGGCACAAGGGACCCATTCTTAACTAAAGGCGGATGAAAGTCAGCTCAGTTCAGCATTGGGTTAAGATTTCAGCATGAAAAAGATGGCTAATTTAGAAAGCTGGGCTTCAACAGCTTCCCCTGCCCCAGGGAGCTAGAAGCATGCAGAGAGAAGGGGCACTGCCCAAGACCACGGGGGTACAGGGAGCGCTGGGAGGAGACAGAGATGCTGGATGTGAACTCCCCTTCTGCAGGGCATAACCAGAAGCAATAAAGCAAAATCAGCAAAAGAATAACCAGTCTGCAAACACGAGGGGGAACTGGCTGTGGGCGGTTCTGGCGCCGATGCCAGCAGAGGGCATCCACAGCACGTGGCTCCATCACCAGCTGCTGAGCGCCTTGGCACCCGGGCGTCGCGCAGGGAAAACAAAGTACATAATAATAAAAACAATCCCGTGAAAAGAAGATTTATATGCTGTAATATTCTGGAAACCTTCCATGGAGATGAGGCATGGAAAACCGCCTGTGTCTGATGTTGCACTGGGATGCTCTGAGACTGTATCCTGAGCTGTGTGTATGCAGGATACAGCCTGTATTGTTTTGCTCCCTATGTCCTCCAATCCCATACGCTGGTTGTATTCAAGGGTAGAAATAAGAAAGCTGAGCAACCTTCATGCCAATACTTTTTTTCGTTTGTTTTGTCAAATGCTTCCTTTCCCATCAGTGCAGGTGCCTGTCCTGTGACCCTCCTTTCACATAGCTTTGCTTACCCCTTTATTCCAGCCTTGCAATTGTTCAGGTTTTTCTTCAACTTTTAAATCCATGGCACAGTAGAATTGAGTTTTGTTTTCCTCTTTTAAAGTTTTCAATCAATGTGTAAAAGATAAGCATTTAAAATTTTATGCCCCTTTTTGGGCCGATTTTCATAGCACTTTCCAAAAAGCCAGTCTGATCTCAAGTGCTGGATGTAAATACTGTGTTGGTGTTTCTGTAGTGCTTTAGCCTTCTGCTGGCTTATACAATCCACAGTTATAAAATACAGCCCTTCCTTGGACAAAAGCCAAGATCTTGGAAAGAACCAAAGAATAAAAAGCAGACTTTGTCAGGAGATGGATTTTTTTATGTCTTACATATATTGTCTCAGACCTAAACCCCTTTTTATGGCAATCTTTGCTGCAGCATCACAGTTTCCAAGGGGGTGGGAGGCGGGGGGGTATCCCAGGGCTGCATCCATCAGAAGAGCCTGAACCCATTTCACCTCCAAGCTTTGCTCCAGCCTGGGATTGCAGAGACTGTGCCAGCATGGCTGGAGTCCTGGTAGTACCTGCACCACTAGTCCCCTGAACACGCTGCCCTACCATGGGATGACACTTAGGATCTGCTGGGGTCAGGCTATGCACAGGCTGTGTCCCTGCACAGGCTCTGGCAGCTCACAGAACATCAGAGCGGTTTTCTTGTCTCACCCTAAGGATATTCTCCTCTCTGAAATGTGACGTTTATCTCTCTTACCCATGAAGACAAGGCTGGGCAACAGAAAGACAGGCTGAAGTTTTTATAAGGGGGCACTTCACTACATGAATCCATCCGTGGGCCAAAATTGTTTCTTACTGAAGCTGAATTGTGTTTATCTTTTCACAGAATAAGGTCTCAAAGGGATCTGCTGGAACGTCGACCGAATCCCTGGTAATGCCACAGTTTCAACACATGTCAACAGTGACAGCCAGGATGAGATTTGTTACTGCAGTGGGAAGAGGACTTGCTCTAGAGGCTATGGAAGGATCAAAGAGAAGCTTATCACTAATAAGGAGAACTCTCCATAGCATCCATGTGTTTTCAGGACAGTACAAGAACCTCACAGTGTTCATCTTTCTTAAAGGAACAATCACTGCAGTACATGGTCTTTGAGCGAGGAAAAGTGAGTCTCAAGAAGCATAAATCCTGGTGGGATAGGGATCAGTTTCCTTGACAACCCTGACCTGCAGCATTTCTGGAAGCTGGACCTGAACTTCTGTTGGCACAGGTTCAGAGTGACCCACACTTGTCACTCCCTAATACTGAGGCAGAAATACTCCCCTGCAGCAAGGATTAGGAGCAAAAAAAAGCAACTCTACTACGTAGAAAATGCTCCCAACCCTTGTGTTCAGGTGAGGCAAGAGAAGAAGCTCCAGTCACAGCAGCTGCTCGAGAAAACACAAAGTCCCAATAAAGTCAAGAAAAAAGTTGCTCTAACAACCACTGCAACCCAGCAAAAAGCTTCCAGCTAACCCATTGTCCAAGAGTGCACCATTCCCATCTGTTGCCAAGTGAGTTCAAGAAGTCAGGGCTGTGACTGTCAGAAGGTTCAAAGAAATAGTCTGTGGGGTCCTGTGTGCCCATAGGGGCATATTTTAACCATCACCCTGCAACTCATCTCAAAGCCATACGTAGCAGAGGTCTGCGTGGACTTGGTCCTTTGCTGCAAGAGTTCAGAAGAATTCCTACCTCCAGGACAAATTCCTTTTGCTCCACTTGGTGACAGCCTGTGTGAATCTCTTCCTCCTGGTCTCTGCAATGGTGATGTCAGGCAGAGAGCAGCGAGGGGTCTTCATCAGCTCCAGTGTGGCTTCATCTAGGGTTAGGGAAAAAATGAGAGATCGTGGGAATGTTTGGGTAAAAAATCCTAGGGGGACAAAGAGACAGAAAGTGAAGTGCTAAGACTGAAGCAGAAGAGCAAAAGTCCATGCCCGGGAGCCCCAGCACCACTTGTGGTAAAACCCATGGGTCACTGAGCCTCCTACATCCCACCACTGGTAACAATTCCTGCTGGAAGTCTATCTCTTCAGATCACCCCTGAGCCAGGGCTGCTGGAGGGAACGGGAGATGTCAGCCCCTGGCTGAGGCTCAGGTACCAGCTCTGCTGTTGGTGTCAGTAGGAAGTTTTACTGGTTTCAAGAGAAACAGGTTACCTCTTGCCTGATACTTAACAGATCTCAAAAACTTGTGTGTAAAACCACCTGTGGCCAGATTTGATTGTATTTTAAAACATTTTTTATTTAATTATTCTGTTTTGTTTTCTCTTACTGAATTTCCCATTATTCCTCTGACAAGGAGAAACATACATATGTAAATAAACTCCATCTCTGTTCAGCCAGGAACTCATTTGGAGGATGTTCATATTCCTTCTCATTTATATTTAAAAATGAATGAAAGCTTGAAGTGTCTATTCTCATCAGCCAAAACACAGAGAAGTTGTTTCATTCACCCATTTTCCTGCTGACTTTACATCTTAAACTCTGTTTTCATGAACAAACCCACGCCTATGACATGCCCAGGGCAGCCGCACCCCCCTCACCACCTTGTGTTTCAAACACTCCCTTCAAAAGTACAAATGTAAACTCATTCTAAAGGCCACCCTTGTTCCTGTGGCTCCTGCTGCTTGTTATGTACTCATTTAAGAGTGGAGAGGGAAAGTCCCAATGATGGGATGCAGTTGATGCTCCAGGGGATCAGTGGAGGGCTGCTGGGGTGATGGAATGCACAAAGACCTGCCTGCTAATTAACAGCTTCTCCTTAATTCTGTCCTGAGCAGCGGAAGCAAGCTGGCCCCATGGTGGGAGGTCACAACCATGTATCAGGGAGGGGAGGAGAGCGGAGAGGCTCCTTTCTGTGGGCCAGGATAATGCTGGCTTTCTCCTTCCCTCAATGAAGACATTGAGAGGAATGACCCCAGGCCATGCTGGGGAACTCATGCTGCTTTAGCCTGGGCTTGGACTGCTCCCTCCCTTCCAGATGTGCCTGCCACATGGAAGCAACTCATTGCTGCGACCCTGCTGGAGCAGGTGACGTGCTCTCCACGGGCTGGAGGTGACTAGGGAGTGCCTGGAGCCACTGTGCCTTGGTGAGATGCAAGGAGAGCCCCAGAGAGCCTCGCCAGTTCCACAGGCACCTCCTGGCTCTGTGTGCCGTAGTCAAGAACAAGCAGTGCTGGGGTGATGCAACACCATCTTCCTCCCTTACCTGCCTGTGCCCCAGCAGCAAAGAAACCAAAATATCTACCTATACAAACTGGGAGGCTTAATCAGGCTTTTTATTCAATTCAATTTGAATTTGATGCTGAAAGTAAGGCTTTGAACATGACAACTTTCTCTCTTTTTTTCTTATTTTTCTTTTTTCAATACACCAAGAGCTATTTTAAGCACACCGGGAATCCCAAGGGTCTGTGGGTCTGTTGAAATAATTGCTTGCCTCAGGTTCTTGAAAGCACAAGGCAACAGAGCACCTGAGCCATGTAATTACTCTTACAGCTGGAAACTGGGCTGTGTGCTACACCCATGTGAGCTTTTCCTGGAGATGCTGCTGCTCCACAACACAGTGACAAGTCCCTTCTCCTCCGGGGACCTGCAAGGAGCCATCCCCACCTCCCTCTGCACTGAAGAGAGAAGGGATCTTGAGCCACTGACCTAGGACTCCTGTCACCTCGAGCCCCCCGAACCTCTGCATGGCAGTGATGGCCTTGGTGAGCATCTCCTGCGTCTGCAGCTTCCCCGTGACAGGGTCTGGAGGAGGCAGATACCCAAATTTTGTCAACCAGTCCTGTGAAACAAGGAGAGCAAGGGATGAGAAAAGGAAAGCAAGGAAACACAGACACAGGAAAAGATATTCTGAAAGTCCTTGTTGTTCTGCTTGGATACTTATCACATTTGCATGTTTATTCCCAACTTCGCGGAACTACATGGTCTCTGCTAATAAATGGATGTGCCAGGATGGATCTGAACACAAAACTCCAGTAATGGGACCAGTGACCTTCATGTATTCCAAGGGTGATGTCTAATTTTCCCACCTGGCTACAGACCATCATTGAGAGCCGCTGCAGCACAGCCACAGCCAAGGGTCACACAGGCACCTCTGGTTCTCCCCATGGACACTGGCAGCTCCTACTGGGAACTTGTTGCAGGGCTGAGCACAGCAAGGGCAGGAAAACTGCCCAACACAAGGGATAGGCAATGCCACCTCCCTCAGGACCTCATTTCCAGTGAGAGTCCATGGGGGCCTAGGGGAGGATTCCTGGCCCTAATGGAGAAATCCCTTTGATCTCCAGCCGCGGTTTTGCAGAGTAACTGGGTTTCACACCACCAGGATTTTGTTTGGAAATAAATCCAACCATGATGTCTCTGAGCCCCCTCTGAGCCACACAGTCATCTGGGACTCAAGCACTGACATAAAACTGAGCCCTCCTCTTCAGCATTTCTATATTCCCTGGTTTAAACCACCTCCCTTCCAGTTGCCCTAAAGTATTTAGAGCCAAATGTGGGTCCCTCTACCTTCAGAACGCAGTGGGGATCTGTGGAACAGGTCCCTGCACATCACCCTTTCCCAAAGCCTAGGCAAGCACAGCCACATGCCAGTGATCCCCCTGCCAAGGGCACCTCATTAAACCCAAACCCACTATTTGATAGGAATTTGTCTCTCACACGATATATTTTTATAAAGATTTTTCTCTTCCTCTTTTCAGCCTAAAACTGATGTTAAAAAAAAGCCATAAACCTTCTTACAGCTGCTTTTTAAAAGTCTTGTGAATTATCTTACTCAATCCTTTCATACCTTCCTTCTCACTTCCACCTTTCCCTCAGCAGAAGGATGAGCAAGGAATAATAATATCGCACACAGCGAATGCCATAAACACCTGGCCTCTATTTTCTTTATCTGTATCAAACATTGATTTGCTGAGCCTCTTGAAGACTGATATTGATCCAGATGTCCTCTGCAGTCAATACACCACAAATTTATTATGGTCAGATTGGTCTCAGAAGTCAGTACCTGCTTATCACTACACTCTGAATGTCTCATAGCTTGGTGTCACCTGCAGCGGCCACCCCGAATGCATCCCCAGCCCCCCTCTGGCAAGTCTAAATAAACAGAGTCACATTTACAGAGCTTTCTGACAGATCTCCCCATGCCTGGTGTGACTTGCCATTGGGAAGCACCGTCTGCTGTGCCGGGTCTCTCACCAGGAATTTACATCCCTCATTACTCTCCTTCAGTTTCCTTATTTTAGTGGGGTGGTGTGCCAAGGAAACAGCTTATCTGGCCATTTCTTGTTTAATGCAACCACCACCTCGCTGGGAATGTGTTTAGCATTGTCACAGCCTTCTCTTACCATTGGGCTGAAGGCCAGGCCAGCACTCTCTCCTCTTCTCCCAGCTACTATTTGTCCCTTTGCATAGCAAAAACATTTGTGACAGAAATTAGAGATACAATTCACTCTTGATTCTTCATGAGAAATTGGCTGTGACACAGAGGTCGGCAGCTGGGCCATCAATTGCTGAGGATCGTGGAGTTTAATTTGGCTTCTTCCCTGGCCATGGAGACAGTGTCACTTATCCTCTAATGACAGTGGAGACGCTGCAACATGGGAGACATACACAACTCAGCTGCTCTCAGGCCCTCCCGGAGATGGAGGCAGCAGCAAAACTCTGGGGAAAGCAATGGAACAGAGCTGCCCAGCAGAGGCCCTGTGAGTCTTCTCTCCTTAACCCACAGGGACACAAACAAAAATGGACACTCCAGAGCAAATCCAGGGCTCTCTACAGAAAGGATGGAATAGACAGGCAGATATCACAAGTCCTCTGCCTGATCTACCTTGAAAACACCAATTTCCCTGCATGCGATTTTTCATCTAGACCATTGTGTTTATCCTGCTTTACTCAGGTTCTCCATAATTTTATAGACCTCTGTGAAATTACTCTCATTCATCTCCCTTTCAGTGTAGGGGTTCTGGCTGATTTCCTCTCTCCATATAAGCAAAGTTGATCCATAGCACTGAACTTTCACAGTCCACCTTTGCTGTGGCAGAAAATCTCATGAGGGAAAATGCAGCTGACTTGGAGATGAGAAATACCAGAAGGAATTGTCTGACTAATAATCTGTGTGCCTTGTGAAAACTTCTCAGATGTTTTCTCGTCCTTAATAATGCAAAAGCTAAACCTAAAAACTTCTATAAATTAAAAATATGAAAACATTTTCTACTGAGATAACTTCAACGCATTCCCTTCTTATTTCCACCTTTTTTATTAAAAAAAAAGCTTTCTTATTGCCAACTCTCATTAGCTTAAAATGTTTAAATGAAATAGTGATTTCATTTGAATGCTAAAATTCTATGAACATATTTCTTGCCTGAGCTGGCACGATAAAAACTTTTCCTTAAAAGCGTGCTGCACTTAATGAATTGACCTAATCCCATGAGAAGATTCAGTTGCAGCAACTCTCTATTTCAAAAAGTAAAAAAATTGCTTCATCAAAAAATGCAGATTAAGCCAGTGCCTGACCATCTTCCAGCTCCCAGAGGAGCTGGGAATGAGTGTGGTTGAACTACATGACTCATGCCAGGTCAGTACTCCGGTCTGGGGCTCACAGGATCCCAGCTCAGCTTTTATGGGAATCACCTCATTGTGTCTCAGGCCCCTAGTTCCTCATCTACAAAATGGATGTAGTGATATTTCCTGGGCTCCCGTCTACCAGTTCTGTCTTCTCCCTCTGGGAACTCTCTGGAGCAGTTCATGCCCATCTCTGCTTTACCCTTATTGTGGGGGACTGCTGGGATGGATCCAACCAATTCATTTCAGAGTCGTTGCCAAAAGTGGATCCAGAATTGAAGTTTGCAAAGATGGGGCTGGGAGCTGAACAAACCAAACCAAGTCCACAATGAATATTCTGATCCAGCTCCACCACTCAACAATATAGAACGAAAGGTTTCCCATTGGCTCAGGTCCAGGGGAAAAAAGTAAAAAAAAAGAAAAAGAAAAAAAAAAAGTAAAAAGTAAGAACTGCATGCCTGGCAGAAACTACTCATCCCTCTGCCTCTCCTCTCCACTGCACTGGATAAATACAGCTGCCAGCAAGAGCCCTGGTGCTGCTCAGCACTGAGCTGCAGCACATTCCCCCACAAACCATAGTCAGGATGTTTATGGACAAAACACTGTCCCTTTGTTTGTGGGGCTGGAGGTCCCCCAGTGCCCCACTCTGGATGGTGGCACTTATGCCGTGTCTTTTGCAGTGGGAAAAAGCCATTGCAACACGTTCCAACTCTCAGAACTATGGCACCAGGAACGGGGCCACCCTGGGTGCTGCCCATGCCCCATCCCCTGCAGCCTCATGGGACCAGCCACCCACAGACATCACAACTCAAGGAATGAAGAAAATTGGGGGGTGGGGGAGGTGGGAATTGATTTGATTTTACCCTTCCAAGGCCACCATGGGCAGTACCCAATAAAAGACTAAAAAACTCGTACAGCAACTGCCCCAAAGCAGTTTTCCTTTGTAAAGGGACCGTGTTAGCAGTGCACAGTGTCATTCCTCTATGTAGCTGCTCCGTGCCTGTTTTTGAAGACAGATTGCTCAGTTGGTTGGCTAAAAATAAACTATATTTTTCTTTTCTCATCTGGGTACCCATACATAATGAGGAAAAGCCTGCTTCTTGCCTTAAAAAGTGTTTGATGGAATCCAAAACTGAAGATTTTTTGCACTGCTATTTTTTTTTCCTTTGGAGAAGCACAAAGTTAAAAACGGTAATGCAGTCCTCTCCTCTGCAAACAAGGCTTGCTTCAGTTTTGGGCTTTTTTTACTCCTGGAATACCAGGGAGCAGCCAGGAACTGGGGCTTTCCAAGGCCAAGTGATGACCCAGAGCAAAACGTTGGCTCCAGCAGCCATGAGACCGCTGGTATTACTTATTCAGAGACAATTTTCAGATTAAAATGGCAATTTCATTTCTTTCATCTCTCCACTTCCTTTGTATCAATACCCTTTTGTCCTAGAACCTACTTACCTGCTTCATTTTAAAATAGATGTAGATATTGTCCCTCTTTTATGGAAGATTTATGAGCTCTGTAGGTTTGCTTTTACAAATATTAATATTATATAAGCTGATGGGCTTATTCAACTGCCACAGGCAAAGGAAAGACTCAGTCAGCAAGTTTTCTTCCTGATGATTTCTTTTTAAGGGTCGTAGGTTGGCATTTACAAGAGGACAAACTAGTTCAGGATAACAAGGAGAGGATAAACAGGATAAACAGCAAAACAGAAATCGGGATAAGCAGAGAAATTCTACCCAAGCCAACTCCACACTTCTGCCTGCTCTTGTAGTATTAAAATGACCATGTTTCTAAAACTTAGCCCCAGAAAATCAGGTTGTTTTTCTCTTGAGGTTGCATAAACATACAGGGGGAAAAAAGCCTTAATCCTGCAGAGGTTGTAACACTCCCATTGCTCAGGGATGGAGATCATTACCCTCAGGGTACCCAGCCTGTTGCCAAGCAGAGAGAAGAGCAAAGCTTTAGCACAGTCCCTGGCTCATCAGCAGACTCCTAGACTGGACCCTGAGTTTTGCACCATCATCCCAGACTGGCTCCATTCCTATTCCATCAGTGCTGAAAGAAGAAACTGGGTTTAAAATCAGACCACTGTTGGATGTAAGCAGCACCCACAGTACTCTGCCTGAGGACTGTCAGTGGTGACACCCAAGGGCAGCTCTCCCCTGCCCGTGCCATGGTGACCAGCATTGCTCCAGATGCCTCTTTGCAGTGAGTGATTAACACACCGTCAAACACTCTTTGGATGTGCAACATGCACTGAGACAATGCTGGTATGTCCTAATTTTCTAATTTTTAGGGTAGTCCAAGCCTTGAGCAGAAGCATGTTTTTTTCCACTCAAAGGAACCCTTTCATTAATAATCCTTGAAAAAACTTACCAAACTGCACCTTTTCTCATTAATCAAGTGACAAGTTGGTTTTATTAGTTTTAAAAGGGTCCTGTCATGTCTGAGAGGTTAAAGCCTTACCCTGACCTGAACCTGGCCCTTGGTGCTCTGGTGGGAGCACCCTCCTCTCTCCATTTCCCTGGATGCAGCAGGGGCACAAACCATCGCAGCACTCATCTCCATGGCTCATCTCCTGCCTTCCACACCGGATAACCACAGAGAAACGGGTTTTGTTTTGCTGGGGTCACCCAGGGGCGAGAGGACTTTGAAAGCTCCCTTTCCTGCTGGAAGTCCCATTATACCCTGGGTGCAGCAATGCCTCACACACACAGAGGAAGAAAATCCAAACATGCTATTCAACAAAATTAATGACCCAGATTACTAAAATAAAGCTACAACTCAAACATCCGGAACTAATTTCTAAATTACACTTCGCTTTATCTCTACAGCTACCATTAAATAGGGTGGAAGCTTTTAAAATAATAATAAAAAAAAATAAAAATCGCCAACACCACAAGCTAGATTAAAGGAAATTGCTTTGGGCTGTTTGAGGTTCTTTTCCAAGTTATCGAAGGTTTACAGTATTACAATTTTTACAGTCATTTTCCTGAGATCAAAAGACCCCAGGAACAACGCCCGTTAATTAGAGCAACACATATGGTGCCGCAATACTCGGAGGAGCGCGCTCTGAGATGCATCGGCCCCCAGGCCCCACAAAGCCAGCGCTTCCCTTCCAAAGGTTGCCACGCACCCCTCTAATGAGCTATCGCATGCACGCAATCAGCTGATTAATTCATTAGGAGGAAAAACTGCAGTTTGGATTACAACCAGGGTTTTGGTTGATGCCACCACTGAACGGCAGGACGGTTTCATTAGCTCGCACCAGAGGAGTTGCTTGAATCCAAACAGCTCTTTAATTTGAGCAAACGTTGTGCACAGAATGCAGGGTGGAAATTAATGCGGCTGCTAATGATTTCCTATCACTACCCCATGCTTTAAATGTTCAATTATGTTGACAGCAGTGGTGTTGCAAAAGGCCACCACCTACAAATCCCGAAGACAGCAGGTCACCTGGAAAGAGAGAGATCAGGCCACTCAATGACAGTGGGTCTGGGATATCCAGGTCATTAAAGATCCAGTGGAGAGAGCACCTCTGCTCTGGCATAGCTCAGCTCTTCCCAGCCAACAACTGGATGCCAACTTGGCACATCCTGTCAGACATGGTCAGGTCTTGCACAGAGTCTCAAATGCTCATTCGCATTGTCTGCTCATGTTGCCACTTTCCTGGGTGTTGGGGGAGCATGTCGTCCTGGGCAAGGTGGGCACAGAAGAGGACTGTGGTAATCTGAAGGCAAGCTTTACAATGTGTAAGAATCTCTTTGACTGGATGGATAGCCAGAGCCTTCCCAGAAACACAGAGTTAATCAAGAGATGTTGCAGAAGAAGGAAATTCTCTGCAGAGCGCAGAAACAGCCTTTCCAACCCCTTTGAACTGAAGATCAAAGAACCAATTCCCACCCATAGAAGGCAGCAGAGCAGTGCAGCACAGCACAGTATTTACTACAGCTGGTTTAGGTTTCTTTTCGGAGTAGGAAAAAGAGACAAAACATATAAACAAGATATAGTTTATTCTTCGTTTTCAACATAAATCTATGTTTTTCATCATGGAGATTTAATCCACTGGGGCTTTAGGGAATCTTTCCATCACTGGATGTTTTTCAGGACATCCTGAAAATTTCCACTTGAAGGCAACATAGAATGCAAAAAATCTGTGTATTACTGAAATTCCACACGACCATCAAAACCCAGTTTCAACAGGAGCAGTGTTTTGTTTAAAAATGAGTCCTAGTTTTGCACCATGCTGCCTGTTGTAGTGAATAACCCTTTGTCATCATTGAGTTATCTAGGAAGTAAAAGAAGAAATTCCCAGTGTGTAATATCTGTTGAACTGTGATGGGAAGTTAGATAAATGACTGAATTAACATCCTTTTATCTTGCTACAGAAATGGCTCTAAACCACATAACTCATCACTTAGTACAGTTTATGAAAATAACGCTGCTCCTTCCACACAGGTGTAGTTGGAGGCTGCTTATGGTGGGCGAGGGAAACTCTCACCTGACAGCACCATGTCCTGGTGATGGATGCCACCAGCCAGATCCTGTGCTGAACAGCAACCTTGGGACTTCAGCTCTCCCTGAACACCCCCAGACCTGCTCACTACAAAGGAAAATGCCAGTCCTTGCATGAAAAATAAATATGCAGCAAGTGGGCCCAGAGGCCAGTAACACCACTAGGGAGAGGGAACTAAACAACCCCAGTGTTCTACTTCATTGAAAAGCACAAAAAGTAATTACCATTGCAACATTAGGTCCATAAGTATTGGCAGCAGGCTTTGGATGTGCTTTAAAACCCACTTCAGAACACTTGTGCTGCTAGTACCCTGGCAACGCCTGGCTTCATTTGCACCACGGAGTGTGGGAGTTGTTGGGTTAATTCAGGCTTGCTCTGGCTCCATTTACCCAGGGTGAGCCATGACTGATGAATCCAGGCGGGAAGGACAGTGGCTAAGCAGGGTAGAGGAAAATTCAACTCTGCTGTGAGAGATGGTAGAACTGGAATCCATGAGACCTGCCAGCCACCACTCTTGAAGCAGCCACAGATGATGATCTGCAGTGTTCACAGCTCACACAAAACCCCAGGACAGGCAGGTCTCCTGGATGCTGTCCCCTCTTGTGCTGGGGCCCAGCAGCAACCCAAAACTGAGAACACTCTTCCCCTGACACCCCCTTTTCTCCATCACCGTCATCTGCTGGTGTGCTCTGAGCAGTTTATGACTGGATCAAATCTAACCTCACATCTGGTGTGACAGGGAGAGGAGTTCTGGGCTTACAAATCCTGTAAGAACTGTGTCTGGTGGCAATTTAACCCTATGTACCCGACTGCCGTCCACATGTAGCCAGGGAAGAGGTCTCCCTGCTCAGCACAGCACAATAAATCACAGTGAGAGGTTGCCTCATCCTTTAAATCACATCCTCTCTGTATGAGGAAAAATCAAAGCCAAGACTTCGTGAATTCAGGGTTTTTCTGGGCACAGGACATGGGACTACCTGTGGTTTCCTGGAGGATTTTGTACAAGGCTCATCTGAGTCCAAAGCTGCTGGGTTGTCACTGTGAGAAGAGCCAGCTGGACAATGCTTGTCAGGAAACATCTGCTGGACGGACGGAGGGAACTGAACGTGCCTTGACCCTCCTCTCCCCACGCTCCTCCACCTTGTCCCATCCATACAGCAGGGAGAGCAGCTGCTGTGGCGCATGTCCAAGGGGATTCCAGGATCAGGAGGCTCCCTGGGCCTTCTCAGCCACTGGAACAAGGACGCCTGCCCTGCACGTGGTGGGGAGGCTCTGTCAGCACACAGATGTTTGGACTTTTAATTAAAATCTCCAAACCGATCAAGTATCCAACATATTGGCATCACCCAACTAAAATGTGCAGAGAATTTACACTTATCTTCCAGCTGGACTGGGACCAAGATGAGCAAGAAAATGATGAATTCTTTCAAAAGAAGTACAAACTCCTCTTTACCAATGTCAGAACACACCATGAGGCTCTCCAAGGGGGTGACATGAGAGATCCTGGTTTTGCTTAGTGAGTCTGTCTGTCACATCAGACCCAAAAAACACATTGTTCACAGTATGCAGGGAAAGTCAGTGACACACACAGAGCACAACAGTGTTAATGTATAATCTATATTCTCTCCTGCTCTCACCAAGATGAGCTTGTACTGCTTTGGTTTCAGTCATGTCTGATAGTGAACTTAACAGACTGCTATACATCAAAACAAATCCTTGCTAAATCCATTTGCTGATTCCTTTGTTAGGAGAGTTTCTTCTACAGGATGGACTCCAGACCCAACTATTTCCATGCAGTATGACCAGGAACACCAGAATTTGCCTTGGCCTGTTCATGTCCTTGTTCATAATTCTCAGCCTCCATCCCAGACTTCAGAGATGAATCTCCAGCATGGCTTAACTATTCCTCATTTACAGCAGCCAACAACATTCTACCTTGATGAATCATCTCAGCTGCACAATTCTCTTCCAACTCATTAGCTCACAGATCAGTGGTTTTCTTCCTCCCCCTTGTATCACGCTTCCCTCCAGTGAGCTAGGCTTGGTTTCCAAGATAACCTCAGGACACAGGCTGCCTGTTTAAATATGCTTGCAGCATGGCTCAGTATCCCCGTCAAGAAATTGTAGAAATTCTCCATTCCTCTGCAAACCGGGAATTCGGATGCCATTATCACTGTGCTCTGTGCTAGGACTGATCCAAGGTCTGCTAACAGCAGCTGCAGTCCCTGAAATTTGCCTCAGCAGCTTTTAGATCAGGACTTAGCTGCGTCTTCCCATTTAGCTTTTAGCAATGAAAATATTGTGATGTTAAGAAATCCATAAATCAGAAGCTGTGCTGGGGTGTGAAATAGAACATCCATTTGGGAGAAAATTAAGTCCTACTTATGTCTCATGTCTCTAGATCTATGTGACTACAGGAACAACATATTTAATACCTGGTTGGCTTTTCTGCTTCCCCCAGTCTCTTTAAAGCAGTGGTATTACAATGAGCTTTTCTTGTTGACAGGCTCTTTCTACCAGCTCTACAAGTGTCTTGAACAATTATTGATGCTGTGGGCAACTGCTGAACAGAACAGAAAGGAGCCTTCTGTTCATGAACAAGGCTATTAAAACAAAGGAAGCAATTATATCGCAATTCTCATGTGATCAGCCCTCAGGTGCAAACCCTGGGAACTCTACAAGAAGTACTTCAGGAGCATCCCACAGGCTCTATGAGCTGGAAGAATTTACCCACAGAACAGCAGCAGATAGAAAAAAAGAGCCCTGCACCACAATTGTGTGTGTATTCAACAATTTGCAAGACATTACAGAAAAAAATCTTTAATTACTAAAACAAACTAACTGAAATGAATAATTGAACCTGCTATGACTGCTAGTCTAGGGCATTTTCCTGTGGCTACCAGTTGACTGCTTTCAGCGAGAACTGGTGTTAATCATGGCCCAGCACCAAACTAGCTTTGCAGAAAACAACCAGAACAGAGCAGGGACCAAACAAACCCACAGATCACACTCCTTCCCAGAGGGATTCAGATTATACAGTCCCCGACTTGGGCAAATGAGCTGAACCATGCAATACAGAACTTGCTTTTACCAGCACTTCCCTCGCCCCAAATGCTAATTTAAGGAATAATAAATCTGCCTGCCTGTGCACACAGTTATTTCTTTAGTTATTACAAGCCATGCCGAATTATGCAGCATCACTCATGGATGTACCAGACCACCAGGCTGGGCAAACAGCAATAACCAGCTCCTGCACAAGAGTGAGAGCCAGGAATGTGGATCCCAACCCTATTGTCACCAAGGACCCAGGAATCCCTCAGGCTGTAAACATCCCTGGCCACTGCTCGCATCCGTGGCTCTGCCACATCTAAGGACAAGCCAAGAGCAAGATTTTAGTGCGGGCACAGGCTACAATTTGTGTATTACTCCTATTTTTGTCCTTGTTCACCCTCTTGCAGCTGCTTCCACACTCTGCCCTGGGTCAGTTGTACACAGCTCCATCCATTTTGGCTGCTGTTCTCACACTGCTGACCCCTGGGATGTGGGCATCCCATGGGTGGGAGGATGAGAGGACTGTTGTCTAGGTCCCATCCAGTTTGTTCAGGAGAAAATGAGGTCCAACCTGCACATCTCACTTGCAGTAATGAGAACTTGTGTCTCCCCAGCACAGGATGGCATTGGAAATATCCCAAGAAGGTCCCGCCAGCTTTGGAGTATTTCACAAGGGTTTGGGTAGTTAGATCCAAACCAAAACATGCCTGGAAGTATCCCTGGCTGAAATATTACCAGCAATTTACCCATTTGGAAAGTATTGTATTTTGCCCGAATCTTCGCATTTTCCAGACCCTCCTGTGCTTAGGGCAGCTTGAGACAATGTACCAGAGGGCGAGGGAAGCCATGGACTACACAGTGACCCAGCAGGCTGCATTTCTTTAAGCATAAGCATTTTGGGTGCTCGGGATCATCTCCAGGCTCCTGTAGGCGGGGTTGAAGCCAGAGAGCTTCAGGCCCTCATCCTACACAGTGCCTCCTAAAACAGAGGCTTGGCAGGTGGGGAGCTGGCTTAGCTGAGCATCACCTGTGAACAACCATAGCACTAATTAGGAGTCCCCATTCCTGGCTCTGATCATGAGCAGCAAGAGTCCTCAGAGATGCCAGTTGTGACTGATGGCACCAACCACAGCAGTCACTCGGTCAGAGGTGACGCATTATGCACAGGCGGCAGATAATAAATAGTATTTCCATGGCTTCGAACGTTCCCTTGAAGAACACTGGTACAGAGTGTTGTTGTTGTGACTCATGTCTATCTGAAAGGATGGGGGACTGGGTAGCCATGTGCCAAAGGACAGACTGTCCTGACGTCCACTCACCCAGCTTTGAGCAACCCCTTTGGGAGGTTAGTCCCCCACAGGCACCAGCACCCCTGGGGCACCTGCCAGGCAGCCCACCTCTGCAGTTTCTACCACAGGTCTCAGCACCACATGTCCAAGGCCACAAAGTCACCATGAAGCCACTGTTTTCTCCACACCAGCCTACAGATCTCTAAATTCTGCATTATTTTTCACATGGGCTTGGATGGGTGGGGGGCAACAGTGCCCCAAAGCTGCTGGGCAGGGATGAGCCTTTTCCCAGTGTGATGGCCACCTGTCTGACCCCAGCCATGTACAGAACCTTGGATCCAGCCTTGATCTTAATTACAACAGTATCTCTTGATCACTGCTGTCCTGATCAGACAAACTTGGGACATGAAAATTAAAGTCAGTGTCTGATTTTACACATCAAAAGCCACTCCAGGATGGTGATAAAGGCACTGGCTATCCCCCCCCATCCTGCATCTCTGCACATCCTCTCCCAGCACAGCTAGCAACAGGCAGTTATGCACAAGGATCACTTCCCCCCCACTGGGTAAAAAATGATGAAATAAAAAGATTATAAAACTTACATATTTGGGAAAGCTCTAATGGGAAAATATCCCCAATCTTCTGTGGCCTCTCTGTGGTGTTACAGCCTGACACAGCTGGAGGCATCCTTCACCTTTCTACATGTAAACAGCCAGTCTTTAGTCTATTAGAGCTATTTGCAGTGCCGACAGATATGGAGATTAAGGAGTTTCAGCTCCCCATGCTGACAACCAAGTAAAAGGAACCCGTTGGACTGCCCCAGCACTGCTGGTATCCTGAAGCCTTGTCTGGCTTAATTCGCCTTTTGCATCATAACCCCTATAGAATAAGCAATAAAGGCAAACAAATGTTTTTATCTTGCTGACTCTTTGCTAAAAGCACATTTCTCTTCTGTGAGGGCTGTAAGTGTTGGTGGTGATGGTAGACAAGGCAGATGTCTCCAGTGACGGGCAGCCACTGCTCTGTGCTCACGAGATTTATGCATAAATTCATCCCCTGGTCCCTGGACTCTTCCAGAGATCTATTCCAGCAGGAATGATGCAGACTATCTTTTGATACAAATCAAACTCATTAAATGGAGAGGTCTTGCATTTGTACACAAGCAGAATATGAAATGCAGAGAAACTCCTGGAACAGAGCATCCTGCACAGCAGAGCAGAAATCCATCTGGTAAATTGGATACATTTAATCATGCCTGGTTTGTTTGGCCTTTTTTTTTTTTTTAAAGATCCATATATTTTTACTTCTTCATCTTCATGACACACGGTCTGTCAATGCATTTGATTGAAAGCATCAAAGTGACCATCTGTATCACGTCATGAGCAGACTCGCTCTCCTTGTGACACCAGGACAGCTCTTCATCAGGAGCAGAGACATGCCCTGGCATCTTGAATGGGCCACCACTCTCTTCGACCATATATATCATATTCCATTTGTTAACTATACTGGTCAACCCTCCAGACCTGCTGTCTCCTGCCCTAAATACCACCAGAACGATCTCATCTCCCACTGAACCTTGTTCAGAAGTGCAATCAGCATCACCATGCAAATGCAGAGTCTGCAGGTGCTGCCAGTTGGACCAGACAAACTGCCCACAATGTGCTGACACATCTCTTTCCAAAGCTCGGCAATAGACAAGGATGAGCAACAGCATGTGGCCATGGCTGCAGCACCCTGAGGCTCAAGGAATTGGAACAGTGACGCTACAACAGCCACAGTTATGGAGAAAGACCAACAAAACAACTCGCCTGAGAGGTTGAGGAAGACAGAATGTGCATGTCCTTGGAGGGATCAAAGCAAAGCACCAGATTCTGCTGACTGCATAGCATAGGGTTTTGCCTTGGCCACCAAGGAGCTTGTTAATGCACATGATTAGTTTCTGCTTCCTGAAGAGCAAAGAGCAGGGTGAATACTGTTCCTCCTTGTCAGTGTGTCAGTTCTTCCTGCTTTCCTTGTGAAAGGGAAGATGCTGCTGTGCTCAAATGGCAGCTGGCACAGGAGAGCCATAAAAATATCAGCAGGTAAGTCTTACTCCCTCTTTACCACAGGAATGAGACAATTTGACCTTTCCAGACACCTGCCGCTTTCTACAGCTCCAGCCCTGCCTTTTAGATGTTTTGGGGTAAATCCAGCAAGGGTAGCACAGAGAGCCTTCAAACAGCATTAAGCAGGTTAGATGATGAGATTTGTCGAGCTGTGCTAATAAATTAACTTTGGGGTTTTTTGTTTATTTGTTTTGGGTTTTTTACCCTAGTCACTGGTGTAGACCTTATCCTGTATTTTCTTCCACAGCAAGGACATAGACATCTTGATGCAAGCAGATCTGCTGCTGTGGTACAATTGACCCACTTTGTCAGACAGCTGTCCTCGATCAGGGCCACAGCAGCAGCCACCAAGGTAGGACACGGCTCCTTCCTCAAAAGGATACAACTTTCAAAGCATAATTAGGGCAATTTCAATGATCAAGCTATTAAATCCAGTTAACCTTATTATTGGTAAGATAACCAATGAAATCAAAACATACACCCCTAAGTTAATGCAAATTTAAGCTTTCACATTAATTGCCCATCACATATTTATATCATTGCTTAATCTAGCAGTACCAAAATGAACATTTTTCTAGCAATGTTACAAATAATAATCCTTGTTGAGCAACAGCATCTCTGGCTCCAAGGCTGCTGTCCCACACAGGTACATACATCCTTCCCTCAGAGAGATCTCACCATGTCAGGAAGAGAAATGGCAAACGGGAAACAGGGAGGAGGAGGGGTGGGCTGGAGTCACGCTGCAGGGAGCATGTGCTCCCCACCTCCCAGGCAGACACCCCAGCCACAGAACCTCAGTGTTCTCAGCAAAGCCCTCATAACCTTTGTTTTGCTTCCTTTTCTGTATTTAATGCCATCATTTATAAGGCTTTTGGGGAAAGTGCTGGGTCTGCAAGTGGGTGTCCTGTGATTTCTCCACAAGAAACCAATTAAAAATGAAACAGGCCTCTGCTGCATCTTTGTCTTCCTTCCCGGATATAGCCCCACCATGAGCAGCACAAACATCTCCACTAACCAGGTACAGCAGGAGCAGAACAAGCACGAGAAACAACTGACCTAGTGCAATGGTAAAGTTACTCCACAGCAGCTAAAGCCAGATATCGGAGCCCCTTCCTCTGTCAGTCCAACTGGTGTTGGACTGACAACCCAAAGACAGGTGCCTTCCCCCAGCCTGTGCTGATCTCAGTCATCCTGACACTTCATTTTGACCTGTCTCTTTTCTTGCTTTAATACAAAGTCCTCACTTGACTTTGGCCAATCTATCCATCCAGCTGAGCTTTCAAAGCAATAAAAGAAGATATCCAAAGTCCATCTAGTAGACAAGGGAAGAAATCTTGCGGGCAGGACTCGCTGCAAGGCAGGACAGCATTGTGATGTATATATTCTGTGAATTAATGCCTTTTAGCTCAGCTAGCAAGACTTGAATGTTTTCCAGCCCACAGGCTCATGGCTTTACTAAGAAGCAAGTATTGACTTTTAAAAAGGCCAAGATAATTTTATGACCATCAGGAATATTTCAAGCTATACAAAACCACATAATGGCATGGGAGGGGGAAGAAAAAAATCGAATCAGTTCATATATATCAGGCTTTAATTACTGACTGACAGCCAGGAAGGAATCTTTCCTTTCAGAAGCAGCATTTCATACACAGTTATGGCCAGGGCTGGCAGGGGCTGAGAACACATCTGCCCTTCATGGGACAGTCAAGCTTTCAAGTGCCTTTCCCTGGAGGGCCAGCACTGAGCACAGTCAAGCACTTGCACTGCTCCAAAATCATGGACTGACAGGTTTGGGGAGAAATAGGGCAGGTGAAGGAAGGGGAAACCTCAGCTCCTCCAAGAGCAGTGCAAAATTCCCACAGCTCAAAAGGAGCCAAGATTTCTCCCTGACTTGTGATCACCCAGGTCTGAGGAGTCACTTTCCTCCTCCAACGCCCATTGCCCCATTTAGGCCCAGCCTCAACCACAGTTGCATCCCGCACCCATGTGAGAGCACAAATATGTCCTTCCACGGATGGAGAGGGAGGAACAAAAGGAAATCTATTCAGATTGTTCTGATACAATTTAACCAGACTAAAAGCGTGACCACAAAGGCAGCGGCAGGCGGGTGCTCACAGTAACCCCAGCAGGGCCTGTTTTAATGGGCTTTTTGTTTGCTCTGTGTATAAGTGAGCACGTTGCATGCCATCATCTTGTACTACAAGGAGCATTAAAGCAGCTTCCTGGCTCTCAGGGCATGAGTGACAGATAAGACAGCTTGGGGGCCCACACAGTGGGGTGGTGGGATGGGCAGGCACCATCAGGTAACCCCAAGGCCGGGCATGTGGAAAAGCACCACATGAGGTGGGTTAGAAAGCACAAGGCGAAAGCAAGAAGAAAGCACTGCACACCCTGATAAAGACATCACAGACTGCTTTGTAAGAGGAGGCAAGTGTCAGCCAAGAGCAGACAGACCCTGATGAAGATCTGGCTAAACATAAAATTGCAGCAGTGACCTGCATTCCAGGGATTACTGAAGTGAAGGCAGGTTCAACAAGGAACTGGTGTTGGGATAAGTCTCACCCCCATGGATGCTGCCAAGGCTGCATAAGCCCACCACCTCCTGCTGTCCTTCAACCACCCTGGCCATTAGCAGCCACGAGCAGGCACATCGCAAAAGGCAGGGCTGCCTATGGCGTGCTCTGCCAGCCAGAAGCACCACTCAGGCAGTTATTTCCCCCACCAGTAATGCCCCATGTGCAGCATCTGCATCTCAACTGGCTTGCCAAGCACCCCAGGGTGATGCTGCCCACAAAACCATCATGATTCCCCCCAAGGGAATCATGCTTGCTCCTGTCCTTTGCACTCACTGCATCCATCCTCCTGGCCTGCACCCAAAGCATTGGAGGTGATCCTTACCACCCTGAGCAGCCTCAAGAAAGTATTTCCATCAAAACATCTACTATCACACCCCAAAACTAATACAAGAAAGTAAGATCTTTGGACAAGAAAACTCCAGTCAAACAGCTGTATAAGCAGAGTAAATTCAAGACGTATTTGACCTGAGCAGCAAGAAACATGATGCGTGTGTGGCTTCTGTCTCTCTTTGCTGCTGGAGGCTCTGCTGGTTCCCCACACGTAGTCCCAGAGAGCAGGGCTCAGCATTCCCTAGCGAGTGTGGGCAGAATCTGGGCAAATACCAGACAGCTGCTGGATATCCAGACACCAGGGACACAAGGACAGCAGTGGTAAAGCCAGAATTTACCTATTACATGGGCAGATGAGTGGGGAGTAAGGGCTGATGGGTAAGTGGGGAACAGCTGGGGATGGGAGACTTTCCTGGAGCCCAAATGCGTAAGTGCATTTTAAGGTTACATAAGGGTGGACTTTACAGCAAGGCTCCCTTGGAACTGCATCTTGTAAGGAAAGGTTAAAGCTTAAATTATTCTCTCTGAACTCGGAGGCTCAGAAGTCTTTCATGCTGCTTAAGGTACTGGAAGTTGGAAGTGCAGCCCCGCATGGGGTCTGGCTGCAGCAGGAATCTGGGCTTCGAGGGAAAACAGAAAGTTTGCAGGAGATGGTATTTCCTTTCATTTGCACACTTACCACAGTGCAGGCTCCAGCTGGGACTAGCTAGAGAAGTGGTAAAGCCACATTTTTTTAATTAAAGAGCTGACTGATTATGCTGTCATTCAAGTTCATTTTGTGGCTTTTCTGACCAGGAGTCTCCAAGGCATCACAGAGTAAACCAAACCAGCATCTTCAGACACTGTTCTTCCCTGTCCCCTTGGCTAATCAGAGATACTGAGCAGGTCCAGTGTGGCCAGACACTCCCTGGGGCACCTGTGGGGCCATGACCCCTCCCTCATCCACCCCTTGCAGGACACCTGCCCTATAGGAGCAGGACATTGCATTTTCTATCACAGATGCAGGATGCTCCAGAGTGGTGTTCAAGGAGGTTTTGTTCCAGCTTCTCTCAACAGCCACTGCCCATCAGCTATGTGTCTGCAGAGAGAGCTTCATAGCCTAAGGAACCTATTCCCAGTCTGGCCTCCTGCAGTTCAGTGTCTGAGCTCTGCACCGTGACAAGAACTAGGTTAGTTAATAGAGAAAATATTTACTGCTTCCCATAAGAGGATGTTTGAACCCCTCAGTGCACCCTCAGAGGGCTGAAAGCATCTTGAAACCTGGAAAAAGGAATATACTAATGAAGGGATATGATAAAAACAGATTATTAAGCAGTTTGAAGATTTTCTGCCTTGTCATATGATGTCCCATTCTCCAAGAACAAGAATTGGGGTAGAAGGAGGAAAATGGGACCACAGTCCCCAAGGCACCAGCCAGGGCCCTGCTCCAGGCAGCTCTGTGGCATCTTCAGCAACTGCAGGAGCCAAACCTAGCCAGGGAGAGGCTTCAGGGGCTGATTACTCAGCCTAATAAGTTAGTTGAGATGCTGAAGCAGCTACATAAAGAACATATAGTTATGTATCATTTTAATTATGCATATAATGGCTTTATCTTTTTGTTACCTTATTTCATTATTGAAAACCTTTTTTTTTCCACGTATATATTCCAATTCTCAAGTCCAGCCACCAACAGAACTACTTATAAATAATTTAAAACACAACAAGGCACCATTTCCTCCAAAAGCAGCAGTCCTGGAATGAGGCCACTGGAAACTCTCTCAGCATCTGACACTTTAATGTCATACCACCCGTATTGCACCCTGAAGGTAGCAATATACAGCTCCTCCAAGATACACACACTCATTTAGAAGCTGTAGCTGAGGAGCTTGTGCAAGAAAAGCATCTCTTGGTGATCATCAATATACAAGAGAGGTTATTGTCGAGCACCAAGGCAGGAGAGTCTGCCAGAGTTTGTAACACCAGCTTGTGAGCTGCACAGAGAGGAAGAAAAGAAACCTTCAGCTGCACTGTCCTGTCTGCCCTGGAGACCCATAACCAGCTACACAATTTGGGCTGGGCAGGAACATTCCCCTGTCAGAGTCCTTTGGCAGTGCCAACACCACACTTAGGATGAAGAAGTTGTTACTGCACATCAAACCACACTGAGCAAAGGAGGTCTGTTAGCAGCTACTGAGCACCAGCATCCCTGCAAAATAAACCTAGGAGACTTGAAGTGAGACCCTCATCTCCCAGTTGTACCTACAGGAAACACTGTTAGTTATCCTCATCCACAATCAGGGTTTGCTTAGCAGACAAATTTTTCTAATTATGTTTGTCAGCTTCTCTAATGACACAAGATATGCAGCATAACACCTTAATTTTTCATATGTATCTGCCTTTCTCCTTTCAATAAAATGAAATTGAGAACAAATCCACCCATGTAGCCTCTACCCTAGTGGAAGTAAGTCTTTCACCACAGGTAACCACACATCCAGGCTTTTACCTGACATTTTTTCATTGCATTTATTCCCCCCCAAGCAAAGCTGTATTAAAAATGTATAGGTTAAAACAACAGATACCTGGAGATGGAAGTCTGTTTTGGGTTGGGCTTTTTCCCCCCTCTCTTGGTCCTGCTGTAATGAGCATTTGCATCTAAGACCCAATGAGGTCAATGGGTATAAGCAGGTGCTTAAGTTTTATGCATGTGAATAAATTAGTTGTTATTGAAGAGAGCACACATGTGCATATTTTACTGATTGCTGGATCAGTGCTTTTAAGGCATCAAATTGGATCAGCCTGATTGCCATCACACAGAACCTTTTTGCTTCCCCACCACTGAAGCAAAACTTCCTTAAACTGATTATTTTTGCATTACTCAGTGGAAGGGATTTGAGGAGCTTCCCTGAGTTCATTCTTCCACCAACCTTCCCCTATGAGGCACCTATTTTCTGACTTTGACTTAGATAAGGGAGAGGGGTAAGAGTAGGTGCTGAGACAGCTTGTGGCATTACAAAGAGGAGGTGACTGCATCCACCTGCTGTGGGATCACTGCTGCTCTTCCATGTGCAAGGTGGATGGAGCATGAGCAACCCTCAGCTCTACAGTAAGACTGGAAATTCAAACATATTCCAAGGTAACATCAAGTTTTGCCTGTAGTGCTAATGAAACTACAGCTGACATTAAACTGAGAGTGATTTTGGGTGCTGAAAACAGTTTAAATTGCTGCTACAACACAGTGCCAAAACATTTTCAGCTGATGGTGTAAAATGAAGTGCAGGCAACACTTCATCTGAATGACCACCTGGATGATGAGTTTCCTCCAAATCCCTCACACAAAACCCAGAGCACAGATTTAGAGAGGGTAAGGAGGGTGCTCTGGATCCCCCTGGCACTGCCTCTGTCCACTTGTTCTGCAATGGCCCAGTCCTGCATCCTGCTGGGTTCTTGCCAGCCCCCAAAACCAAAGGGTCAACTGTTTGCCCAACATATCCCAAACCACAGCTCCCATCTCTCCAGCCCCATTTACACATGACTAGGAGGTGTTGCTGCAGGCTGGGTTGACTCCTGTTTCTGGGCTCCTCAAGATCATAAGGCAAAGGTCCCAGGGCTGTGGTGCACATCACCCTCTGCTCCTCCCCAAGCTTTCATCTGGTGTGGGAGCACCAGTACCCGCCTCCCAGGAGCAAACATCCTTTGCCAAAGAGCTTTATCTTTGCTGGCAGGAAACCATGAAAGTTCTGAAGGCAGCAAGGGAAATTTGTGCTGTCAAAATCAAAGCTGCAGTAATTAAACAGGCGTTTCTTCTATCCCAGAGAGGTGGTTGGCAGAGGAGTAGTTGTGAACAGGGACATGAAGGATATCACATGCACCAGGCAAAGTATCCCATTCCACAGCACACTGTGCCAGCCCCAGGCCTGTGGCTGATGCCAGCAGGAGTGTCACAAAGCTGCTGGGCTCCTTGTCCCAGTGCAGCCTGAGGACCATCACCACGCTGTTCAAAACTCATCTTCACCCCACAACTCAAAACGTCTTTGTTCAAAACTAAGAAACTCTTCCTGAAGGAAGTAGACAGAGCAGCTTCTAGAGCACATTTCAGTCTGATGTGCAAAAGCCAATTACCCAAAACAGAGGTGAATTGATGGAAAGGGCTCTTGGGTGTGGGGAAAGGCAGCAGCTGGCCTTTCCCAGGGCTGCACACAGATCGAAGCTGCTCTGTTGCCTGGCATTCGCTCCCTAGATTTCTATTTGTTCCAGTGATGGGTTGCCAAGGTGTCAAAGTCAAATCATTCGAATTGCCCATTGAGTGAAAGATACTCAAGGTTTAAAATTACACCTTGACCCAGTTGGGTCATTTTGCGGCAATTAACACCAATTTCTACTGTGAAAGATTTGAGTTCAGAGGAGGAGAAAAAAAATGGCTTGTCCTTTCTTCACCTTGCATACAAATGAAAAACAAATGTGATCCTCTTGCTCTTGACATAACCATGCTTTAAAGAGCTTCACAAACATCCATTTCCTCATTTGAGCTCACACAGAAGACATATTATCTCTTTTAAATATGACTTTCTCCTTGGCAGTGTGCATCCTTTTCCCTATCTTTAACATTTTAAGAAGCCGCCAAGTGGTTATTTGCAAAACTGACGGTAGGAGATGGATATAATCTATTTTAAACCTCAGCAAAATTGGCCAATTTCATGAGGTTTGAACATAAGGCTGAATTAATCAAGTCACACAGATTATGAAATGTGAAACACAGCCCCCTCTCCCAGAGCTCTCCACCCTCATGGGGGCGAGTTGGAAAAAGCCCAACCATCTCATGGCACAACGAGGAGAGAAAGAAATAATGATAAAGTGAATGGTTTCCAACACACAATGCCTTCCCAGGTAGTGATGCTCTCCCTAGCAGAGCTTTATTTTTTGTGAGACTTCCACCTCAGCTGGCCTTTTTGTCATCAGTACACTCTGCTCCTTCACTGGTGAAGCCCAGGGACACCAGGAGTGATGCCTTCAGACTCTGCACCCACGCAGTGCTGCCTCTTCTGCAGCAGGGCTGGATCCAGCCCTTTCTTCCCTCTTTCCAGGTGCCTTTGGCTACCTCCTGCCTTTTCCTGCTGCCCTCTGCACAGTTACTGCACCACAGGTTCTGCTCCCCAGGAAAGCAGCCCTCACACTGACTAGAAGCAAGTTCACTCTTTCCCGGGGAAATAAATCCAGGAAAAGCCATTTCCTCCAACATTAAAATTCCAGGCTCCTCTGACTTACTTGATTTCATTCAGGAGGTCTTGCTACTCAGTCATTTGAAGCCTTTGTTTATTGCCTTGTTTTTCTTTTGTTTTAAATGGTTGAAGTTGCTGTTTTATCAGAGAATGAAGGGGAAAAGATATTGATCCCCAGGCAAAACTGCCTGGAGATGGCTGCATCTTCCATCTTTTGCTAAAGATATGGCATCACACACTGAATGTTCCTTGCAGTGTGGGTCACTGGGTTGGGCCAGGGGACACATACAGAACAAGGCTGTGTTGTGCTGGTGTTAGTGAGAGCTGCTCACTGGATCTGGACTTTTGCTTCTGTAAAAATATCTTCAGCTGCCACCCTCCATCAGGCTCCATGAATGGGCAGACAATGGTCATCGGGAGTGCTCCAAAAGCTAATTCTCCTTTTGTGTGTCACTGTACAGCAGCTCTGGATGCTTTACTCAAAGCTGAGGGTGGAGGACCCACACCAGGCAGCTGAGTCCAGAGCTTGTGCCAGCAAAACCCCAGCAATGCTGGCTCCCATCTGGGCAGTTCTACTTCTCCTGGGAACAGCAGCAGGTCTCAAGACCTGGCTTGTTCCCCAGGCACAGGGTGACTTTGATTTCCTGGTGCTGACCTTCCTGGGCTGCTGGCTTGCTGCCTGTCCTCCTGCCCTACCACCAGCAGAAGGCAAGGGCTTCCCAGCACATACCCTGCCCTGTAGGACCTGTTCCAGCCAGCCCTGCACGGAACGGTGGGCAGCAGCAGCTCCTCTGAGCCAGGCAGCTATTCGGTAAATAATTCAGAGTGCCAGGGGTTGCCAGGAGCAGAGGAAACAATGGCAGGAACAGCAGCATGGAAAGGTCTTGAACAATGGCTGCATCCCCTACAGAGCTACCAGATGCAATATCCAGGATGTTGAACCCATAGAGCAAGTCAGAAAACAAGGTGGAGGTTTCCAGTGATGGCAGGAGGGTGGCAAAGGGACCTGGACAT
Organism: Pitta sordida; assembly: GCA_013390025.1. NCBI lineage: Eukaryota > Metazoa > Chordata > Aves > Passeriformes > Pittidae > Pitta > Pitta sordida. The sequence goes on along the minus strand of WEKX01000034.1, from coordinate 461,672 downwards.
GCATGGAAGAAGGTTTCCTCTCACATCCCACCATTCCTTGGGCTCTCCTCCAACACAGCATGCCATTTCTGAGGGCACAGGGAGCAGCATCTCTCCTATGGACACCTCAGAAGGGATTTTCAACAGCACCAAACACAGAGTACACAGAGCAGAACTGAGCCCTCCCTTGCTCCTGGCACTCTGGAATGGGCAGCATCTCCCAGGCGCCTGCGGCTGTGCAAAACCAGGGAAGGCTGGATGTGGCTGGAATGCAAACAGGCTGGGGACAAGAAGATAAATGGCTCTGGGGGAAATACGATGACCTCCCCAGTGGTGACAGGAAACATTTGTCAAATGGAAGAAGTCATTAGCTGTTCCAGCACTCACCTACCGGAACGTCACATGGCTGGTGATGGCTGGTTAATGCAGACCTGACAGGGCTTCTGCTGCTGGGGTCGAGGTCAGCTCCCTGCTCCAGGTGGCAACAGCCAGGTTTCCCCAGCACTGGTTTGGCCACTAGTCCAGGCACCCCTGGCTCTGCCCCTGCCTTGCTGATGGGCACAGCAAATCGAGCCATGCAAGGAAAACCTGCCTGGCTTCTGACACAGCCAGTGCAAATTTTTCTATAAAATCAAAAGATTTCAAAGCCTTGTGCTGACAGTGGAAGGCTACTGCAAGACTGTTGCGATGGGTAGAAAACCAAAGACCTGAGCAAGTAAGAAACTGTCTTAGAATCCATGAAAAGTCAATGCAAATGCCATCATTGCGCATCCTTTAGGGAGCATTGTGCTAAATGGAACTGAGCACAAGCATCTGCTGGGGAAAGCCTCTTTCCTCCCACACACAGCAGAGCAGGAGGAAGACACCAGTCTCCAGCCTTATGTTTAGAAGGAAGGAAAGCAGATTTAGTTTTTGCAGTGGTTGAATTTTGCCTACCAGCACACTTGCCCGGGTTCTGACACCTGGCAGCGTGGAGCTGACGGATACCCTGACGTACAGGCACTGCTGGGCCATCCCATGGGGTTCAGTTTTTTGAAGGTGAGGGTGCTCAGCACAAGCAAACACTAAGTAGCCACCATGTGAAAATCACACTTCTCCCTTGGTGAGCACAGAGGTGGGATGGGGATAGATGAATGCTAACACCAGGGCATGTGCATGGATTTACATGAATACTTAAATAAGCATTTAGTCAGGCACTTAACATAATTGAATATATTGCAAATAACATCCCACCATATTTCAAACACGGCAGCAATTATTTTCCAGTGCTGCCATGAGATCGGCAGCCCCTCACACTCCTGAATTAGCAGTTCCAGCAGCAGGGAGATGGCCCAGTAACATGTTGGAGCCCGCCCATGCTGTGGCCAAGCGCTCTCATGAGAGGCTTTTGCTCTGCCTTAGAATGAGGAGAAAGGAATTCAATTAAGCACACTCATCACCTGGCAATGAAATGTCGCTGTCAAGGGTCCTTTTGGGGCAGTCAGTGAGACGCCCTCTCCTCTCTCAGGAAAAATGGCACAGATAGCTAAATCAGTCAAAAAGGATGGAATGAGAGGTGAAGGAGGCTAATCCAACCTGGGTGTGACCAATGGATGCTGAGACACAAAATGAATGAGTGAAATCATGCATTGGGCCACCCTGCCAAGGTGAGCTGTAAATCAAAATGCATCCAGATACATTAAAGATAATTTTCTGCATTATTTCTGAAATACGAAGGGGAAGTGGTACTCCCAGGAAAGGCACCATGATGGAAGTAAACTGGAGGGCTTCAGCAGCATCAGGCCTCCATTATGAGATGGTGTCTGGTACCTTGGTGGCACATCAGACCACCAAAGTCGTATCCCTCACCCATCTCAGGCCCAAACTCATCTTCCAATATAAACCAGCACCATGCACCTGGAAGCTCTAAACCCATGTCTGTGACATGAAGCAGTGAAAATAAGGAATAGTTGATGCCAGAAAAGCCCCTCAGCCCCTCACTGCTCTATGATACTGCCTGCAGCAAAGGAATACAGAATAGGATGAAGTCAAGATGTGGTTTCTTTTAGCAGGTCCTAAGCCATCTTCTGACATTAAGACACCAACACTGACATGTGTTGGTAGAGCCACCAAACTCACTGTTGTCTGCTTGCCATCCTGAAGGAACGTCTCCTATGAAAGTGGCTTTAAGAGGAGAGGAGGGTAGAAAGGGCTACAGAATGCATGAGTGAGCAAAGCCCCATGGAGTTGTGGCAGAGCACTGCTGTTGGCTGCATTGATGGAGTGTTCCTCTTGCTCAGCAGCCTCCTCCCAAACAACACTTTCTCTAGAATGGAGCTGCATGTTAAAAGTCAGTATATAAAACATATTTATGCCTTGCCTGACTGTAACACACCTTCTCTCAAGTGCCAAGGCAATTGTCAGTCTGGCTTTCTTGCTCTTGAATTCACAGCAGAGCTGGGCATGTTCCTGCAAAGCCTTCCCCCCAAACCCAGCCAGGGTTGCAGCACTTTCCCTCTCCCCACCTAAATCATCTGCATCGCTTTCAACTCTATCTGGTTTTCTTGTCCTGGAGTCTGATGTTGTGGGGGTTTGGGGATGCCCAGCCCTTTGCTGACACACATGGATGGTGATCAGGGATGCCTTGGGCAGCCAGTGCCTACCACAGGCACGGGTCACTGGCATCGCAAGCACTGTGCATCAAAATCAAGAGTTAACATTAAGAGTTAAAATCAAATCACAAGGAAACAGCACTAGCAATAGCACCAGAGGCTGAAAATAGGACAAGGCTGTCAGAGATGTGAGTGCTAGGACTCAGCCCCCCGGGGGGCTGTTTTACTAGGGCAGGGGGAAGAAACAGGATCACCAGGAGACCCTGAGCGGGTGGGAAGTGCCCTCCTGCCATCGCTCCACCAGACTGTGGCAGTTTTCGATCCTCTCCGTCTGCTCAGAGCTGTCCCTGCGGGAACTGACGGTGGCAGGGAAGCCCTGCCAAGAGCCTCTCAGCCGCGGCACGTCCGGCCGCTGCTCACGCTCCTTCCCTTTCTCCTTCCCCCTCCCCGGAGCGGGGCTGGCAGGGCACCAGGGAAATTAAGCAGGCGATTTCTAAAGCCGAGAGAAAAGCAGCCATCTGGGCCCTAGCAGACAGGTCGTTTAATGAACAAAGAGAATTTTCTGGAGAAGCCGGAGAAATGCAAGAGTGAGTGAAAGAAGCGGTAACTGCTCCGATGCGTCCGGAGGCTCCCCTAAGAGAGAAGCTTTCAGGAGCGCTGAATACTGGGTAATGCCCCGTCCTGTCTAATTAAACGATGGAGCAGGAGATGGGCTGCAGTGGGAATCGGGAAGGAGCAGGGTGGGCTGGGGACAAAGTTCAAGGTTTTCTGTGCCACAAAGAGCCAGGACAGCCTCCCATGAAGGCAGGAGCAGCCCCTTCAACACCCCCTCTGCCAAGGCACCTACTGCTGCGCCTTTGGGGATGACATTTACATCACCAAGTCCCAGAGGAGACTTTATGTGCACTCATCTTAACTCGCGGTGTATGTCCCCTGCAGAAAACATGATCACTGCTCGTGTGACTGAAAACTCAGGTTGCTTTCCCAGGTCACAGCTCCCAAGTTCAGGATGCAAACATAGCAACCTTGTCCTCACCTTGCATACCCACCACTAGCTACAGACACCTCCTCTCCTTTCCGCCCTTCCTCTCAGGAAAACCACCGTCACTCATCATTCAATATGCGAGTACTTTCTCACTGTATCATTTTGCGCTCTGCCACATTTCATAACCTTGTTTGCCCGCTCGCAGGCAGCTCTCCCCCTTCTCCTGGGGCTGGCAAGCAGGTCTCTTCTGAAGCTCTTCCAGGTTATTGAACTACTTTGTTAATGCAGCTTGTTTCTCATCAGTTGAGGGCAGAGTGCTGGGGACATCATTTATTTTCCATGTTTATTTATGTCAGGAGAGTCCTTAAAGGATTTGTTTGCAGCTGCTTTGGTTGCTGCTCGTGCTGAGGGAACTGCCTGCCCTGCTGCATGCGAGCAAGTCAGGCCTGGGGAAACTTGAGTCCACAAGCTTCCCTCAGCTGTTTTGATGCTGTGGAAACAATTTCCTTTATTCTTCTTAATTAGGAGCAGAATCATCCTTTTTCCCGGCCAATAGGCTCTTATATCCCACAAAACTAAGGCAAGCCGAGCACCCACAGTTATTCCTCAGTTGGGCACCTCTGTTTCTGCACAGTCCTCAAAGATGGGCCAGTTCTGGTTGTCTCCTCTTTGGATGGTTTGAACCGATGGTTCCTGTCTGAACTGTGATAATACAATCACAACAGAAAGCACTGTTGCTCCCAGAATGGAGCTCCACAGGAATCAGTTCCTTCTCCAGGACAATGTGGATGGAGATCTAGAAGCCCTTAGAAAATGTAGGTATTTGGATTATCTTATCAGAGCAATTCTCTGTGTCCTTTCATCCTTGTAGGGGAACCAGCTGGGTGATATTTTACACCAGCTGCCTCTGTCTTTATTACTATGATTTCTTAAGGCTCAGTCATGGCTGCAGGGGTCACTTTTTTCTTCCCCCATAAACAATCTATGGCCAATTTGCAAACTGAGATGCCCTCCTATGCACCAGCCCCTGCTCAGGGCTGCCCACCAGCCCTGCTTCATCACCTACAGCTGATGGTCAAACCCTGTGCCCTTCCCCAGGTTGTCCAAGTTGGCACATCTCCCCACTCCCAGCTGCTACCCAGCAACTTCCAGCTGGTGGTGTGCTGGGGACCTGCCTGCCAATTAATTTTCTCTCTTTAGGGTTCAAGGCTACTCTGGAGAAGGGGAGCATATCATATCGATTTTCTCTTGTCCTTGCAACCATCCAGGTAAAAAAAACCACATTTGTTATTCTGTGACAGATCCCTGTGGAGGCCGCTGAGGCATCCTACCTGCTGCACAGCAGAGATGGCAATTTTGCCAGAAACTCTGCTTTGAAGGAGTTTGCAACGTTAATTAAATTTCTGCAGTTGTATCTCTTGGCTCTGAATAAGATCCAAGCCTCTCTGAGCATGTGAGCTCAGCTCCTTGTCCCCGTTCAAGCCTGGCTCTGAACAAGTCTGGCTCCCAAGACTGAATTCCCTCTACGCAACAGCAGAAATACAATATTATTCCACAACAAAAGGAAATGAATTCAGAAGTGTCAGGGTTCAGACGCAGTATGGGTCTAGATAACCTAGAGGCAGAGAGATGATCCCAGAGCTACCAAAAAAACCCACAAAAAAGCAGATGTCCTTGCTCATTCCTCAAAGAAATGATTCCTCCAAACAGACAAGCAAAAAGGCTGTGATCACACAGACAGGGAGGATACAGGAGGGACAGTGATTCACTCCATGGACTCTGAATAAATGACACAAAGCTCCCACAACTGCAGTTGCCTTTCACCTTCCACAATGCACAGCCCCTGCCTGGGCTGGCACCTGTGACCTCCCTGACATGGCTTAGCTTTTGTAGGCACTACTTTCCAGGAAAGCATGAAAGGGAGAGGAGCTGCCAAGTCCAGGAAATGCAGGAGGAGAAAAGTTCGTTTTAATAGTTAAAATTCTTTGGGAATTTAAAAGATGCTGCTTTTTCAGGATATTAATAAATTACATAACAGGAATCATGGAGAAGAACTTGAACTCAGGCAAACTGTGGAAATGGGCCTCCCGAGCAGCAGGGCTGAATCCACCGCCTGAGCCGCTCCTGTGGTGGAGGTGGGAGACAGGCACGTGGCTCTCCAGGGTCCCGCAGGGCTTGGAAACCAGAACAGAGGATGGAAAACAGACTGACGGTGACGGGCTGCCATTTGCTACAAAGCACAGTGCGATTTCTGCCAGCTATTACAGAGAGCGAGGCGGGTGGCAGGGTTAGAAACCGCTTGGCACCAGTGGGTTCGCTCCAGGGCAGCCATTCATCACTGCCCTTTGTGGCCACAGCTGCCCGAGTACAGGCGGTGGTGGGCTGCGAAGGCAAGAACCAGCACATTGGTCCTATAGTCCCCTGGGCATGTTCACCCACTGACATTTTTAGGAGATGACCAAAGCAGTGTGACGCCTTCCCAAGGAGAGTGGCCGAGCCACTGCAACTGGTGATGGATCTGTGCCTGCTCTGAGGCTACAGGGAACACTCAGCGGGCTCAGCACCATGGAATGATGGTTCAAGAAGAGAGTCAGAGTTTGTGCTGCTGTTGATAAAGGTGTTTGCTACGAGGGAAATGGGAATTATCGCAGAACAAGAACAAGGAGATGCAGAGGCACTTTGGGGAGTTCATCCACTTACAGCACGGACACCTGTCACCACACAAGGATTCATTCCGTGACCAAAGGTGTGCACCAAGGGACAGGATTTGAGACCTGGGAGCCTCTGCCCCCAGGCTTAGTTAATGCAGTCTCCCTCAATGACAATAATACCATTTCCAGCAATAACAAAGGCTCTCGGGCAGCAGCTGCAAGGGACACGGCGCATCCCCGGGGAGCCCCCAGCTCCCTGCTCCCCTCCGCTTCCATGGTGTGGGCGGGTTCCAACCTCTGCTCTCAGCCCAACACCAACATATTTTCTGGGATGTTTTCCCAGTTTCCACAAGAGGGCACCGGCACGACACCGACGGGACGCTCCCGTGTCCCCGAGCGGCGCCGCCCGGTCCCGTCCCCGCGGCGGCAGGAGCCGCGATTGGCGGGAGCCGGGGCCCGGCTCTCGCCCAGAATTTGTCGGCAGAAGAGAAGCAGTTGACGCATATCTCCCCCGAGATCTCGGCTCTGGAGCCCTGTCTCACCACGACGTTTGTTATCGCAGAAATAAGCTCCTTTTCCTCAAAAAGGCGATTGTCTGGAATAGCTCTGCCAACACCGAAGTGCTGCAGGGCAGGGAATGGGTGTTCCTCGATGGGTGCGGAGGGGCTCCCACTGTCACCCATCTCTTCCAAACTCCACATCCCCGTGCACAGCCCAGGCAGGGTGCATGAACCCTCAGGAGCTGTTCCTCTGGGAAAAGGGCTGTGCCTGGAGGGCGTTTGGCTACTGACAAACCCTGATGCAGCCAAAGACCTTGCTGAGATGAGACGAACCAGTGAAAGTAACCCTCCAGTAAGAAATATGATGAGAAGCACGTAAAAGCCGCCCACCTCCAGTCTGGACTGGATACTGTTCACAAAGAGAAGCCTTTGAGACCTGGTGCTCAGCTCACCTGAGGCTGCTTGGTCAACCAGTACCCCCGATGCCTCAGAGCCTGGCAGATCAGGCATTTCATGCTATGGGCTTTAAGCAGAGAAGGAAAATTTTACTATCTTCTTGGGTGAGGTTTTTTTAACTCAGGGGAGCATGTAGAAGACTGCTCAAATCAGTGTTGCCCTGTTTACTGCCCATATTGCACCCCAGAGTGTGTCAACTCATTTCCTCTAGGTTATCTTGATCTTGCTGGGCACTGAGTGTGTACCAAAGCATGAGGTGTACCAGAAATGCCAAAACAGCAACAGATTGTCTGACAGGGCTGTCATTCTGTCATGAAATGTGACATGCATCCTGCCCGGGAGGAAGGACTGGATTGCCGTACACTTCAGTGCCAGCTGAGGCCAGGCAAGATTATTCTTCATTTCAGAGTCTCATTGATCAGACGTGGAGGATACATTCTACAGCATTAAAAAAAAATGTGGCAAAAGTCCCAAACCACATACCTCTCTTTAGTTATGCCTTTATATAAAACACATTGCCATTTCATAGGCACATCTGCGTGGAATTTCCCTTTTGTGAATCCAATCTCTCACTTTTGAACGAAAATGCATCTCTGACGTGAAGAATGCAAAGGTAGAGACAGCATGGCTCAGTACAGAGCAATGGGGAATTTGCCAAGCAGCATCAAAATGGAGAACAAACAAGAAAAATAAAAGCCAATTTAGAGCAGAGAATTTATCAAAGGAGAAAAATGCTTCTTGAGCAGCATCACTGATTGCTCTTCTGTGGAGACGTGCCAGAGGGACACTATGAGCATGACAAAGGAACAGCAACTATGAAGTAAACACAAGTAACAAGGTGGGAATAAGTATATATGGGCTTGTGGGAGTTCCCCATGCTCCTGGCCACCAGCCTTGTCAAAGGTGCAGCCTTGACCAAGCACCAGCCCAGACATAACTAATGTGGAGTGTGTGGAATATCTCTGGAGGAGATCATACGTGGTGGGCTCAAGAAAAACAGGAGAGACTGGTTTGTTTTTCTCTTGCTCAGTGATAAATGAGACCTGACACCCTTTCTCAAAGGCTGAATTCATCAACTCCAGGCCTTACAGGTAATTAGATCTGGAGTCATGGTGGAACCGTCTCTAGCAGTCATGATAACAGTTTGCTCTTTGTGCTTTGCTTGGGATCTTGTATTCAAACTTTCCAGGAGCTACAATGAGAGAAAGGAACATTTTATTGTGTTACCCACTTCAGTCTAGCAGTCACCCAAGCTTTTGGTAATTATAGCTGTGGACAAGCCCAGCAGAGCCTCCCAGCAGCTCAGGGCACCAGAAGTCACAGCCACCATGTCAAGGGAAACAGGAAAATCTGTCTACTGAGGTGTACTTCAGCCACAGTATCAGCAATAGCACTTCTTCCTGTGACAGCATCTCACTGAGAAAAGCAAATCTTCAAGAAGGGTTGACTGATATGTAGACAGCCAAAGCCTAAGAGAAAGCATTATAGTCTTGAAATTGAATTATTTTGGAAAGTCTAAGGCTGCCAATCTAGTGGATCCTTTTTCAGATGAGTGTTTCCAGGCTTTCTTCTCAAAAGTGTTCCCCTGGGAACCCCTTCCCTGCACATTGGTCTCTTTCATCTTTTTATCCCATTTGAGTCCCCTCCGGGGTTTAGGTGCTCACTTGGTCCCAACACTGCTCTCAGATCTGCTTCCTCAGCCTCAGGCAAGCCTTGGACATTGAAATTCCTAAAATCTGGCAACAGCCTGAGAAGTCTCCTTGTGATTTCCTGGTAGTCTGTCATTGGCAGCGAGGGGCATTTGGTGGGAAGTATAAAAATCTAGAGCCAGATTATTTGGGAGCTGAATCCTGGGGAAGCTGTATGGGGGTTAAATGCCCCCACCATGGTGCACGACAGGCAACCTCCACAAACAAAAACAAACCTGTGGGTGAAGCAGTCCAGACCTCTTATATCCCACTTGTGTTTTGTCCTGCATCCTTAAAGAAGGACATGTGTAGTGGTCTCTGTAGGACACGCTTGAATTGCAGAGCAAATCCAGGATGTAACAGCAGTGCTGGGGCTGTTGGGTGATCCTCAGCAGCCAGGAGCTGAACCACACAAGATGACAGTTGAGGTTTGTTAAATGACAAGACGATGTAATCCAAACATGTCCATCACCTTCAAGCAAGGGCTCCGTGACACAGGTAAAATTGCTTTTGTTCACACAAAAGATCAATATTGTCAGGATGAAATAATACGTCAGATGGTGTGAAGAACTCCGCCTGACCACTGACAGTCAACAGGCAGAAACTCCTTCTTGTAAAAATAATACGAAAAAAAGACTCTGAATATACTGCCACTTCCCCAGCCACCGTATTTGGACTGCTCTCACCAGGAGCCGTAGATAGTATCCAGATTTCTTGGAAGAACAATTTTCTGTGCACATGGTGTATTCTGATGCAGGAAATTCCTCAGATTTAACTGGATTCTCCTCTGTTAAATCATTATGGCTAATCAAACAGCTAGAGTCCCACCTGAAGAACACATTCCTTGGTGATCGTTGGCATTTACTCCACGTCAGGACTTCCCTTGGAATAAACCTGTTTTTGAAGGCAGTTTCTCATTATGCTGATTTAAAACTCTCCGGTCGTTCAGCAGCTCCTTCCCCTCGCCCCCGCACGTCTGCTTTGTTTTGCAATGGATTTAACTTTGCATATGTGGTTTGGTGTGGGTATTTTTAATATAACATCAAATCTCTTAATTCTCTGACCCAGAAAACATAGACAATCCTCATAAAAATCTGGGACAAAGAAGATGCAGCTGGCACGTGTGCAGCAGCAAGAGATTGCGAAACTCCCAAATCTACCCATTTAAAGTGATTTTGATTAAAGAAAGCATTTTGAGAACTGTTGCTATCAGATCTCAGGTTATTTTGAAATCAAAGCCTTAGCTTTCAAGTGCAGCTCTACTCTGAGCAAGATACTTTAAAGAGTGATGATGTGGTGGCCCAGGTTCATCATCACCCGAGATGTGAGGGCTTTTCCCTCCCACGCTGTTACTTCCAACAGGGCCAGCCAGGACCCCAGACCCACACAGGGTACACACCTGCTCCCACAGCATCCAGAAATAAAGGTTCCCTCAGCCACAGCGCGACCTTTCCCGGCGCCACACAGCCCATTCCTTCAGCACTTTTGCCAACGAGTAAATAATGAGGAATTAGTGCACAGCCCTGGCTATGAGTCAGAGCCAGCCGCCGCTGACACTAACAAACCTGCCAGGACACACAGGGTGTCACAGACATCCAAGCCCCCCAGTTCCATGATGATATCACCCATGTCACACCCATGTCACCCCGTGTCCTCGTGGTGACCACACATGGTCCCACCAGTGAGTCACACCCAGACACCAAACCATGAGAGTCCCATGCAATGCCTGGCAGGGATGGGAACACATTGCATTTTGTGTTGCTTCTTTGCATGTTTAATTTAATGGGTGAGAATAACGAAAGATCACAGGCTGAGTCATGCAGGCAGCGATCTCCCTTCTGAGGACCCCAGCAGGTTTTAGGCAAAAGGAGAGTATGGAGGTACAGCTCCACTGCATGCTGCCCCCAGGGATGGGGGGTCCAGCTGAGGGGTCCCACCAGCTGAGAGCTTCTACCACCAACACAGCACCAAGAATGAAGAGCAAGGCCAAGGTGGGAGCTCACTACTCCATCCCCAGCACCAACTGTGGGGAAGTCCCTGGTGGCAGCGAGGTTTCACCCACTGGCTCTGAACCCTTCCTGAAGGCAGAGTCTCATTGAAGCGGGTAATTTGGACTGACTAGCCCGGGTAATTCCCACGGCTGGCCCACAATAGCAGCCAAGCCCAGGAGGAAATTGCATTACTGTATATGGAGGTCTGAAATCTGAAAGGGAAGGAGCAGTTCACACCAGCCAGGGCTTTAATACCAGATTAAATGCTTTCACAGCAGCCTGACTGTTTGAAAGCTTCCAGCCAGCCTTTTGTCAATTTAGTTTGCATTGTGCTTTGGCTTCAAGAGGTATCTTAAAATGAAACCAACTGCACTTTATTTTTTTTTTAATATGGTAGCTTACCTTTCTTGGGGGGAATTCAAGGATCGGGGATGGGTGCTGCTCTGTATGGGAAAGCATGAAGTGCTTTAATGGCAGAGGAGACAAGCAAAGCTCCTCTCTCCAATGCTGTTGGCCTGAATACATTATTGTTTAGGGAATCTATTGAGCATTTTGTCCTTAAAGACTCACCATTAGGAGGCTGAATGAAGCTCCAAGTGGAATTATCAATTTTTAATTTCCCCATTAGCAGAAACAGAAGAAGTCTGGTACTTTCTCCTGATAGAGGGAACAGCCTATATTCATACAAGGATTTTACTTTAAGAGGCTGATTATCCCAAGCCTTGAACCAGGAGCTAAGCCATGTCTCATGGACGTGCCTGACAATGGGTGCTTAAATGCAGCAATTTAGGAGAGTCCCTGGCTGACTCTGGGCAAGAAGGGGCAGGAGAATGGCTGGACCAGGATGCGCAGCTGCATATGGGCATCTGGCAGCCACAGCAGCAGGATGCTCCTATATTCTTGGGTCTGCAAAGCACACCAGGAACAGTAAGGATGAGCCCCTGTCCCCAGTCATAGGTTGATCTGTACTCTGGAATTTGGCACCTGGGAGATGTGGGGCACAGACTCATAGGAAACTGCTGCCCCTCCAGTGCCTGACGTAAGGACACAGAGGAACCTCTGTCTGTCCCCCAGCCCACCGCAGCCAGTCGGGGGGGCACAGCTTCGCAAGGCTCTGTGCCACCCCGCTCTCCCCACAAGTGCATCCTTGTCATTCAAATGAGAAGCTGCCACAAAGGCGAGCGCCCTGCCCTGAACAAAGAGCCGCTTGGGACCACGGCAGAGGGGGATGCCGCAGAGGGGGACGCGGGTCCCTGGTCTCCACCGATGAATGCAAATGCCTCTCTCCCCTGGGAGCAACTTCTCTGGGAACAACACAGACGGGCTTTGTGAGCAGGAGGCTGAGAGAGGCATCGTTCATACGCAAGCCCCCAGGAATGCCCAGCAATCCCCAGCTGGAGAAACGCCTTGGGGGCATGCACAGACTCACCCCTCTCAACCCTGGCCACAAAGTCAAGAAAAAGCCGTTCACAGTCTTTTTCTTATTTTTTTTCTCCATCTATGCTCTTGTAACCAAACTAAAACTTTCCTGGCGCTCCTGCACGGAGACACGAGAGCCCAAGTCCACACGGGATGATCCCAGTGCCACCATCATCCCCCCACTGCCAAATCCTGTCCTGCAACCCCAGCGTCAGGATAAAGCAACTCCCTAAGGCGAAGCGTCTCCCTGGGGGGAGGGTGTTCAGCCTCGGGCATCAGTTCACACCCAAGCCAGAGCTTTTGCCCAGGCACCGCTGTGCACCTGCAGCGGGCAGTAACACAGCCCAGCAGGCAGGAGCTGTTCAACAGCCGGCTCCAATACAAACCAGCCGGTGTCCAGGTCAACACCTCCCGTGTTCAAACTCCACGCGCCGGCTCTTGTGAAAAGCACAACTTGAAGGCAGATCTCCCCCCAAACCTGGTTCAAAGCCCGCTAAAGTGAGAGCTCTCATTACTCGGTTGCTACTAACGTGTAGAAAGGTTTTGCTGCCTGCACCCCTGGGATGCCCAAGTTCAACAGCCATAAAAAGATGCAATTTGTGAATGCTGTGGTTGGGGGTTTGCTGTAAAGACTGTAAAGGCAGCAGTGCAAAATGCAAAGTCATAAATTTCGAAAGTGGCATACTAAAATTCAATTGAATCACTCAAGTCAAGCTCTGTTCCATCTGCTATTTTATGCTCTCTTTGTTAGAGCAGCTAATGGAGGACAATAAAAACATTAATAATCAAGTTAGATTTATAAACTGGGCAGGATATTCCACTAGTAATGAAATCTGGAGAATCATTCGATGTTATATTGCTTTGAGCAGCACTCTAACAAGAACTGCCTTTGAATTATAACCCTCTTTCGTTTTGCTGAACTTTAATTTGGCCCAGCACCACTGTTTCATTTAAAACAAACTCAGGCAGGAGTAGAGCAGAGGACACAGCTCAGAGGCACAGTCCTGCTCAGCACTGAAAGACTCTAGGCGGCAAGGGAGGGGGGGGTGTTTGAGATGTAAAAGCTCTGTTGACATTGTGCTCTGTTTACTGCAGAGAATTGCTGGATATAATTTTCCAAGGTTAGTGGAGGTTTCTATTGCCATGGTTTCATGCTTCCTAGTTTTCAAATATTTGATTGAAATGCCTCACAGATCCTTAATTTCTTAGTTGATTCATAAAGTGGATGTTAAACAATTCTTCTTGAGGCTCTCACTTCCCACACAGTTGCAGTTTCCTGATAAACACCTCTGAAAATACCTGGCATTTTGTGCTCCCTGCTGCTCATTAGAGGGCATAAGCACAACCTTGATTTACATTCAACCCCTTTGGAATCCCACCAGTGCTGTCGCAGGCTGGAGGGATTATTTGCCCAGCAAGTACACCCACCGGAGGGGAGGCAGCACCCAGACACCCATCTGACGTCCTAAATTTAGGCTTCCTAGTCTAAATGAGGCTTCATTTAATGTAATCTCCTTCTGAAGTTCACTTCTGCTCTGTTACCACCATCCTCAGCACCTTCTGCTTTGCAAGACAGCCCCAGCTCTTCAGCAGGGTTTGGAGCTACTGCTCAAATCCAGTTCAGGACTAAAGGGGTTCTTTAATGCCTGAAAGTTGTCAGCAATAACTAATAAGCCCCCTGAGTATTAACTTTTACCCTGTAAAAGCTGAGTGTGGTGTGTACAGTAGCAAGGAAAAAAGCAGGTCAAAGACAAAGTTTGAGTGAAATTGATTGGGGCAGAATACATCAATTCGCACGCTGTTTGCATAAAATATTAATTCCAGCTTTAACACTTGGTTACAGGGGAAAGGATATGTACCATAATGATGCAGATGCACCTTATCTTCACCACACTTTCTATTCTGCTAGGAAATGATGGGGAACGATACACTTTGTCCTTCCTGCCAGGTGTTGGAGCCGGAGAACCGTCGGTGGCTGAGCCTCGGCACTGGAGGCAGTGTCCTGGCACACTGCTCTGTGCGAGCCCTGCTCATTAGATAACCGTGCCGTGCTGCAAACCCTGCCTCCCTCCCTCCCTCCTCCACGGCAGTGCACAGGCAGCATTTTGAAATGCGCTGAATTTCAGGGAATTTCTCCAAATTGGCGGGTCCAGCCCCAGGACTGCTCGCCCACACCCAGCCACAGATGGCTTTCTGACACCCAGGTTTGACGTAGTCATGGGGCTTCTCTGAACTACAGCTGGGTATCAGCCTCAAGAAACTTTTCCTCCTCCAAGAGAAAAGCCTCCACATCTCCCATCTCAGAGGAGACAGTGTGAAGCTGTACAGACCTGCTGGCACCATGACCTGGCATGGACATAAACCTAAGCTCTTGTTTATTAACACCTGTCACCTCCTTGCAAACCAAGCAGCACCTGTGAGCAGGGGAGGAGGTCCACAGGGGTGTGCAGAGCACTGCAATGAAACCAACCCTCCACCTGCTGCCGGCACAGAACAGCCCTAAACACATCCTCGAGCGTGTCCCAGTCTCCAGGGATCTCTCTGGCTCCAAACGTGCCATCTTACCCTGCTTGCTGCTGGAGTTTGTGCGGCTCCATGGCAGGCAGAGAGCCCTAGAGACAGCCCAGCCTTTTCCCAGCGCCTGAGTAATCACCATTCATGTGCCAAAGCTGGTGGGGCCATCAGCCCGAGATGCCGGACTGGGGGAAAGTTGGGTCACCGCGCTGGCGTGCGGGGGCAGGTGGAAGGAGACACACCGGATTTAACGGAGGGGGACTCCGGCTTCCAAAGGGCTCGGTGCAGAGGGCGTGGGGTGGGAGGCATGGGGGACATAAACGGACCCTTCTGTGTCCGTAGGGCACCAGGTGCAATGAGTGGCATAACGCAGATAATGCTGGAGTGGGCAACGGGTGTAAAGGGGTCTGATCAGCGGGGGCAGGATGGAAGGCACTGGCGGTAAAGGAGGGCACACAGGGCGGCGGGACGCGCCAGGGAGCGTTTCCAGCCGCCGAAGCTTGCCCAGCGCCGCGGGGGCTGGCGATGCTCGGAGGTGGGCGAGTACCGGGGGAGGCAGGTGNGGCTGCTGCTGGTGTTGCCGGGGGCCGCCGCGGCTCCGTCGCTGCTGCCATGCACCCCTCTGCGGCCGGCCGGCGGAGGAGGAGGAGGAGGAGGAGGAGGAAGGGATGCTAATGAGGGAGGCGGTGTCAGGGCTCCGGCGGTGCGGAGGGGGTTCGGCACAGCGCGGTCTGGCCGCTGCGCTGAGCACCAGCCCCGAGCTCGGGTGTGCTGGGTGGGCAGGAGCGGGCTCAGTGCCCTCCAGCTTCGGTATCTGCGTCTGGCTGAAATGCATCAGGGTTCCGACACAGCTCTTTCTAAGCATCAACATTTTCTTTAAGTACCAGCCTCACGTTGGAGTTTTTTAAGAAGCTGTGGAACAGACCGTGTGGTTGGCGCGTCCCCGACTGACATCCCGTGTCAGCGAGACAAATGTCTGGCTTGTCCCCATAAACAGCATAATGGGATCCTATGGCCTCTGCAGCGTGTCCTCCCCCGGGAGCTGTGAATCTGCCACATGCTCCGACAGACCAGATGGCAGGGGACACCCTGACGGCTCCAGCTCCTGCCAGTTCAGGATGAGCATGTACTTCCTACTCAGCATCTGCTTTCCCCAGTTCCTATTGGCACATTAATACACTCAACAGCTTTGCAAACGATCTTTAAAGTAGGTTGTTTTGGTTTTTTGTTTTGTTGGGGGTTGTTTGTTTTTTTTTTTTTTTAATAAATTACATTTACCCCTTCTGTTTTAATATAAATAAGAAGTTGAAATAATGAAGAATTGGCAGAGATGAAAAAAATGTTTCTAGGTGCCGCTGAGGCAAAATTGTAATGGAAATTGATATGACATCTTCTGCACAAATAGATTAATTCAGCAATGAACTGTTGCTGCTTCTGGAGATATTTAATATCAGACAGGATTAAGGCAAAGGAATCCAGGAAGAAACAAGAAATCTTCATACAAAAGAAACTGGTTAAAGAGAATTAGTAGGGAGACTCCACTTTCTGCAGGCAAGTTTGCACTGCTCTCTGTCCCTGTGAGCTGGACTGAATTTACTGCTCCAACACCAGATAATTTCAAGGGAAAACCCCTGGATTACAGGGCTCAGAGCCTCACTAACATGCTACACTAACAGTTACATGTTGTAGCTCAAGAGCTCTTATCTTGAGAGCTGTGTTTCACATTAAAGCAAAGTTCATCTTCTTAAACAGGTCAGCAAAGCCCAACCTATGGTTCCACAGGTGCATAGAGGAGGTTTCCAAAGGCCATGCTCTTCCTATGGCCAGGTGCACGACCCTCTCTCTGGAGAGTGGTTCCCCCTCTCTGTAAAACCCTCTCCACTCTGCAGGACTCAGTCCACCCCTGTGCCTCTCCTGCTGCTCCTGCTTTGTCCCATCCATCCCACAGCTGCTGCTGCCCTCGAGGGAGAGCTCTTTCTCACTTTCAATAACTGTCACACCAGCCCCAACAAGACAAGGATTGTTATTTGCTGTGTTCCAGACTCCACTGCTCTGAGCAGAAAGCAGCAGCCACCCACCACTCCTCAACCTTTTCTGGGTTTTCCAACAGTGAAGCATTTATTCCGGGCAGTCAGGCCAGCCTGACATTGCTTAGCAACATCACATATAGTAATTTCCTGCTAAGCAGCTCCAGAATCTCTTCTTATTAGTGATCATTTCTCTTGACAGTTGACATGACTGTGGGGAGATCAGAGTCACCCTCTGAGGAAGGCAGAAGGAGCCCAGCTACCCATGGCTGGAAGGAGTGTGCAGCAGTGTCTCAAAATCGTGGAGTCTACAACAAACCTGCAGCCTTCAGGGTGAGCAGCTCCTGTGGTGGCAGTCTTGACAGGGTGAAAACTGCCAGCACAAGTTCACTGACACGTCACGGGCTCAGGGTTATCACTGACAAACATTTCAGCAGCAGCAGGAAATGATTTCTAGGGGTTTTGGGCTCTCTGAGAACTACTCAGCACACACACACAAAAGCCTCTGTCCTTCTGCTTGGCATAGTTTTCATGCCAGCCTGGTACCTGTACTGGGCAGCCTGGTGCTCCAGAGCTTGGTCCTGTCTCACATCCATGGTGTCCCCTCTCCCATGCTGGCCACATTGTCCTGTAGCAGCAACGTTACCTAGGCTGCCTTCCTTGCATTTCTGGAAGATGCTGCACACTCCACACTGACCTTTAATCTCATTTTTCAGAAGTGGGCAGTGAAGGATAAAGGTTCATCGGGGGCAGCCTGTGAACTGTTGGACCAAAGATAAAGACTTGAGCTCACTCCAGCTGAAAAAGTTTTGCTCTTTACTTCAAGGGGTCAAGATTTTAGGGCACATGCTACCATTTTATCTTCACCTCCTAGGTCATCCTCAGAGCAGCACATCAGAGAAAAAAAAATCTTCACAGTTTCTGTCAAAACAGGTGCTTTAAGCAGATTGACAGCAGGGCAAATGGAAGATGGTGCTCCATGTCAAATGTGCTTTAATCCTTTCGGATTCTTTCCTGTGGCAGTAAATGCAAGAGCATACCCATTTTCACCAAATGTAGAGTATTTACATTTGGAATTTAGAATACTAAACTTGCAAAATAAAATATTTCCCACTGCTGTGTTACATACAGGTAATCAAAGAAGTTTACGATATTTGTAAAGTATTTCAGTGCAGCAAGACTCAACTCAAGCTGCCAACTCCATCCTCCCACTGAAGAGCACAGTGCAGAAGCCCAGTTTCCCACCAGATGTCTTTTACATGGCCTCTTGCCTCCAGCATAGCAGGAAGGGGTTTCACCCTGATGGGATAGGTCAGCTTTTGGTGGAACAAATGATCAGATGGCAAAAAGCAATGTTAAAAAAAAAAAAAAAAAAAAAAAAAAAANAAAGAAAATATTATCTTGTGTCTTGGTAATGTCCCAGGTGGGATGGGCAGCCTTTTTGGTTCTGCTTGGTGAAGCACCTCAGCTCAGAATCCCTGCTCACATCCCAACTGCTTTGGTGTGGGCTCACTTCCAGAGCTGTGATCCTTCCTCTGACTGGGACTGGAGCAGAGCCATGTGCAGGGTAGGAGCTGAACAATTTTGCATGAGAACCTACAATGTGAATGATAATTCACGGTGGATGAAGAGTTGCTTTGTTCATGCCCTAACAATATCCAGAGTGTTTCCCAACATTACAAACATTTTCAGCAACCACTTACAAGAGCCAAGGTGGTAGATTTCTATGCATTAATTAAAACCAGACAGAAATTTCAGTACCAGAAGAGTCCACCACCATGTCATGTACAAGCAGCAGGGAGAGATTCTTCCACAGTTTAATTTCATTGCATGAGACTTGTTCCTCCAGCAAAGCACTGCTTGATCATCAAGACCCTAAGAAATAACAGGGAAGTTCTGTTTGTGTCTATATAGGATATATAGTCAAATCTAAGTGTATGAGTAATCACACTGACTTCACTCTAACCAAATGAATGTAATAAAAGAGCAGCTCTCCCTGGGAAGGTGGAAGCTGTGACCAAAATAACAAGACAGATTGTATGGATGCCATCAGCTCCTTAGAGCTACAGAGAGCAGAGTTGGGCAATAAGAAGAACCTGGTTAGGACAAACTGAACTGTGAATATTTTTTCTCTCTTTCCTTTTCAGCCAATAAAAAATCTCACCTAATGGTACAGATTTAACTCCATGCTCATGTCATAAGAGCTAAGTGAGGGTAGATGGAGTTTTCATGCCATTCATTACCTGGGTGAGTTGCTGAAAAGGATTTATTTAAGGAAGGAGCAGTGTGGTGATTTTAATTCTGTTAAGTGTAGCTTCCAAAATGCATTCTTTATGCTTCATTTATTGCAAATGAATGACTCAGTTAAAACAGCATTTCAACACATTTTAGCCAAAATATTTGCTTTGCACAACAACAAACTAGAGATAACTGCAAGCAGCTGTAAGTAAGAGCAAGCAAATAGAGGGACAGAGCAGTTAGCTATTTATGGTAATACCTACAGTATGTTTTAGCACAAAACTTTTATGCCAAACAAGAAATGCTAGTAAAGCTGATCTGCAAGTTTTGCGTTTTCCTGATCTGCCTGTAACTGTCAGTGTTTGAAAAAACCTGTAAACAAGTACAACATTTGTTTTCATGCCACATACATTCCAGCCAAATGCATGTACTTAAAATATTTTCACCTTTGAGCACCAAGATGGCAAGTATGAATTAAAAATGTAATTATCTTCTAACTATGTGCAAGATGAAGATTTTCCCCCCTCAGTGTCTTTAGCATGATTAGCATGTATGACAGCATCCAGACGATTTAATTTCCCAATTACACAGCTATAGTGAAAATATGCTTTGCATTAAATACGCAGCAGTTCTTACCAGTGGATGCTCTACAACTTCTTCTCCCCTGTTATATCGCTGCAGATGCTTGTATAGTTGCAAGCTGAGAAATGAAAACTGAACTGCTCTATCAAGCTGGGAGGCAGAAATTGCTGTGCTGCAAATTATTTTTGCAAGACTAGTGGTAGATACCTAGTTACATATAAGTTAAGTAATACTGGTGGGAAGTTTAGAAATTTTTTCTTTTCCATAATTAAAACCAAAGTGGATCTGGGCATTTACAGATGGCTTAGGAAAATTTTCCTTCCTTGCTCTCTGATTGAGGAATCAAGTTACTGTCATTTTTTCATAGCTAAAAAAAACAAAGGATGGAAACCAAATTTGAAAGGTGAGGGGAAATCTGGTTTTCCCTGCAGGCCAGGGCTCTGGAGCAGGAAGAGAGGTGCTGCAGAGATGCTCACAGTGCTCCCGGCCACGGGGCTGGTTTTCTCGGCATAGTCATACACTGGCACAAAGGCTCTCCAGCCTCTCATGAATGTCCACCTGCCAGCTCCAGCTCCACAGGCTGAGGCAGCACTATCATCCCACTGGAGTCCACTAACAACACAGCTTAGTCCTCTCTAACTCACTATAAAGTCTAAATCTTGCAGATTTCTCTCAACTAACACTTGAAAAAATGCAGCCTTCCTGGCTTCCCCCCCAGCTGCAGCTCTCCCCAGCCAGCTTCTCTGCTGGAGAGCCCTTTAATCCCTCTGCCAGCCACGTTCCTGCAGGTACCTGTAGCAAATCCTTTTTCAGAGGTCTTTTTCCAAGCCTAACACTGACCGTCTTTCAGCACTCCTCTTTAGTAGCTATCTCTGGGGAATTCTTTGTATCAGATCAAACAAACTGCTCCACTTTATCTCAAAGATTTTCACAGGCAACCCTGCTTTGTCTTTTATTGCTCATTTAGCACCAAGAAATCAGCTCCTTCCTCCACCTGGCCATGAAATCCACCTCTCCCTTCTTTTGCTGGCTCTCAATCAACCACACTCACACTTCCTCCTAAGCTGCCTTTTCTGCCTGGGAATATTTCCTGCCAAGGAAACTCAAGGCAGCTGTGCTGTTTTCCCTTTGCCTATTGCATATACACCCTTTAGGATCAGCACACCATCACTCCATACTGGTATGTTTTTTCAGTACAATTGTACTCCAAGAAGGTGAGCAATATTATTTTGCAATTTCCTTCATCTCCTCTGCATGCATACATGCCTTAGTTTCTGTCTTCTCCTGGGTAGGTTCTTTATTCCCAGTTTGTGAGGCACCCAAAACGAGGTCATCTCAATCTGCTGCTGAAGTCCCTTGGCACTACAGTGACACCAGTGATGGCTACAACACCTAAATACTTAGCTCAAAGCCACATTGCCACTGAGCAGATATAAGCACACACCATCTAGCACAACACAGGCCACTTCTGCCTCCCTGCTGTGTCATGTGCTTCTCACAGAACAGCGTTTAAGGCATTAACACCCTTGAATTATAAAACAATAAAAAAGAAGCTCGTGTTCTCTAGGCTTAGCTTTGCTAAACAATACAGCAAAACTTCCATCGAGATCTTGTAACAATGAGGCAGGCAGAAGGATGGGCCAAACTGCCATGTTAAAGAAAATCAAAATATAATTTTCTCTTCACTAGCAGCATTCCCATCCTTGTTCCCATTGCTTTTTAATAACAGCCCATGAAAGAATGTTGATGTCTTGTTTAAGCAATGAGAAGCAGTTCAGAGGTTAATTAACGAGAAGTGGAACATAGTCACTTTACTTGAAATAAAAGTCCCACCTAAAAATGAAGAAAAATTTTCAAGCTATAAACTAGCACTTGATGGAAATTTCCAATGGAAAATAGTATTAATTTTAACACTACTTAGCCACAACATACTGTCTTCTGGCCAGGGAAAACCACAAGCCCTTTGACCTGCTTTTATAATGCCTTAATGCATGTTTGTGCTTTGTGTCAGTCAGGAAGACAGCAAATGATGTGGCCTACATGAAAAGCCAGCAATCTGTTATGTGCACACATTCACTGTATCCTACAGAGATAGATTCACACTTCAGTAATGGCAGAACATCTCGTCAATTAAATGTTGCCATATATCTTCTCTCAGCATGTGACATGTTGATTGACAACCTTTCTGGAGACCTGGCTCAGACATCTGGGGGATTTTGCAGGCAAGGTCAGTAATGTTTTCACTCATGGAGCCATGGGTGACACTGTAACAGACCTCACCTGCCTGCTGTGCTTCCCCCAGATTCTTCCTCTGCCCCATCCTTCGTATATACATCCCACCAGTTTTGTGAAGTCCCTGACAAATGGCTTTTGACTATACCCTGCTCCCCACTGAGTTTCTCTCTCATCCCTGGCTGCTCCCCTTGGAGGGCAATAGCTATTTAAGGTACTAAGAAACCTGAGTTTGGATTCTGGATAAATCCTGGTGTCCTTCAGCTTCCAGTCCTGAGTCTCTCTTCTAGGGGTATGAGGATTACTCGGTGTTCAACAGAGAGCAACAAAAAGCATTCGGATGTTTTATGGGAAAGGACTTCAGACTGACCATACCCAGCTTTCCTGGGAAAACATTATCAGGAAAAGGGCAGGAAAGAAACCATCCATGAAAATGGGACAATCAGAAAGGAGATTGAAATAGAAGATGTGAGACAAATGTTATGGAAAGCTGTAAAAATAGTTATTTAACCCTCCGTTGCCTGGAAGTGCAGTGGGATCCCCACCAGAACAAGAGGTCTTAGGAAACATTACGGCATAGCCGGTACAGGAGGGTGGAGAACAGTCTCCTCATGGTCTTCCTAATCTTGTTTCATTTTTTACTTCTTGTGCTCCTCATCTGACCTGGATCTTCTTGCCTTAAGATCTTCAGGAACAAGTTCAAAAGGTAAGGAAAATCTGCCATTAGCCTAAAGCCATTGCTGCTTCCCCTATATAATGGGATTTAGGATATGAATTTTCAAATTAAACTTTTTCTTCAGTAAGCAAACAACCTTTAAGATATGTTTGAGCCACGGGTTTGGATTCAGAGCTGAACACTTACCAAATTACATGTCTAGGATTTTTTCCCAGCCTGGTTGGTTACAAAGCTGGCAACCATGGAAATATCTACTTTGAAATATATCAGCAAAATCCAGGGATATTTTTGAGGTAATGTTGCAAATTCAGGGCTTTTCCTTGATATAAACAATTCATCTATTGGAAATACAGTGCCCACAAAGCTAACGTGGGCAGAGCTTAGCACAGCCTAACAGAGCTAAGCACAACCTAAGGATGGCTGCCAGTGCTGCTCAGCTTCCCTGCTAATGCCTTAACAAGAAAACTCTGCATCTCTCAGGCAAAGCCATTTCAGTGTATTAAATCCAGGGAAATTGTTACCTGCAAGGCTTTGTGCTCCATAGCTTCCTCTAGACCTTCCCAGCAAAGTGACAACCAGAGGGAAATTTCACCTGCTTGATCAGTCCTCCCTGCTCGAGGCCTGAAGGAAGAACATCAGTTAAATAAGGCAGATCCTTACTATGAAACCTGTCGTTAGTGGCAAAGCTCATTTTGCCTTTGCAGCTGTTCTTACCTATGACAGTTTCCATCAAGGCTGAAAGTTAAGTCCCTGCTGTTGCAAGAAGAAGGCTTCACTACTGGAAACTCAAGGCCAAGTCCCAGCAGGAACGTCCTTCTCTTACTCTGCTCTCCTCTGGATTGATGAATGTGAGGAATGAAAGCCCCATTCAGACTGGGAGGATTATGCTTCTTTATGCCAGAGCCATGTGAAATAAACAATAGCATAGTTTGTGGAGCAACTTTGGGAACTTAATTATTTCTCAGGATTCAACTTTAATGACTCCTCTCTACTCCACGGATCCTAAGGAGCTAGTGATGTCATGTTGCATTAGAAGCTGAAGCTGCAGCAGACAGAATGGCATCAGACATGGACAAAAGTTAAAAAAAACACACAAAAAAGAAACCCCCCTGAATGGTTTTCCCAAGAACAAACATATGCAGTAGCACAGTGTTTGAAAATAAATTGCTCATGAACCTTCTGGCTTGAAGCTACCAGTAAATCTCCCTGTTTGCAATGATACCCAGCACAAAATCTCACTGCTCTATTAAAGGTCTTACTGAAAATACTCTCTGTTTTACAGAAAAGCTCTTATTTACTCCTGGTGTCCTCAGGATAACAGATTACCACAGCTCCTGGCAATCACAGAACAGCTCATCTCTATGTCCACAATGCAGACTAAAGTGCATCATATACATTACAAGCTGTTACATAAACCAAACTTTCATTATGGTGGTGATAGCAGCGAGGTGTCCAAAGGGATGGTTTATATTCAGCCTCTCTCTGTGATTAATCAAAGCTCAATCAAATACCTTTTTTTAAAAAAAAGGCTTCACTGAAGAAACTTTTTATTATTTTTAAATCATCCAATACTTTAACACTAATTCCCTGCGTTATTAAAGCTTAAATGAGGAGACTAAGGTCTAGCTGCAGCAAATCCTCAGTCAACTGAGTTTGGGGTTTCTAAAACCTCACTGCTGGCTGATTTAGACCTGAACTCATCTCATCTGAGCAGTCAGAAGAGAACTGCCAATGGGCAGGAGGCTTGAAACTGTCCTGCTCTGCTCATTATTGTCCCTGTTTTGTCCTGAGAATGGGCAGTTCAGGAGCAGGATGGAGAGGGTGGTGAGCAGTGACACCTTGCCATGGAGATGCCATGTGAGATTGGGCACAACCAGAAGCACCCAGTCACCCCAATCTGAAAGCACCACCATGTCTCTCAGGGGCTCCCTGGGGAAGGTACAAGACAGAGCACAAGTTGTTCAGTTCATGTGGCCATGTGTGTGTGGAAAAGGAAGTAGGTTACTACAGCAAAGGTCCCAGGGTCACAGATCTAATAGCTTCCAAGAAATACCATGGTCCTGACCAACATTAGTGGATGACCATGCTTTGCTCAGCTGTACCTGTGTGTGGGAGCAGCCAACGTGTGCATGGACAGGGGTGTAGGGGCTCAGAGAGGGATGTGCAGCTTCAGAGCACCTCAATACCCACCTTCTGCCCCACAGAGAGGCACATTGTCACAAATGCAACTCCTTGTCCCACTGGAGGCGTCCCTCAGGAGCTCTCAGTGAACACAAGTCCTCTCCCAGAACACAGCACCAACGTTCCCTGCCCAGGACAAGACGACTGTCTCCTGACAGTAAAGCCATACTAATTGCTGTCTGGTGCAATTAGGTTTAGTCCTACTTGTAATTTAATTCATGCAGGAATGCTGTCTCAGCACAGGAGTTTGCCTGTGTTTGTAGCTCCTTCAGTTAGTGGCACTTTGTAGTTCACTCAGACAACTGCAGTGACACAGCTCTATCTCACCCCTCCGGGAAAGATGCCCAGAGGGCAGCAAGCACAGGGCTGGTGGGACTGGGGCACCATGTCTCTCAGCCTTACCCCTGGGGGAGTCTGCTTGGGGTATTGGGGCAAGGCAGGATATTTGGGATGATCCAGTTCTGCCATGACCCTGCATGGCATCAGAGGTCACCATCCAGGAGCCATTTGGCCACTTTTCCACCAAGGGCAGCTATAGATAAGGGAAAGGTAGAGATAGATGACAACAGAGATGGGAAGAGAGTAGAAGGAATAAAAAAAACCCAAATAAAGAAGAGCTACCAAAAGAAGCCTGACATATACAAGCAGCCCAGGGTCCCCTTCCCATAAGGTTTGCTGGCCCATGAGATTTGGGTGACCCCAAAAGGGCATGTGCTTCATGGAGAGCACCACCCAAACGCTCTCAGATGCTGTGCCTAACTGAGGGGAAGGAGAGGGGAAAACATCCAAGAAGCAGAAATCAGAATGCAATTATTGCAAATCAGTATTTGCTGGTGCCCATGATGTTTCACTGGTCCTTATATGTTTCTTGTGGGATCGGGAACATCTTATGTACCCGGTCATGACTAAATAAGGTCTCCTGATATCTTTCACATCCTTTGCTCTGCACACAGATACTAGATGTGCAAAAGCTATTGTATCCCTCTGACAAGCTTTTCCTATTGAGGGGGGTTGGGGTGGAAAGTAGACTATCTCCTCAAGCTTCAAAAAAACCCCCCTATTTTGAAAATAGGAGATGTGCAGAGGGCTGATTTGAAATTCATCACACCATCACACCTCCTGCTCCACAATCATGTCTAAGGACAGATAATTCACAACACGTAGAAGTATTTGCAAACTTAGCCATATCCTGCCTGTTTTGCTCTGATACTTACTTCAGGAGCTGAGGATCATAGAGCTACTGCAGAGACTTTCAAGGCAGAAAAGACTCCTTTGGTGCCAAGAAAGGCAAGTGGTCCCTTAGTGGGAGAAAGGCACAGCCTTGTATCTACAGGGAATATGTGTTTTATTTGTGGAAACTAGCAAAAAAACCCCAAACAACCCACCGTCCACAATAACTTGAGAAATTAAGATAATAAATTATGTTTCCCCCCTCCTTGTAAATTATCTTGCCAAAATGAAACACTTTTCTTTCATTTTGATTCTTAAAGGACAGCTATGACGATTTAACAGTTACAATAGAGCCATTTATTTCCAAAGGTTGTAGTAACAGGTATATAATTTCATCAGTAATTGCCGGTGGGCAGTGGGAAGAGCTGCTGAATGTGCCATCAGCAGAGAGATTGAAGAGAGGTTAAAAAGGAGAGCTGGGAAAAGACATTCACCTTCCTGAATGGGCCATAAACTCAAGTGACTGACTGCACCCAACCAAAAAGCAAGAACATTTCCGTTGTGCAGCAAAGTAAGAAGCAGGAGGTTCGCTGGGATCCCGAGGATGCTTTAGAGCACCAGCTACCACACACCACCTCACACCAATTAGCCCCACACAGGGAGCTGACAGCAGCCTGAGTGTTGGCCTCCTTACACAATGCTGGGTTGGTAAACTGAGAACTCTGGCACCCCAAACCCAAGTTTGCCCAAGTATTAACTGTTGACAGTAATATTCCCCTTGTCCCTCTTCACTCCCCAGAAAAGATGGGTGTTCTGTTTACACCAGACCATCTGATTTGCAGGTTTGTAGGTTACCTGAGTCCAGGAGCTCCCAGAGACCTGGCTTAGTCTCATCAGCCCGTTCCAGCTGGACGGCAAGTGAAACAGTCGGAACAAGCTTACAGGAGTACCAGGGAGCAGAGGCACTGTAGCACACCAACATTAGCACTGTGCCCTTAGCCAGCACACGACCTGAAGGCAGGATGGGCAGTGTTACGGAGGAAAAGGAAGGGACAGCCCTTCCCAGCAATATGAGTGAGGCTGGGCTATAGCAAATGACCCACAGGCACCTGGCGAATAGGTTTTGTGCCTTCCCAAATGCCAGAGGGATGAATTTCATCAGCTGATGCCTCCCAAGCCACCACACAGGTCCTCTGTCTTGGCAACAGGGAATGATGCCCTGCACACCTCTGATCTACTCCAGGGCATCCTGGTTATTTGGTGTCAGGCCTGACACTGAGCTCGTGGCTGTGGGCAGTGCCCAAGGTGGGGACTGTTCTTGCTGAGCAGGTGGAGCCGGAGGAAATTTACAGCCTCTCCTCAGACAGTGACCGGAAGCAGAGGGAGATGCAGCTCTAACACTTGTGGAAGCCATAAAAAGGAGAGACTCTCTGAACTAGCTCACTGCAGAGCCTATTGCGAGCCCGGCAGTGTTTAAACTCGACAAATGTGGCCCCAAGGCAGCTGTGTGCACTTTATGACAGTCAGGAGCCAAACAGCAGCTCCTTGCTCACAGATTTACTATGCCACAGATTTACAGCAACTTCTATTGCTCACCCAGAAAGCCACTTCGGGATGTGTCAGACCGCTGTACCCCATCAGCTTCCACATCTCCACGGCCAGAGCTACTCAGCCATGGGCACGGGAACATCCCCCAGAGCCACCTAGAGAGTGGCACAGGAAAATCCCTCATCCCAGAGCAGCCTGGCCCTGCCAAGGTCCTGCTCTGCATCCGTAACTGCAGTGTTTCCTTGCAGCTGCTCTTGTTGGGTGTACCATGTTTCCTCTCCCCCTGCCATAAGACTTTTCCTTGCAGCCCTCAGGACCTTTACAGTCACAATCAAGGGGACAGAGAAGTTTTTCTGTCATATAAAAGCTGGGAATTCTTTCAAAGGTACCAGAGAGAAATCTCCTTTATTGGCACCAGTAGCCAAGAGGAGGGAAGAAGTCCCACTGCTTTATAGAACATTTATGTACATAAACTGCACAGAAACACAGCAAAAACATCGCTCAGCCCTTGTTCAGCTCTGCACAGGGAATAGCCTGAAGGGCCTTCCTGTTGTTCTGCAGCTCCCAGCAGCGCTCTCCCAGAGCCTGCAGCACACAGCCCAGCTCCAAGCTTCCCCTCCCAGAAGCCTGTGAGAGCTTTGCCATCCTAAGGCGGCCACTTCACTTTCTGGTCTGTGACGGGCTCCCTTTCACCAGGTGCAGAGTGCTCAGTGGCAAAGGCAGTTGGGAAAACAAGTCAGATATTCTGAAGGCAAAGACCAATTCGACAACCTCATTCCCAGCACTACTGGAAGATAGGAAATGCTTCCAGGGACGCCTCAGCCCTGATTTTCTAGTTGTTGCAGGGTGGGGCCCGCTGCTTCCTGGGGGAATAGATCCCAGCGGGAGTCCCAGGCTGGAGGGAACCTGCTGGGTTCAATCATGGCAGTGCCAGTTTGAGATAAATCTTGTCTTTTGAGATGGAATGCATAAAAAGAGCCGAGGAAAAGGAACCATGGGAGTAAGTGATAAGGTGAGAAATCTGCTCAGCAAAACCAACTGCCTCGGGGGCTCCTGCACATGAAAGGACTTGAGATGGTGCCATAGTGGCGGAGGAACAGTGGAGTTCCAGAAGAAATCCCAGAGAAACTGTGTTTAAACTTTGGGTACTTCAAAAAGCAATAGGAAAAGAGTTACAGAGAGCTTCATGGCCTGTGTCCCCTGTCCCCTCCCGGGACATGTACAGCCTGCCCTGGGACTGGGATGCCGTGATCTCCTCTGAAAATGCTCAGCAACTGCTGCAAAGGTCTTGAAAAGCTCCTGCCTCCTGCCTGCTTGTCGCTGTGTGGTCGGGGCCTGTCGCTGTTGTGACACAAAGGTTAAATCCAGCCGTGGAAATCACTGTTGATGGGTGTGAGCCTGTTTTGGTGCAGTTGTGTTAGAAGAGACACCTATGCCTGCTTGTCCCACTGCTGTTCCCAGTACCCCCGGGATGATGGCAGTGCTGGGATGTGGCTGCTGGCACCGGCTGCCTGTGGGAAGGGTCCACGCTGTCGGTGCTGTCCATGGGCATGTCTTTCCCATGTGCACAGTCAGTGACACTCATGCAAAGTTTTGGTTTGCACACAGGGATGCACACTGTGACTGCTTGCCTCAGTGTTCACAGTCAGGCACAGCACAATAATCTGAGCAAGAAGTGTTCAAGGCTCTTGGAAATGTCAGCTTTGTACAGCTTTAATGTGCTGGGGCTGCATTTCTCTGTCTGCAGAGCGGGCCGGGAGCAAGTATTGACTGCAGCAGCCAATACCTGGGAGTCTCCAGGGCTTTCACTGCCTTAATACCCACCTGCTCATCCCCAGAGCTGGACACTGCAGCCCGTCTCCGTGCTTGGGGAGGAGGTGGCTAGAGGGGACCTGAAGGTTTCCAGGATGCTGGAGGTGCTTGGGGAGTAAATACTACTGGCTTTGTGACTCCACAAGCAGCCCTAAACCGGCTGGAGTGTGCCTGACTGCCTAGTAAAGGTTTGTCCTGCAAGGGCAGCGCCTCGGGCATTATGGAGCAAACTCCTTCCAAGGGACGGTTCAGGGAAGTGAGGGGTGGCAGGCGCAGCGTGCTGGTACTCGGCTCCTCACCTCTCACACAGCATCCCACCATGCCCGACTGAAACCAGTCCCCAGCTGCCCCGAGCATCACCGTGGGTCTGGTCTCGCTGCCGGAGGTTCGTGAAGACGGGAGCAACCCTTCACTGAGCACGGGATGCCGGAGTCCGGCAAGTCCCACTGCAGAGGACACCAGCAAATGTCCCAACCCCCAGCCGGCGGCAGCACTGCCCTCGCAGGCAGGGGCTGTGCAGAGCTCAGCGCGTTTTGAGAAGCCTCAAGTTTGGGTCGAATAACTGGGCTGGAGGTCTGAGTATCACATCTTCAGACAGTTCATCCTCCTGCAGGCTGGAGAGTGGTGTGAACACAAGGAAAGGCGCCTGATCCCCATTATAATGCTAATCTCCTCCGACTCCCAGTAGGAGCCGAGTAGCATCCTGTTAATGAAATTATAACCATGGCTCACACGGTGCATTTCTGCTGAACACATCTGAAATCTCTTTCCCTCAGAGGCTACATAACCAACGCCTGGGAGTTATCTCGCTGCTGTTATAAAAGCAACACGATTAGAGTGCTGAAGCTAATTTAAATCCCGCTGAATGCCATTGTAATGCAGTAAGTAAAGCTGATATGCGACTTGTCGTTGAGTCATCCTCAGAGTGGGCACATCGGGCCGATACCCAAAAGTTAAGGGCTAAATTCAGAGACTTCAACATAAATTGCAAATCCTTCATGAGCAGGTTCTGTTTGATGAGACTTTCAGGTGGTTCCAATATGAGCAACAGATGTGGAGCTGTGGGAAACACCTGTGATAAACTGGAGTGCTGGTAGTGAGCTCAAAGTGGAATTTAATGATACAGGTCAGCTGTGTCAGAGGTTCTTCTAGTCCTTCACACTATGGGCTTTGTGGTGCCTGAGCTGGGTTTTATAGCTCTTAAAGAAAGGTCTCAGCCTCTGCCCTGTCCAAAATCAACACTGCTTCCACACACAGCCAGGACATCACCCTGGGAGTGACACAGTGGCCCCTGTGCTGCAGGGCAGCCCTGGCAGCCCAGGGTAGTGACAAGAAAACCAGATACAGAGACGAGAGGTTTCATCTTGACCTTTACAAGCTACTGCAACACCCCCGAGCTCCAGCAATCGCCACCTTGCAGAGCCTGAGCAAACAAACCGGCAATGCAGTGGGAGCAGTGAGCCGGTCAGTACCCCAGCACGACAGCAGACTGCAGCATCCAGCTGCTCTCCCGAGCCTGGTGTCAGGGACAAGTGCTCCTGATACGCATTTTATCCTTGTCCCTGCGATATAGAGGAGAGCTGAATCGTGCCTCCCTTCCCCAGTACACCTAAGGGCAGATGATAGGGATGCAGTGGAGCAGAGGGCTCCTGATTTTACCCCAAAGCCCAAAGCAGGGGCAGCTGTGGAAGCCTCTGTATTCCCTCGAGTTAGCTTCTCCCTGCCTGGGGAAACTGAGGTGTGAGGTTTTGAGCCTGACCAGCCATCAGGCTCTCTATCACTCTTCATCTTGTCCATCAGCATCACTCTGCTCTTTGAGAGTCGCAGGGACAAACATGTACCTGCTGTGAGTAGAAACAGGTATTTAGGAGGGGAGGTAACATCCTCAAAATGAACTCATCCTTTCAGTTCATGTGCTATCAGCACAGGCTGTCATAGCTTTATTTTTAAACAGCCTTTCCCTTCATCACCAGAAAAATTTCTTCCCATTGACCTGAACAGTACTGGCAAAGTCAAGTGGAATATATATATTCTTTCCTACTCACTGAATATGGTCATTGTTAATCTGAGCATGTTAAAACCAAAAGGGACAAGACGTGGAAGGTGTTTAACACTAACATGATGGAAGCAAAGGGGAAAGGGTGAAGACCAACCTTGTGGAAGGTAGAATAAGATGTTTAAAATGGTAGTGAAGTGACCACCTGTCTTGGGCATACAGGACCTGCTTCCATCACCAGGGACACAACTGTGGCACAAAGACTCTTGACTGAGAGACACAGGCAGCCACTGCTCTGCTGGAGTTAAGAGAAGTGTGAGAAACATGGATACGTGTTCCCATGGTTAAAACTGGGAGATCCAGACTAAAAAACCAGCAAAAGCAGCTTGCACTGTACTGTCAGCTCACTGGGAAAACTTTGTAGCCCCTTTGAAAACTATGAGCCAAGACAACACTCACTCAGGGACTCTTTTAATATGACATCCTTTTCTTTTCAGTTAAGACTTCAAGAATAAATTCAAGGTCAAATGTATCTGTATAATCCATCCAAGGCCTGACAGCACCTAAAACAGCCTGAAGGCATCTGTGGCAACTAGTGGAGGGCAGAGGGAGGAGTAGGAACCTACAAAGAAGGGATTGAGCCCTTCTCCAGGACCCAGAAGGCGGGCAAGTCCTCCTCAAGATCAGTCACCCCCAGACTCCTCCTCTTGGTATTTATGTGAGAAATTCAAAGGCAGGGGCTAAAGTTGTGTATTGGAATGATTTCTAACACAACAAATTCCAATTTTAACAGTGAATTTCATCTGCAGGGAAGAAAAAACCCCAACAACTCAAAGGAGTGCCAAATCACACCAATCCATCAGGAACTGTCAGAATTGTCTTTGCTGGTACAAACGTGTCTCTCCCATTTACACAGTGCTAGAGGTTTAGAGCAGCACAGAAAATCTCTTGCAGAGGTTTTTTTTAATGTTTTTTTAACTATACCACAAAATGTGGGGCTAATTAATCCCTGAAATTGGTGACATTACACTTGAGATGAGCCTGCCCGTTAAGCCTGAGGAGGTTGGAAAGCAAAGAATAAAAAATATCCATATGCTTCAATTTGATTTCTACACCGTCAAAGACCCAGCAAACACAGTTGCTTATTAGAGATAAGTCTTCATTTAAAAGTTAATTATAACTGTACTGAAAAATGTAGGAGCTGAAGATGGTAAAGGTGAACTTTAATGAAGGTTTAATCACCACAATGACCGTGAAGTACTTTGGTCTGCATGCCCTCTGCAGCAGCAGGAGCTGAGGGACATTTCTGCACTGGGTACCACACTCAAGACATTGGCAAGAAATAATTGAACACAACCAGGAAAATCCAAGTTTGGAAGTCTCCAGCAGACAGGTTTTTGTACAAAGCTACCCACAATGCAGAATCAGCTCTGTTTCACACGCGGGATGATTGTTGCTCTGCTGCTTCTGATTTTTTTTTTTAACATGAAAAATCAAAGGATTCCCATTTCTGGAAGCCATGAGCTGAGCTTCATTTGGCCTGTAATGGCAGTTCAGTGCATCAGCACCTGCACCTCATCTTTAAAAATGTGTGTTTCTGGCCTGGAACAAACTTCCATAAAGAAAAAAAAAATATTTTAATGAAAATACTCAGCATTTCATTAATAAGAATTTATTTTTCCTAGGCCCACCACTGTAGCAGTCACAATGACTTTGTGATTCCTGCAATAAGCAACACTTTCTAACTAGAAACAAGAGAAGCAAGGCCCAGAACATCGGAAAATATAATTTACCTTCAAGGCCTACCTAATAACAGCAACAGATCACAATGGATAAGACCATGGATACAGATTTAATTAATTGAATTAGTTTGAACTTGGAGTTCAAATTAACATGAAAATGACAAGTTTGACAATGTATTTTTTAATATTAAAAAATAAAATTGAATCAATTATCTGCATCCAAGTCAAATAACACAGTGCATCTTCTGTTCTCCAAGATGCCTGTTGAGCGCTCCTCCTGAGACAGACCCATCCCACTCATGCCCCCACGCACAGGCACTCGAGGCTCGAAACAACCCCATCATTTGTGTTTTGCCAGGAAGTCTCTCTGCTCTCAGCTTTGCTGGCTGAAATCCATCCTCCTCCTCCTCCTCATGCATGTGCAGAGCTCTGGGGTCCCAGCAGGATATATGTGGGGTGACCCAGAACCACTGCCCTTCCCAGGCCTACAGATAACTCACTGACAGACAATGAGCAAACCTGACCTTGGCCCAGCCACTGCCTGCCATTGCTTCCAGAGATGGCCCCTTTCTCATTGGGTGCTGCTCTTCTGGATGGAGACTGGGAGGTGTTTTAGTGCGTTTCCCAGCTGCCACCCCAAAATGAAGCACTTCCTTTCAGAGTCCGTTTCTTCAAGGATTTCAGCTTGTCCACCACAGGTTATGCAGAGAGCAGCAGCCAGCTGGGCACCTGTGCCTCCACAGTCCTCTGCCTCTGGATACTGCCCAGCCCCACGGCTCCAGCAGCTCCCAGACAGAGCTGGAGCACCCAGCTGAATCCAGGAGATACATCCCATTTATCTGCTCTGCCAGCTAAGCTGCCTTTGACAGTCGCTACCTCTAATCAGGTACCCCTAAAGATTTTAATAACATGATTATGTGATGGCAAGAAAAACCAATAACCCAAACCCTGATGTAAGCTGTTTTTGTCACAATCTTGAGACTCCTGCTTGGAGCAGATGCCTTATTAGCCATTTAATTCTCAGCTTCATGGCAAGGCACAGCAATGAGAGGAAATATAAAATCAACAAGGCAGCTGCAAACTATCTTCATGTTCTCTCTCAAATTTAATAGAGATTCATGAGGCTTTACACTAATGTTCTGAGAGAAAAGGATTACAAGGCTCTTACCTCACTTGGGTCTAAGGGAGGTGGATATCAGCAATCAGCATGTGGATGATAAAGACCTGGCAGAACTTATTCCAAAATCCAACTGTGCTAATGTCAAACAAGGCACTTCATGTGGTGTGTCCAGTTCAGACCAAGCTGTTTCAGAACCATGAGCTCAGAGGTGAAGGAGCAGATCCATAACACAGGACACTGGTATCTGTTCTCCCTAAGACCAGGCAGGATCCAGGTCGGTTCATTGCCCATTGCCCACAAGGTTTTCAGTCACTGGGCACCAGTGTCCCCTCGTTCTGAAGGTGCTGTGCAGGCAGCTGTGCCAGTCCCACCAGCTCCCCGTCCCCATGCACATCAGTGTGGGGCTCATGGAGGTGTCTTGAGAGGCAGAACCAGATCAATATTTTTTCCCCTTCCCCAGCTGATGGCTTGTTGTGCTCCGTCAAAAACCACTGACACAACTGACTTTGCTACACCGGTACCACACACTTGCTCATACAGCCACTTGATTGCTTGATTCCTTTAACTCCCCATCTCTTGGGTATTTCATGCAAGATAAAGAGCAGCTGAGCATGAATCCTGAGGCTGCTGGACTGTGATACCAAGCCTTCCACCCCTGTGTCCTCCTCCTCTTTTCTGTCTCTCATCTCAGTCTGATGAAAATGGACCCACCTTAAGAAAGGACCCACCTTAATTTTGAATTCTACCTGTAGTCTCAGTAAGTCATAAAACCTGTCGTTATATATTTTCTTTACCAGGCAGAGAACCTTGGCTGCCATTCAGGAATGTGACTGGGATATAACGGTACCATCCAGCCCCAAAACAACCTGGGTATGATTGTGTTCACTGGTAAGAAAACAGCTCTGAAAGGGCTTGACTGAGACCAGACCATTCTGTAGGGGATGCAGGACACAGCTACCAAGAGAGAATCCTGAGCCTAAAAACCTTAATCAGACAGCAGAGCAGGAGACAGGAGCTATTTTTGCTCTGGTTTATGGGTGTGGAAGCTGTTTGACAAAGATGACATCAATTGCACAAATCTTGGGCTGAGCCAAGGAAGGAGCCCAAGGAATGATGCCGATTTACAGCTGTACCTGCCGTTCTCAAGGCACAGAATGAGCAGGTCGGGGCCACCAGTCACGGTGCAGGTGGGGACACTTGTTAAACGTGGGGACAACTGTTATACGAGCACACATCCAGGGCTGCTGTAAATAAAGCAGGGCATTACACAGGAGTTCATCCAGTGCCGTTTTGCTGATCACGTTGAAGATACTGACCTGTTTATGCTCTCCACATCTCTTATTGAAAATAATGGAGCAGATTTCACCTCAGCGGCGTTCCTCCGTAGAGTGAGGCTCCGTGCCCCTCCGTGAATGATAATAGCTCCTGTGCCACTGTAATTCCCGTGCAGTAAAGCATGTTGAAACCTGTTCCCTCCTGTTTGTTCTCAGCATGGATCATTGCTTCTTCCACCACTGTGAGAGCCAGACCAAAAGAAAAGCCAGTGGTCTCCCAGCAGAGGCGTTTCATAAATTTACCACTCTGCTGTGAGGAGATGCAGACACAAACAGGCACAGGAGGCTCTGAAAGACCCCTGGGTCTCCCACTGCTGGTGTGGAACTGATCCCCAGCACCAGGAAAGGCCACCTCAATTAGCAAAAGGGATGCACAAAACATTGGGCATGTTCAGTGTCTCAGCTGGGGCTGAGGGCACAACAGAACCATCTCTTTACTTATTGCTGTGTTGTTGGTTTTGTTCATCTGAGGTACTGTCAGCCTTAAGCCAATGAGTTATAATGCAAGAATTATTTTGAGCAATTCCAGGTTGGTTTCTGTCACACCTTTTTTTATTTTAACTTTCCAGCAGCAATACATTTTCATCCTGCACATGAAGACATTCAATATTGCAGGCACTGAGTGCTCTTAGGCAAAGCACAGGCAAGAATTCATGTAAAGGAAAAAAATAATCCAGGTTTTTGTCCAGTCTTCCAATTAACTTAGTTGGCAATCTGTAAAAAGGAATTCATAAAAATCCTGAGGCGCTTTTTACAGAAAAGATGGAAAGTGGTTCATTTTTTATTTTCATCTTGCAGGAAATTTCCTTTTCTTTCTCTGAAGCAAAAGAAAACATAGCAATAAATAAAGAATGAATCTCCAAAAACTTTCTTTGACTCAAAGGCAACCTGAAATTATACAGCCTAATTCACTCCAAGCACTCTCGGCTCAGCCGGGCGAGTGTGTCATTCCCAGAGGCAAACACTGCATTTCTGAGGGACACTTCATTAGGCACCACCAAAGTCCCCCTCCCTGCCTTCACACACTGGGCTAGATTGTACATTGACTCAGTGTCCTCATCCCCTCACCACGACAAGTCCCTTAACTGATGGCTGACACAGGCACCGAGAGGGGCACTGGTTTCAGGGGAAGGCTTAAACCAGTGCAAACTGGCACTGAGACAGCAGTGATCCTGCTGGGGGAAATATAATACTAAATCAGTTCTCAGCTCTTGAACTCAGACAGAACTCAGGGTTGCAGGGCACTTTGTAGAAGGGACTGTTAAAAAGCGGGCGTGAAGAGCAGCCTAAGGAAAGGCCCAGGTTTGGGTTCAGAGCCCAGCACACAGACTATTCTGCTGCAGCACTGCAAGGGCTGCCTGGGACACTTGACAAAACCAAACCATTTGTGCCTTGGCAGACTGTCCATGGAGGTTGATGTAGAGAGGGATGGCAGTAAGGGAGGATGTGGAGGTTTAGGACCCCTAGTCCAGATCACGGAAGGTTTATTGCCTGTCAGATGAAAACATTTACCACTGAGATATCACCAAGCAGCTCAGGATTTCACTACGGGACCCACCCCTGGTAGACACAGCACAGCACTCTGTGCCAGGACAGAGCCCAGCCCTGGTGCAGCAAGGACAGCACAACACAGGGGATGCAAGAAAGGTTTTGGTTTTGCTCTTGGGGAAAACAAAACACGTTTGGAAAACTCTGAGTGTTTTCCATAAAACAGCTTTTTAGCCATGTTGTTCCCTGCTCCCCCTTCATGAGAGAAGGCAAACCCCCTCTCACAGCCAGCTGTGCCAGTTCTCCTGCCCAAGCACTGGTAGCCTTGGACCAGTCCTCCAACATCTCCACTCAAGCAGTTTTCCACTTTTCCTCTCCCCTCAACAGCTACTTCACTGGTTTTGCTCTTCCCACATCCCTGTTTTTTATCTTCCATCTGCTAACATCTATTATCCCATGCCCCTCTCCAGTCAATGACTGCCATCCACTTTCCCTTCCACCCTACATCTGCCGACACTTGCAGTTTGGATGTATTTTCAGACGCCTGTTTGAAGGCTGCCTTAAACCTTAATCACAATTGTTCCTCCCAGTCTGAGATAATTGGGTGTTAGAGACTGCTGCTGTATTTATTTTTAGCAGAAGGTAAGGCAGTTTTACAGGTGTTTCAGCACACAGGGGGAGGGGAGGAGAAAGAAGTGAATTACATGATAAAAAACTTCTCATATTCCATCCCCAGTTCCTTTCCCTCCTGTGCAGATACTGCCAGTGTGTTGAGGCAAGAAGACAAGTCCCAGCAGCATAAAGGTCATGTTTTACCTGTCTCAGAGGTCCTTGTCTTCAGCAAAACAGATCTCCACCACTTCCAGAGGATATCAGCAAAATGCTCCAATGGAGCTAATTTCAAAGTAATGCAACAACTATTCAGTCAGCTTGTATAAATTGGGGTTTCCTTGGGTACATTTAATGAGGACACTGGAAAAATAAAAGTAATACGTAACCCCAAGGGTTAGGGTTATGCACAGCAGGTGCCTTGTGCAGCAGTGGAGGGTGTAACATGGAGGATGGATGAGGGTTGTGTGGGGCACTGTGGACAACGTGCCCTGTTGGGCTTGTGTGTAAGGCAAGGATCCCTGAGATGTCTGCAGTGAATTCAGACAAGGATTTCCTTTCACTTTGACCACACTCAGAACTCCTTCCCTGGGGAGTGCATGGTGCTCTGGGCAGGTGAGGATAGGGCAGAGAAGAGTGGAAGGCTGACACAGAGGCAGCAGCATGGCTGTGCACCAGCAAGTGCATTTTTGCAGTCCCTACTGCACACACAGACAGACTGCCCCACGGTAAGCCCTGGTTTGCTGAAGATCTTGGGATCATGTCCCTGCCCCAGCACGCTGCTCTCAGTTCATCAGGCTATATGAGCACACCAGCAGCTATAGCAATATTAGCACAGGGTAGTCAAAGGAGTGGGTGGATTTCTCCATTCAGTCACCCATCTGTTATCTCTCCCAGAAAAATTGTGTGTATTCCTTCAATTCTACTGAGACACATTGAAGGAAGATGTGAGGGTCACTGAATCAACTGTTAATATCACACACGTCCAGAGATGAAGGCAGCAGCCGTTTGTCACTCACTGGAAGCTGACAGGAACGTGGCAGTACCACGGGGTCCTGAGCACGTCAGTCTGAACACCGGCACCTACTGAGAGCTTTTTGTCAAGGAGGAGAGGGAAAAACAAAGCTTTGCTTTGGACCTGATAAATGGATCTCCCTGGAGTACTCCAGGAAGATCTGCAAGAATAAAATAAGCACAGAATCCTTTACTTACATGAATTATGTATAAAGAGCTTTTGCCAGAAAACAGTAATTTTCAGAAGAGTAAGAACAGGTAGGCAGCCTGCTTTTGAATGTTGTAACAATGGTATAAAGTGCTATGGAGATGGTCATAAATGCTTGTATTTCCTTGTTTATATCTACACATACTTTCATCTATGCAAGTTCATACAGGTTTTTCTCTGGCATGTGCTTTTCTCTCCTTGGACTTCACAGGTTTCCCTATTACTGATCATTATCACTGCACCCCTGTAACATTTACTCATCCCTGCACCCCTGCCTGTATTCCAAGTTACAAAATCTTCCTTCCTCTCAATCTCTTTCTAGTCTGCTCTGATGCTCTGGACCATCTTGGAGGGTAAAGTTTTCCCTTCGAGAAGGTGACAGAACTGGTCCTTTCTTAGTGCTATTTGATCAACAAAATTCAAACTGAGTAACCAAGAACTGAACTGGGCCACTCAAATTCATTGCTCAACAAGTGTCTCAACCACAGCATCATCTCCTTCTATCGCTGCTTATGGCCAATACCTCCCAGTGTCAGCTCTCTGGATGTTAACAAGCTTCTCATGACTCAAGAGTCTGCAAAAACAGAGCATCAATGCTCATGCCGACCTTCCTGGTGGCCCTGCGTCTTGGGGGACAAGCAGAGACATTGGGCTGATGTTAATAATAATGGCTAAACATTGTGCCAGATTCCAACAAGCTCCACCACCAGCACTAAGCAGTTTCCTCCCAAGGAGATGGAGATGCCACCACACCACTCATGTGCTGCTGTGTCTCTCAAGAAAAAGCCCTGGAAAAAGCTGCTGTGTTGCACCCTAATACACAGCTCAGAAGAAAAAGAAAACCGTATGTTTAAACCCCAGCACACTGATTATCAAATTCATTGCTGGTTTGAGAGAACACAGATTGAACAGAATTAATGAATTGTGCCAGCTGCAAAACTTCTGGCAGATGGAGCAAAAAACCAGCAGCCCA
The DNA here is from genome assembly GCA_013390025.1 of Pitta sordida. NCBI lineage: Eukaryota > Metazoa > Chordata > Aves > Passeriformes > Pittidae > Pitta > Pitta sordida. Next base: position 421,948 of record WEKX01000034.1, on the reverse strand, counting down.
GGATGCTGGGAATGATCTTCACCTCTTTTGAGGGAGATGTTTCTACAACGAATATATTTATGTGATGAAAAACACTCTTGTGCAAAGATGATCTTGCTTTTTCTTCCATCTTTCTTTGAAATAATTATTTCAAACACAACAGCTCTTCAGAAGATCAATAGGTAGGATTATAAAAATATCCCAGCACAGACCGATTGCTGCTGAAGAAATAATAACTAAGGTTAAGCTTCACTTTTTTTTTTCCCCCACTTTTTTTATTTACAGCCCAGAAAGCAACATGTTTCAAGATCTGAGATGTCATTTTTAGCTATACATTCATCTTTTTGGTTCACATCAAGCACCATCATCTGTTAAGTCAATAGTTATCTCCCCTGCCTACCTCCGAGGTGTCCTGAATGAACCCATCAGTCAAGGAAACCTTCAGCACTCTTGCTGCTGGAAAGAAGAAAAGGTACACACATCAGAAGGAACCAGTCTAGAAAAGTTTCTTCATACAACACCACTGAGCTTGTTTTCTTAAACAAAAGTGCAAGCTATTTCTTTATCTATGTGAAGGTAGTTAAGAGCCAAAGAAAGCTGCTCTGCTAGATTATGTGCTTTTACTGTTCAGATTTCAACAGTCAAGAATTTAATCTATTTAAAATTAACTCCAAAGCCAATTTTAATGGTAGGATAGAGCTGAAAATCAAGTAAGCTCTAAGGTCTAGAAAAGGGGAAAAGTACGGTTGAAAAAGTTCAGTAAGTCCTGTACAGCAGCTCTGGCACTAGGAATCCTCAGTCCATCTCTGCTCTACAGAAAGTGCATTTCTTATCAAACACTGTGTACACAGAATGCTGTGCTCACAGAGCAGGGGTACAGACACCTTGCTATAGCATTGCTACCTGCATCACAATGTGGTCTCCAGAAGATTTTAACCTCATTGCGCAGTAAACAAAAAATACGGGCTCCGAGTCAAGAGCAGCAATCTGCAACCGTACATTACACCTGAGCATCACGCTCTGCTCACCCTCTTGGGCTCAGTTTAGCTTTTCTTTCTTGTCACCTCTGAGATATGCTCAAAGGTCTCAGAAACAACACATTGCCCTTAAGCCCATGGTTCCACGCCACTGAACAAAGCAAAGAAGCAAAATTACCTCAATTTTTCTTACAAAGAACCAAAATGAACTGCACAACATCACATAAGGAGATAGTTGGAGAGCCGAGACCTGAACGTGCTCCCACTCAGTGCCAGCCCAATGCTCTGGCCACACAAAGGTTCTGCCTTACTTCTAGAGCACCAAAATCTTCACCTTCATTTCTCTTTCTTTCAGAGAAAGAGAGAAATATTAACATGCTTGGCATATTAATATGCTGTTACAGGAATTAACACTTCAGTCTCTCAGTCTGGAAATATGCAATCTGAGGGGATAGTGGTAGATGACACGCACATTTCATGAATAGTTGTTAATTATCACAGCTTTTTGACAATATTTATCCAAATAAACTAACAGGTAGAAAGCTCAGTGCAATTAGCAGATGAGCCCAAGGCCTGATGCTGTGCACTTGGACAGACTTTAATTAGTGAAATAGCAATATTTCTGTACAAATCCTGACAATCAGAGACAGCATCTAATAACATTTACAATGCTAGGCTAAATTGTACCCAGCAAAAATTGTAATGAAATTAAACACCGTAACACAGACTTTTAAAGGCACTTGCTGCAGACCTCTGGGTAGCATGCATGAGCCTGTATCCCTCTCCAATGCAGCTCCTGCCTTTTTGCTATGAACACAGGTCAATAAACAGAAGATTCTAAAACTTCAAGCTCCTTTTTCTCACCAAGTTCTGCTACTAAAACTCTGTGCAGTACAATTTAAAATGTTAAATAAAGGCAAATCCCTCTGCTTTTGCTGTGGCACTAAAGAGCTTTTCTTCACCCTTTGGCGAGGGCGAGCATTTGCACAGAACAACTTTCAGTGCTGCTCCAAGGCAATGAGATGATTACTTTCTCTGATAGCACCAGTCCCTCTCCCCGTTTCCCATTCTGTGCAGGGTGCCAATAGATTCACATGTAAAAATAACGAAGAACATCTTACAGTGAGGAATTAGCCTGCTATGATTTCTGTTGATAGGGAGAATGGAAAGGGCAGACTTGGCACCATGCTAGAAATTAGCTGCTTTAATATATTCCTTTTCTTCCTTTTGAGTTTTCATGGGCATTTCTAGAGACTGCAGAGGCTTATCCTCCAGACAGTCCAATTAAAAGGAAAGTTAGATTTGGCGATTCAGTGTTTTAATACAGCACTGTTTGCAGTATTTTTCCTTGTTATTTCAGGACATCAACAGTTGGCAGAATAAAATCCACTCAATTTGATTTGCTGTTGATAGGGCTCACTACCTCTGCATTTACAGGCTGCTGGTGTTTTTGAAAGGAATATTTTTACATTACAATGGCAGTGTTTCATTTTCTTCATAAAACCAGGGTTCCAGGTAGCTGTGCTTACAGTCACACTCCTGAAGTTCTGAAGTTATTTGTCCCATCAGTGCCAGTGTGAACCTGCAGACGTGCTTGAGGAGCGCAGCAGAGGCAAGATCTGGCACAATGCACTTTTTCAATAGGACAGCACAGCACAACACCACATCCTCTCCTCCCCAGCCTTGTGGGAGGGTGGTGAGTGGCCCTGTCCCCAACAGGCACATCTATTTTCATATTGCTTGGACTGTAAATATGGCAAATATGGAACATTTCTGTCTTTTCCTACCATTGTCTGAAGCCATGCCTGACAAACCCACATATGTAACAGCTGAGTTCCAGCAAACAGCCACCCTCTCTCCATAATGCAACATCAGTTGACACATCCAGTGTTCATCTGGAATGCTTTTCAGAGCATGAAGCCACATACTGAACACTAAAATATCCCTCTAGGAAGGTGGAGAAAAGGAAGTGTGATTGGCATGTCATTTTTATTTATTGGCAGATCATTCACAGTCCTGGCCTCTGTGGCATGAACAACAGGAGGATTTGGAAGGCTATTTAGAAACAGCCCATTCTGCAAAGATCAGGCATTTTCAGGGAGGTTCTGCAAAACCTCTCCACTGCTAATTTCTGTGGAGGCAATAGACAGTGTAGCAAAAGCTTTTCATAACAGAGTGAACAGGGCTGAACTCAAACTATGTGATATGCGTAGAAAAGTAACTACATAAGAACAAGTAATAGAAATCTGTTTCTTAAGGTAACACTTCATTTATAGAAGACTGTTGAGAAGCTGCTTTTGTACTGCTGACAATGCCTGAATGAAATCAGAGACTCTTCAGTGACTTAACAGAAATTGCAGATAGATCCTACTTTGCTGAAGCTTTTATTAAGCTGTAGAACTCTTCAGCAGCAAAGGGCTAAAATCTGTAAAACTTTGGTCTTGAAAATTCCAGTGTTCAGATGATATGAGACCTTAAAAAATGTGGTTTGAATGGGCTGTCAAGTTCAGAGATAGAACTGAGCTTTGAGTTACTCATCATTAAAAACACAAAAATTCAGTAGAGGTACTACTTCAAATGGAATAAGCTGGACCAGCCACAAGTGAGTCACTAGCCAAACACAATGTACATAGCACAAGGAAAAAGTACTTTGCTGCATGATAGCAGCCAGTCCCTAGAAGCTTCTGAGACACACTCACAGAGCAAATTAGAGACTTGGCCACCAGCTTTTTAAAGGGCCAAGAATGTATCTCCCTGAGAGGATCAAATCCATTGATGACTACCCAAACTACTTTTTTAATGCTTCACAAAACGCTCTTGAGATCTGCAGCAAGGTGAAATGGAAAGGGACAACTTCAAAGCACAAAAACCAGCAGCTAAGTTCAGTACCTTCGGGCACAGCTACAGACCACTGGCAAAGGAGGTAAAACTCTCCAGGTAGGCTTACCCACTGGTTTTAGATGTACTTAAAATGTACTTAAATTAAGACTTGGTTTGTCATTTCAATTCATTGTAAGTCACCTGTCGTTGTTCAGATGATGTCTCAGCCAAGTTGTCAATTTCTTACATCTCAAGTTTTTTTTCACAACTTGGTGCTCAAATCTGTGAACACACTAAATCATAACCCTGTTCCCCTTCTTCACTCCTAAACGAGAAAGAACTTCAGTAAGTCTAAGCCAAACATGAGGAAATAACAGAATTATGTATTATATTCTTAGACACTAACCTTTCTTTTACAAAATTAAAAAAAAGCCCTTTAGTGGAATAATGTTGAACTGTAGTTGAAACAGGGCATCACCCTACTTGGGTGAATTTTACCTAGCCTGACTTCCCAAATGATGGCAGCTGTGGGATCTAAGCTATACTATTTGCCTGAACCTGAACAAGTCTTCACATGCAATCTGTAACACCCATTTGAATCTATTCTTGCCACTTTTAACTGTATTTCAACTGACATTTAGAATATATTCTATTCTTATGCAGACAGGCCACTTATGGAAGGAGATTTTCCACGACACAACTCTTTTGTAATGAAAATTAGTAATATTTACTGCACACATATTCTTAAAGCATAAGGGTAAAGAATATTCGTTGTTTACAAAACAATTGATATCTTGTGTTTGCTTGTGGCTTGAATAAGGCCACCACATTAGTGCTCTTCTGCATTGCCACAAGAAAATACTGAGAGGTTAAGCAAGATGTAAAACCTAACTTTCCGAGATTTCAGCACGCTGAAGCAGCAAGAGAGCAAACTGAAAGTGGGCAACTGGGAATCTAAGTACTTCTGTTCCTCATGGCGAGCAGCCAGTTCAGAGAGCAGAGGTCTCTCACCCATGCACGTCCTCAATAGCTCTTTCTATTTCTGTCTCTCTGTGAGATGTCACCCACTTATCTGTAGGAGTAAACTGCTTCTTGCTTCAAATAGAGACACAGGCAATTAAACCAACCCCCTGCTTACAAAATGGCATTCAACCAATTTGCCCTCCACAAAAAAAGACCTACTTACTTAGCTGTTCCAGAAAGCATACCCCTAGCTTTCCTAAATCATAACCTCTGCCTTGGGCTGGGAAGATCTTCAAAGAGTGGAAGCAAGTTCAATGACTCTGAAGGCCAGTAGTTCAATCATTTCTGTAAAGCAAGTCTGATTGCACACTGCCTGTTATCCACAGCTCCATGTAAAGTAGTCATTATCCTGGGAAGGAAACGCAGAATTGTTTCTGCCTCTGAAGATATAAGACTTCATTTGTTGGCAAAGTTGCACTGGCCTTAAAATCCAGCAAATTTTCCCTGTCACAGTATGAGAACAACAGCTTTTCAACACCACTTACTGCACCCAAGCTCAGAAAACTATCACGGTGTCATCAAAATCATTAGGTTGTCAGAACTGAGTGAATGTCTCTTTGCCAGTGAAGAAACACTGGACAAATGCCATCAGATTCGCCAGCACAGCTCACTCATTTTTATAGTATTCTCTTAAATTCAACATATAGTATCACTCTTTGTCCACTTTGTCTACTTATCTACAATGCTTCAAAACAGAAATAGCTTTAGGAAAGGATGAAAGATGTGTTTAATTTTTGCCAAGTGCGATACCATTAAAGTCATTAGCCAATATTGGTTCCAACGGGAGATTATGAACAGCGGGAATTTAACACGCTCCTTCTGCAGAATTAATAGTTGCACGTCTCGACGTTTCTGTGTGCAGTGACAGCTTGAGGCTGTCAATTTATACCATTTCCTGATTAAAAAACATCAGGCAAGCTTACACCCATTCAAGGAGTACAAACAGAAGATGCAACTGAAGACAAGTTGTTACGTGATGTACAAAGGTTTAAAGCAAAAGAGTTTTTTGGCAATGGGATGCATTCAGGGAGTGTTTTAATTGGATCACGAAGCTGCCAGTGTTCGGCTAAGAGACCTCCCAGATGACATAGGATATTATCATATTTTAGATGTCTATTTCATGAAGGAGAAGGAGCTCAATAAAAGCTACTTCAGTTTACTGTCTCTTTACTGACTGTGGCAAGACAGGAAGCATTCACCTTTGGACTTAATACAGCTCTGTAAAGTTAGTCCAGAGACACAGGGGACAGCTTCACCCAGAATACACAAGTGGAGGCAAACCCAGCCATTTCTGGGCTGATGAAAATGGGCAGCCTTGGGGCATTTGCAAACAGGAACCACAGGGTAGCTGGGGTTGGCAGAGACCTCTGGAGATCATGGTGCCCAAGCCCTTGGCCCAAAGTAAGACGAGCTGGAGCAGTGTGTCCAGGTCTGTGTGCAGTCAGGTTTTGACCAGCTCCAGGGATGGAGATTCCAGACCCTCTCTGTGAACAATGGAAACAGCCAGTGAATTCAGCTTGAGCAACAAGAGCTGGAGAGCACGAGGTCCCACTGGCGTCTGAAGGATGGGAGCTGGGAGCTCAGCACAGCAATGCAGGTGGCAGGGCAGGGACCTCACCAGCCTGAGCACAGCCCCACAAACCCCAGCAGGCAGGACAAGCCCAGGAAGGGCAGCCAGGACCAGGGGGTGAAGGTCCCACCGAGAGGCTGGTCAGGACCATTAAGGTCTATTACTGTTTTCAGGGCCCTGACAGAGAGAACACAGATGAGCTGGAAACATCTCCCCACTGATAAACAGCAGCACAACTCACAGGGACAATGTGAACCCAAACAGATAAGGAACACAAAAGGATAATGATCATCTATTCTCTGCAATGGCAATTCTGAGGAAACTATTAACTTACAAACTCACAGGCTTTCACAATTCATGATTCAACTGAGTAAACCGGTGGCTTCTTATTATGCAAATACATTAAATGTTTTGTTCTGGGAATATAAAACAACAGATCGGGGCATCTAAAGAACCTTTATTCTTCTGTCTGTCATTATTACACCATTACACTTAAATTCCACACATTTTACCAGAAGAATGCAAGGGAATAAGAGGTTTCTGGCTAGAAACATACCTCTGGAGTAGCTGGCTTTTCACTCTGTGCTGAATATCCACTGGGAGGAGGTTCCTAGGGAAGGTCAAGGTCATACAGCTTTCTAACTCCTCTTGCAGCACAGAGCGCTTTACTGAAAAAGGACTGCAATAATGCCATTGTAACACAGGCTTCGCTCATCCCACAATTTTTTTAAGCAACACTTCATGATTTTGATAAAAATCTTTTAATCATTGCACTTGGTGATTTATAACCTTCACCGTGCATAAGCTAGGACACTCAAAGACCTGGGGACAGTGGACTTTTGATTGTCTCAATGGCTTAAGGTTGAAATAGCATCACTCACTCAATTCAAGGTAGAAAAATGCTCATTTTTTCATCAGTCCTATGAAATTCATTTTTCTTTAGAAAATTAATTAAGACTATTGAGTTTCAGAAAGTGCTAGATTACAAATTTTCTTTTATCATGATGCCAAACTGACCTGTTTCTTGATCAGTTAAAGATATTTTTCCCCCCAAATATAGCATTTCTGGAGGAATAAAACAGTTACAACAAGCCAGAATAATAACTTAACAGAGTGCCATGAACACCACATCTGCCATATCCTAATAAATAATAGAAGATACTCATCTTTGGGTTGCATTTTAATGAGAAACCCCAAATCCTCCTGGTTTTTAATATGAGCATGTATGTGACTTCTCCCTGGAAGAATACATCCTTGGAATTTATTTCACAAGAGACAGAACAAGAAAAATCTGAGACCCCCAAGTAACACCAGTTTCACAGCAATAATGTCTCCTATCTGCCATTCTGTGTCCTCTGGGGAAGGCGGCACCTGCCCTTCTCCAGTCTTGCATTCTGGGATTTCTCTTACCCAAGCAGGCAGCTGTATCTGTAACACTGTCAAACACCAACAAGGAGCCATCACACTTCCTATGCAGAGGCCATCAGTTTAATACTCAGCTTAAAGAGAAAAATGAGTTTGTCAGCATGCAGCCCTCGCATGTGGAGCCATTTTGCCCTTATCAGAAAGAACAAGTCACAGCACATCTCCCAGGGAGAGCGTGGCAGCGACCCAGAGATGGCAGATTATCACCATCACTTTTAAAATGGTCTGGCAGAGCTTTTTGCAACGTTTGTCATGCTATGAGTTCAGGATTAATTGTTGCCAAGAGATTATCATCTTCATTCAAATTAAAAGACATTAAATTAACACTGTGGAAGTTTTAAATTCACTGGAAGGTAAAAGTGGATTTGTTATAAACATGGCTTGCTTTAAGAGGGCACAAAATGCAGCAGAGTATATTTACCTCCTGTGTAATCCAGAGCAGGGAAAATTAAGGCAAAAAGCAAAAGACATGCTTTGCAACAAGGTTTATCAAGAATTCTTTGACAGTTCAAACAGAATAACAGCAATACCACAACAGCTGCCACCAGGAAGACTGAATCCTCATTAGTGTGCAGGCAAGTTTTAGGTTCCAACCATATCCTCCAATAAAGCTTTTCCTTTTATATGTACTACTTTGCCAAATTACATTTTTGGTGCTGAAAGGATCTGTCTAAAAGCAAAATAAGATGTTCAGAACTTGTTTGTATTTAAAGCACAACAAAAAAAAAAAATCAAAACACTGAACTTTCAACTTTTAAGAGCAGCATTTATCCGAATTTCAAGCACATTTTCATAATGTTATAGGCAATTTGTTTTCACCTTGTGATAGAAAATTAACAATGTTATATCAGTGCAATGCCGTATTTCATGCTTTCAGATTATGAGGTAAAAGGAATATTAGTAAAGAAGCTGCTTTAGCAATTTACTAACCTCGGTCCACAGGTCTTTTAATTTTTTTTGCTTCATATAATTAGTTGGTAGAAGAGGAATAGATGATAAACGCAATTGAATTAAGTGGAAATTTAATTAAATAGTATTTCCCAATAAAATGTCTCTATAAAAGATAATAGCCATTGCCTTAAATCCAAGAAAACATCAATCCTAAATGTTAGAATTTGTTTACCCATTGAATAGTGAAGAATATATTTTTGACTGTCTCTAATGCATGAAGTTTACAAGTGAAAACATGAATGTTCTAAAATAATTGTTGTCAAACAAAATGTTGTGGTACAAAGAGTTACAAGTGGCAATAGATGTGAAATCATGATCAATGCCAAGAGACCATAGATACATCTCAACAGAGCCAAATTACTGAAAGCCAAACCATTAACAGGAAGATTAGAGCATCTTTAATTAAAATTGTTGTGAATTCACCTCCTGAACTATGAAAATTTTACCTGGATGGGCAGACTGACAAAGCAGAGGAAGTGGAATTCAGTACTAAGAAACATGTTCTGAAGGAAACTGGTAACAAGGACTGGAGGACAGATGTGCATGAGCACCTAACACTCACCTATTTCACTTCCACTTGACAAAGAAAAATGAAGAACCTAAGGCTACACACAACCTTTGCTGCAGCAATGCCCTTGTGCTATTAGTTTTGTTTCATAAAGCCATCCATCCCTGAGAATGTACGTCTGTAACAGCTACAAATACTCATGTCTGCAAATGATTTAGTGACCCAAAACTTAAACCTGGAAGTACTTTTTGATATCTCAGTTGAACTTGAATCTTCAGAGGAAAAAAATGATACCTCTTGGGCAGCTCCTGCTGTCTCTGCCCGTGGCATTATTTTTGTTTTGAGAGGCTACTCTGCATGAATACAGAGAGAATAAAGTTCTGCTGCATGAAACGACAAAAACCCTCCCAAAGTACTTGGGAAATTTGGAAATGTTAACATTCCAAGTCCTTCTGATTTGTTATATGCATGCAGAGGAAACTGAAAGTACCTACAGATAAAGAGTTGCCTGATTTACTCTATTTGACTTACAAATAAGCAAAGCTATCTCCCAATATATTGTTTTCACACAACTGAGAAATTTGAAAAACTAAAACCAGGTGCTGACAAAGAGCTGCTGCAGTGCTCTTCCCTTCTAATGGCTACCCAGAGCCTGCCTTCTTCCAGCTGAAGCACTCCCAGCTTTTAACTCCCTGTTGTAGCAAGGCTGTGTATTTCCCACCAGAATCAATATTCTGGCAATACAGCCAGGTGATACAAGGTCTTTTTAGGCCCCCTGGTGCTTGGAAACATTGCAAGGAACTGAGTACATACAGTTTCCATGGCTGGGAGGTGGGCTGTGAGGTGTCATCCCATTCCCCTTTTCTGCAAATCCCAGACCTGTGGTCCCAGTCGCTTGGCAGGGTCCTGTAACTGGGTCCACAGAGATGCCTTTTCCAGGGTTGTGCTGCAAATCCATACCTAGAAAACAGAAATTTGAAAATTTCCCAGTTCAAAGCTCTTAAGGCACTTCCCTGATACTGGCCACACGTTCTCCTGATATACCAGACACCAGAAGGGTATCACAAGCTCTGTGATGTATTTACAAGCTGTTACAACACAGCCAGTGCCTGTGAAGACAGATAAAAACAAAGCAGCATTGATTTTTAAATGTGAAATCACACAAAGGAGTTATTCCAGTAAAGCAGTTTGTGCCCCTTTAGTAGGGTAAAAATGTCCATTCTCGTTTGAAAGAGGAAAAATAATATCATAAAACCACTTACTACTTCTTAAATTCTGGAGAATACAACTCCCCCTGAGAGAGTGCTAAATGCAAACAAACCTTGGTAAACAATACAGACTGTAAAAAATACAGTTTAATCTGAATTTTTCCTGTAGCTAAAAGCTCCGTCTCACTACATACCACAAAAGAGAGTAAGGAAAAAGAAAGACCTGAAGACTTCCTCACAGGGAGAAAATATTTTAAGAAGTCATTAAAGCAACAACCTTCCCAAAGAGAATAAATCTGCAAAGCAGCAGCAAAACAAGCTGCCCAGCCTGTTTTATCAAAGAACTGGGCTTTTTTCCTATTACTTGACAAACAACTGGCATCCAAGCTGCCAATTATTTAACCATGGTGAGACTTTTAACTCCATTTAAGGGGGAAAAAATATAGCTGCTGTAAATTCAAAGCTGCACAACAATCTACAACAGCTGCCTGTGAAATTTACCTTATGTCCTTTTTTATCTCTGTCTCTACTGGCACTGTTTGAGCAGCACGTGCAGAGAAAATGGTGCCTCTCTGGTCCTGGTTGAAAGTTATTTTTGCCCCACTCAAAACATTACAAGTAATTTCAAAATAATTAGGTAAATGGTGGACAACATGATTCTACATTACCATTTAGATGATTTCTGTTTCATCACAACTTATGTGCACAATGAAAACTTTGAAGAACACACAGCTTTTAAAATTGTTTGTACAAGCATAAACTCACCTAATTACTGAACAAGGACAGAAAAGAAACCTGATTAGTGTTTCCAATGGCTTAAATACTGTGCCTGGATTCCAGTATCTCCTCCCCAAATATTGCTTTGAACAAGATTTTTGTATTGGAGTTATTAATTGGCACCGATAACTTACCAACTCCTCTATGAGTAAGTGTGAACTTTTCATTAATTTCTCTGATCTGTCTCCAACCTCCACCTACTCTTTACGAAATATGAGGAAATTAGGACCATGAGTCACCAAACCCACAATCTTTCTGATTATAGATCACAGACTTTTTCAGGGCTCAGTAAAAGTCCTGATCCCACTCTTCACAGAATCAGATCATTGCCAATACGGGCACCTTTTGAAAACACCAATTATTACAAAAACCTTTCATTGTTAAAGCAGACTCAAGTAAAAATCCACACATCCTTTTGTACTTATTTTAAGAACATTTAAATTAAAAGAATTAAATAGTCTCAGCATACAACAAAGAATGTATAATAAACAAACAAGCAATTTTATGGAGGCCACAAGATCTCTTGTGTTACTTGGTCTGTGTCAGTAAAACACAGGTTACTAAATATCTTTTTCAACTGTATGAAGGGTGTTAAATCAGAAAAATGCTGGATCTCTGTACAGGATGGTGGCTGAATAACCAAAAATATCCTCTTTTCTGTAGCTAAGTAGAGAGAACAAGGCACATTAAGGAAATGGCATTACTACTGTCCATTATTGACTTCAAAGGTTCAGCACCTGAAATGGAGGCTCAGAGACCTTTCTAAATTATGGACAGAAAATCACATCCCTTGTTCAAAAACTGTCCACTATTAACATCCAAGCAAACAAACACTCTTCTAAGAAGCAATTAAGGACTCCACAAAAAGTCTAGCTAATGAAAGATGTTTCCTTCTTTATTATTGTGTAATACTTTTCACAGAAACATAGTATTTACAAATATACACATATAGACTGTTGATCATAAAATGTTACTGAAGAATTAGTCAAAAAAATCAATTTACAAAAACCAAAAATTTTCCAAAGATATTCTGCCTGAAAAAATTCAATGAAATTTCAAGGAGATGCTTCTGTGCAGAAAGATAGATTGTAACTCCTCGAGTTCTGGTAAATTACACCAGTTGTGAACCAAGTGAGCCAAGCTCAGCTGTACATTTGAGATGAGGCAGGTTTTTTTTTCAATTGTTCTTTTTCCACACAATTCCTTGATGTTCAGCAGGTCTCAGGAGGCACTAGTTTGGATGTTTTTGGAAGCTGCAAGCATTGCTCTCACTTTGGCCATAAGATCCTGTAGAAAACAAAAGGAAAATGATTAGACTTGTCTGAGCTTTGAACAGAACTAAAACACGTGATTGCAAAAACCTGCATGAAGGGCTGGCACATTCAGCTGAAAAAAAGTGAAGTATTTCTTTCCTCCCTGAAACTTCTTAGGAGCTTTACATGGTAAGATGGGCTACGAGTAACAGGGGCATTACAGCATAACGTGGACTTTCACATCTCAGTATAATGAATTTAGCTTGGTCTTTAGAGGCTTGATTAAGCTTGAAAGGACAGCAGCTATGACAACAACAAAAATGTTATTCTCATAAGCAACCAGATTAAGAATGACAATGAACATGTTTCTACATCATATGCAAAGCTCAGAATTGCACAAGGCAGTAACAGAAGGAAACAATATGCTGGACATACTTAATTAGGGAACACACTCTGAATTTGTTTGTACCTGAGTGATTTTACTCTGCACTGAAGACACAATTGCTGAAGAGATTTGGCCATCTTTTTCCTGAGAAACTCCCCTAAAACAATTAAAATAGGATTAAAAATTGATTGTAAATATTTTTAAAATGCATTTCTTTCACCATTGCAATTCTAGATTTAATTGTACATGTCTCTCATATGTTGAGTCAACAGTTCTCTCATTCAACTAGAAGCCATAAGCCAGTCAGAAGAGTCACTCATACAACTGATCAGACACATCTGAAGAGCAGCCTTGGAATTTGTAACAGAACTGCTCTATATCCTGGAGAAATAATTGTGTTATGAATCTTGTGCACACATTTCAATTCAAACCATTTAAAGTTCCATGTCAAACACTTCTCCCATTTAGTTTAAGTTCCCCACTTCTAATTCAGAATTAGGTTGCAGAACTTTCTGCACCAGTTTAACTGTAAGAGTATGCTGAGATGTTTACTCCATTTGGCAACAGAGATCCAGCATCTTCATCACACTTGATGCACAGTGCTGTGCTCCCAGGGTCCTCTGCACACACATACACACACACACACACACACATAGGGTCCTCTGCACACACACACACAGCTCCTCACCAGAGGAGTTTGGTCAAAGGACACACTCACAGCCAAGAGACACCAGCACTGCAGTACTACAGTAACACTGAGGTACCTGGAGCGTTCCTGGCTGGATTCCCTACTCTCCACAGGAGAGACACTAGTTGAATGTACAGAATTTTTGTGTGTGGATGGTTTGCCTGGTGACATGGATGGTGAGGGAGACCTAGCTCTGGATTTGGTACGTGATCTAGACCGCCTCTTCTTCTTCTTTTCATGGGGACTTCTGTGAGAATAAAATATTTTGTTGAAGGACATTTAAAGCAATATTGCAATAACTAAGCTGAAGTTATTTTTCACGCTTATAGTAAGTGATGATAACCCTCTTCCACAGGATATTTCCCATGCATTCAACAAACATTAGTATTACCCCAATACTGCCCTTCTATGGTCAAGCAAAATGCTTTCCAAGAAGCTCTTTTTAACATGTAGGGGAACTACTAGTTCCTGAGGTTCTCACTTGGCATGCTGCTCCACGGGTACACAGAATTACTGGCCAGCATTTGACAGCTTGGAGGATGACAAGAAGCTTTTCACTGGAGATTTTCAGAATAATTCTGCTACAGGGAAAATCTTTCCCAAACAACAGACACTTAGAATGTAATGAGAAATGTAAGAGTTCATATCCCCTACAATTTTCCCAGCTCATAAATAAACAAAACAAGGAATCATATCTATGTAAAACATCTACAAGGCAAATTCATGGTTTGTTTAGTTTTTGAAAGAAATTACTGTGATCTAGCCTGCAATGCAACCAACTACAGGCTAAAAATGATAAACAAGCTGCTGTATTGCACTCAAAACAACCTGGATCTAAAAATGGGTCTTAAGTGCAAATTGTTTGCAACTTGGAAATTAGATACATACTTATGTCACTACAAGAAGTGAAACAGAGGACTTCTGGGTACCTGATGTGTTCATTATTGACAGAAGGGGAACAGAGGTAGTCACCCCACTGGCAACGTTAAGCTCAAAGAGAATTCAATTAGTAGTATATTAAAGACAGAACTATCAAAATTTTTCACCTGATTATGAACTTATGTCTGTATGATTTACATAACAGTATTGATATTACTATAATTAGAACAACTAGAGCAATGCCTTAATCAGAATTCAGCAATACCTCATTGTAGGCACTTCCCTCTAGTGTGCACTGCTAGAAGTCTATTCGGAAGAATGTTGTTGAAGCTTCTAGAACATCTTAAAACCCTGTGAAACTTGAAATGTTTCAAGTATCACATTATTTGTTCCTTAATTTTTATTTTTCTCAGGAATTTTCTACTTTAAAAGGTGCTGTGCCATAACATATTAAATTCCCATACAGTGTACAAATCTGATGCTTAGAATTTACCACACAAATTTTTGTAAAGAACATTCAAGACTTAAAAGTGCAAAACCTCCTTACACGTTTCTTGCATAGACAGTGATTAAGTGGCAGATGAAAAACTGCAGAGCCTTTAATATTTTCATGACCCCACAAAACCCATCAGCTACAAAGTCAGTTATTCTTTCACCAGCTAATTATGTACTTGAGTTGCTTGGTTCCTTAAAACATCATCATGTAACCAAACTGTGAACAGATTTCATACTTATCTTTTGAAAATCTCAGTAAAAATTTGCAATGCAAGAAGAGTATTCTAAAATAAGCTTTTTCAGTGTTTTCCATCTCAGATTATGACAAACAAACAGCTGGATCACAAAGAATCTATTCCATAACTGAACATGGAAACTGCTCAATCACAGCAACTACACCTTTACTTGAAAATTTTATTGCATCATATTCTGGTTTCCTGTTGGAGTCCTAACAAAAGTTTATGATTTTGACCTATATAAGCAATATTATTCAAAGAGGAATCTAGTTTGTTTCACAATCGCCATTATAATTTACAACCTGGAGTGGAGTAATTCTAAAAACAATCTATGGTTTAACTAACTGGTCAAGCAGGAGACACAACAACACTGCATTAAAAACAGCACAAGGCTATGAAAAAAAATCTTATGTGTGTTTATAGGAAGTGAAACACTTTAGGCTTCGTATTTTTTCTGCTTAGCCAAATTTGCATGCTGAATTCCACAGGAGCCTTTATTATCTTCAGTTGATGAATGTTAAAAACTGAATCAACTAAAGTATACTTATCAAGTTCTCAATTATACCTATCACACATCAATTAATTAGAGGCTGACAAGAGATGGAAAGTTATCTTAAGAAAGAATAGGAATTTTTCATTAAAGCTGAAAGTGATCTCTTTGCTTCTTATTCCACAAGAGATATGCAGAAACAATCTAAAGACTAAACGGCATTTTGGTAACAACAGGTTAAGAAAGGCTCTATGCAAGGTGCTCCCAGAAAAGGCACCTTGGTTCATACTTCACATTTCACTCTGCCAGTAAATAACTGTAAAATGTAAAGCAAAGAGTTTGCTGAACTGGAGTTGCCCTTATTTGTACAGACATGATGGTATGTCAAGAAAGTTGACATCATAGGTGCATTAGGACCTGTGCAGAGATCACACAGCTTGCACAAGAGGGAAATATGAAATTCCAAGTAAAATCTGAACTCTCATGTTCAGGAGACAGCTGCATGTTAACATTCACCAATGGGATTGTACATTTGTGCTCAGACACACGCAAGAACAGGGAAGCAGAAGAAGCGCTTCTACTATTTTTCCCCCCACAGAAGTATTATCCCATCCAGATAGAGGCCCAGAACACAAAAAGGTAGATTTAGCTAGGGAGTCCACAGCACATCAGGCCATGTCTAAGTGTGCCACACTGCTGGGTCACAGCCTGTCCATACTCACTTGGAGCGGGGGCGTTTTCTGCTGTTCCCAGGGCTGTTGCTGATGCGATAAGCCGTGGGAACGCTTCTTTCATCTCGCCGCCTCTCTGGCGTGTGAGCCCTTCTCCTGGGTGACCTTGATCGTGACCTGAGCACAGAAGACACATTCACAGGTTTGCTTTTTGTTACTTATTTAATTCCTTTTAACTCAGTGGAACTGTGCTGTCACCAGATGCAAATGTAACACCTCTCATATGCCTATTTTATACCAACATGGGGTATTTAGTCTCCGCAACTTGTCAGCTGCATAAAAATTCCTTGCCCATCCAAGACATTGAAGATGAAGTTATCCATTGCTTTTCACTCCCAACAGGAGGGATTAAAAAAAAGCAATGATCTTTTGGTATTGTCTGCTAATGACAACTCTCCTATTAGTCAACATAGTTTACTAACACTGGGATATAGAAGTCCAATTTGGCTTGAGCCTGGAATTCTCAGGCTTGACCTTGTCTTTTCAAAGTAGTGGTAGCTCTTAGAACTGCTGCCTCACAGAGATAAATGTTTTTGTTTGCAGCACATATCTAACTCTGACAAGTACAGGAAATGTCTGATGCTGCAGAATAATCCCAGCAGAGCCAATATTTTCACTTGTGAAAAATACATAAAACACAGATTTCTGAGCCATTTTTCTTACACCTATAAGAAGAGATCAACTGAAAAGCAAAAAAAAAAAAAAAGGTAATCACAATGTTGCAAATTAACTGCTTTGACACTTTGAAATCTATCTTTACCAGGCCATTCATAAGGATTAAAAAAACGAAACTTTGGGTCAATCAGACACCTTGACATTTTACCAGGATTTCCCTCACAAGAGCTCCAGCAGTCAAATCTTTTCATTGTCCAAGTTGCCTGATAATATTTCCATTCTGCTGCTGCTGCCACTGATGAGCTGCTCAGACTTGGCTCCATGCTCAGTGTCCCTGTGGATGCTGTGACTCTGTGATATGGAGGCACACACTTCACATTCAGAATAAAATGTCCTAGTTTTGGTATTAAACAGAATCCTGAAAATGCTCAGCCCCTTAACCAAAAGCTGAACCTTAGTGAAACGTGCCTGTTATGGACCAGCCTAAGGAAAGTCCAATCAATCAGAAAGAAAAAGTCATTAGCTTCATTTCTGTGAACTGACATTTGTGGTTCTACAACATTCTTCCAATTACCAAACGTTAAGAACTTTGGCCATTACCTTCAACCAATTAAAAACAGCCTAACAGTTTTACTGCAATATATCTATTATTACTTTCATTAGACTGTAATTCCAGAAGGCATTGTACTTCTTTAAAAGCAATGATTACCCTTATGCTTAGAAAGGTCCCAAGAGTTCAAAGGGTTATGAAGCTTGGTATGTGTCATTACAAAATTGGAATTAAAGCTGTGTGAAGAGACACTGCCTCAGCAATAGAAAATCTGTTTGAGAGGGGAAAAAAACCAACCAAGTAGTCCTTTTCAACAAAGGACAACTACTTCCAAGTCTTTTAAATTCCTATTACTGAGGCAAAAAGTCTCACCAAACACAAACACACACAGGTGTACTCTATCCCATCTTATTGCAAAGCAACCTGTTAATAAAGGACACCACTACTAATGCATCAGAAAATACAAAAAATATGTAATAATGCAACTACAAATTGTATCTTGCCACCAAAAGCTTATTCTTAAATGAAGCAGGGCCTCTGGACTTCTAACAATGTAAAAATAAATGCTAAACAAATAATATAAAATGGTATACAGAGGAGTATACTGCAAAGTTCATCTGTAGGATTTCTAAGCACAACATGCATTTTGGAAAAAAAAGAACTAAGATGACAAAGGAAGAGCTTGTAAAGGATCCTGAACATCATTTGAATGAAGAAATTTCCATGTTTACTGTCACTTCCCATATCTCATTCCCTATTAACTTGTCACAGCAAATTATATGGTAAAGGTGATTTTTATCTTACTTTTTGAAACATCTGTTACCATTAAAAGAGCAATGACTCGAAGTGTTTTTAAACAGAAGCTCAACTGGTTTCTATATGAAAACCTCACAAAATCTAAGGCTTTAAGACTGTTCCCCAAATACAAGGCATGTGCTGAGTGGCCATTATTACAACTTGGAGATTACCATTCGTTATCACCTGAATGCAGTACAGGCTAATGAAAAATTACAAAATAAGCATAGCTCTCTTCTGGCTGTCACAGTCAAATTAAATATAATAGATTAAATAACCTTATACTCAAAATACTTATTTTCACTGTGCAGATAATTCAAACCAAGCAATCTATTAAAAATATTTTGTTACTTTAAATTATTTGATTAACACAAATTGAAGCATTAATTACTACAGAAAGGGAAAATTCCAGCTATTTTCAGTCCCCTCTTAAAGTAAAAGAATGCACCAGTAACCACTTTGTGCTGAGATTTGTAGGCTAGAATACACAACTTGAACAGACTAAAATAAGGCAAGACAACATTAGACTGAGACATTCAAATAGAGCACAGATACTCAAAATAGGGCTGTTCCAAAATAATTCAGCATCAATGTCCACACAATAACGACTATCTCTAAGTGTCATCCACTTAACAAAAGATAAACACATTAAGCTCTATAAACAGTTCACACTTTACCCCAGGGGGGGCAGGGCTCTTCACATAACTATTCGTTCAGCTGGAAGCTGTAATATCCAGTGTTTTGGGAAGCTAGTGAAAAAACACTTCTAGGTGAAGCTGAAGAATACTGTTCTAGGGAATACTGAACAGTAAAGAAATGTGAAATGGGCCAAGTTTTGGATGAGGCAACACAAGGCACTGAAATAATTTTATCTGAAACATCACTAAAAATATAAACAATCAAAAAAAAAGAAAAAAAACCCCAGTCGTATCTCGTAGGTAGGCAATAACACTTGTCTTTTTTGGCAAAGACAAAACATTATTTTCACCGAAACATTTGATAATCAAAACACATTAGAATCTGACTCTGTTATGAATCAGCCTCCCACTCTTAATTACTCTACAAATTTTATGTTTCAGGAGCAAGAGTTTTGATTCTGTAAATACAGGGAGCACGTTAAGGCACAGCAAACACCTTCAATTAAGTTTCGCACTACTTAATTAGAAATAACTGCTTAATTATTTAATTCAAATAATTGTCAAAGACTTGCCACATTTGATGATATCGATTTACTGTCTTCACTGTACCAATGCTTATGTAATGGAAGAAGTGCAAAGATGTTTTAAGAGTCAACCCACACAGAACTCGAAAGAGTATGTTTGGCTTCCAAACCCACCTTGAATGCCTGACAGTTCTATAGGCAGTGGGGAGTGAGTGCTTTGCTTTTGAATGGGATCTAGATCTGGACTTAGATGACGAATGATACTTGAATGGAGATCGAGATCTTGACCGAGATCTTTTCTTGTGTTTTTTTCTTTTCTTTTCCTTTTCTTCATCCCGAGGAAGATCCCTGCTTCTGCTTGAAGGCCTTTCTGCTTGTTTGACTTCTAAGGCAGGTAAAGTTCTGACGGCAGCCACAGGACATGGTATGTTATTGACACTCTGAAATCAGAGGTAAACAAAGAACAGTGTTCAGTTTCCAAAGGTAGTTTTGCTGCATGAGGATTATAAATAAGGCTGACATCTTCAAAAACATGCATTTAGCAGAGTTTAATGGAGGCCTGTACAGATCTCCAAAGATACATGTGCAAGTTGGTGTAAGCATGCTAAGACTGTCAGCTTAAGTAGGACATAGTTCTGAAGTTTTCATCTTTAGTTTTTAGAATAAATGCGTTCTAAAAAGTGGGCTCTATCAGATATATAAAAGGCATAAATAGACTAAAAGATAAAAAAGGATGGACCTAAAAATACAATCAGGAACTACTGACATTCCAAGTTAAGTTTTAGAATCATTTTCGTCCCTAAACTGTGCTGTTTAGATGACACACTCAAGGAAAATAGCAAAATGAGCCAGTGTTGATACAAGTTACTTCTGAACTTTGCAAAATAAATATTTTGAATGTAAAGGGTTGGGAAGAACACAGAAATTATTAATCCTAAAGACAGAACAGGTGCATGCACAGTTAATTCTCAGTGAGTAATTCCAATTGCAGGAGGTTAAGCAAAACCTTAACGAGATTGTTTCTCTGCACACACTTGTATCCCAGAGAATTCTGCTCAATGCCTTCTTTAGAACAATTCAAGTCAGGCACTGTAGATATGCTCCTCATTTCAAAGCCTTTCATTCCCCCAGCTGCTATTTCAAGGCAACTGGAGAAATCAGTTTCCCTCTGTCGTAATTTCTGCTCTACCTGGTCTGACACATTCACTGTTTGACAGGAGGATACTTACCATGACTAGAATAAAAAGTAATACATTAAAACCTAAAATAACCAAATCAGAAACAGGTGATCTTTTCCTTTCTTTTAGCCCTTTTTCTACTATGAATATACCAAGGCAATAACTGACCACACTTGGATAACCAAAAGCCAGCTCTGCTTCAAGTTACATGAGCCATGACACTTTCTTGTGCTGTAACTGATAACTGCTACCACAATACTTAGAACACCTGCAATAAAACAGTACTAAAGTAGTTTGCTTCAAAGATTATAAACATTTTACAGCACAACCATTTGACTGACTGGTTTACCAGAGGCCCGTTTCCAATTTCACACATTTCACATGTAACTGCAGACATCTGTCTCCAAGCTTCAGAGCTTCCTAAGAGGCCACCACTGCTCCCTTTTGTTTCTTGACAATATTATTCATCCCTTTATACAGTACCTGAGCCTTTGCTTTGAACACTACTGAATATGTAAAAGCCCAGTTTGCCTTGAAGTAGACACCTCTAATAGCTTGAAACAGAATAGCTGTAGGCAAAGTAGAGTTAAGAGGAAAACAAGAGAGGCAAGAAAACCCCAATGTTTTTTATTGCCCGAGTTCATTTGGCTGCATAAAACACAAGCTCTCATTAACTTCCTTTTTGGCAGAGGTATAACCGAAAGACACATTGACTTTTGGCTCACACAGAGATTCTCTCAGCAACCTGAAACCCCCCCAACAATGACAAGCCCTGTTATGTATTCACCAAAAGTATCCAATGCTGACACCGTGGGCACTCCTTGACTTTCAGGAAGATGACACTAAGGAGTGACAGCACTGTCCAGGTACCTCTGAGAAGCAGAGCTTCAGGATGAGTAGCTGGAGATTCAGACACCACTGCTTCAGGTTACTTACGAATCACATTTGGAAAGCCATACAGAAGGAACTTTAGCTACCTCCAGGTCAATATGCAGGTCCTGCAGTAAAACACCACAGGTGACACACACGGAGAAGTCACCTACCCTTCACCACTGCACCCAAGAGCCCTAGTGACAGTTGTCAGGTCACGATGACATGATCACCTGAACAAACACCCTGCTGCCCCCAGTGAAATGATGTGATTCACCATCAGGACAGAACACAGAGCTCAGTGACAGTACATCAGCAAGTTACCGGGCCATAAAGATTTCTAGATGTATGAGAAATAAACCATTGAAAATGTCTGGCAAACAGACAAACTTGTCAGCGGTTTGTGTTTTTACTAGTGAAAGCTGATTCAGGCATAAGAAGGTAATGGGAACTTAAACTGGGGGAAAGAATGCATAAAAAAATTTAAAAAAAAAAAATCCCATCATGCCCAGAACTGGGAGCTTACCAAGCATTTCCAGAAGGCAGAAACAACTCTGCCTTACTGACCAGGCCAATCCACAGGCCTGCAGAACAGTTCTGGAAAGCATGGAAAGAAACTGGTCACTTGATGAATTTTATTATGCATCCCTAGGGATGAGAGACTGACATGTTTTGAGAGCTCTTCTAAGATGTTAAACTGCAAACATTCAGATAGTATTCACTGGATCTCACTTCTTTGCACATTTTGGGTAGCAGCACATTTTTTTTTGCCATTATTAATTCACTGGCAGAGTTGCTCTTCAGCATTTTATTTGCATGACTGAAGCAGGCCTGACTAAAATAATGCTAAAAGATGATTCAACAACTCTTATTTATCAGCAATGGGTTAGGAAAGAACCCTGTAACAGAGAGAATTTATAGCTATACGAGAACAGAAATGAGCACTTCAGTTCATTACAAGTCATTTGCATATCTGCAGTATTCATAAGCCCAGAACACACATTAGTTATTCTGGGGTTACCTACTTAATCAATACATAAAGCCAAAATTAGAAGTGAACCAAAGTGTGCTTATTGCAATAGAACAAAACAATACCACAGTCAAACACAATAAACTGACAAAGAACATCATTGATAATATTATTAGCTTTTATAATTTGCTAATATTTCTTTTCCAGTATTTTGAATCCTAGCTTAGATCAAAACTTGAAAGACCAGAGAATGTCAGAACTGTAAAGAGTTAATAATTCTTTTACTTCATTAAAATTTGCAAATACTCAAGTTTTTCCTACCACTGTATCTTTTATACCACAAGTTCCCCAAAGCTTATAGTGTCTACCAGTAATGGAAGTGGGGTTTTTTTGTATTTACTGCTCTGTGTGACAAAGCAAGTTTACGTACTTCTTTTTAGAAGTTTGTCAGTCCTACTCTCAATAAATTGGCCCAAAACTTTTAAATAGAAGAGATAAAAAAATTTACAATAGAATAAATTCAATACTCAAAGATCAAAGGTTTCCTCGAGGTTAAGATGCTGCACCGAAACACAGCTATTGACAGTACACTGACCATGGTAAAACCAGAAAATTTTGAACACTCAATTTTGAAGAGCTAACTGCAAACTCAAAATCAACATATAAACATTCCTGAACTCCTCACCTATGTTAATTAAAACGGCAGAGCCTCATATTTACTTTCCCCCACACACTGTCAAATACTGATTAAAGTATTTACACTATGAGGAATTTCAACTCTCATGGAGTTTTTGGTAAGAGGGTTATTGCAATAAAAAAAGTTCCAAATGCCTGCAAGTTATCCACCCCCCAAATGCCACATTAGTACGTGACATTTTATGTTTTTCCTTTATCTTTCTTTTTTCAAAAGGACAGATAAATTTACAGGCAAACAAACCCAGTCCCCCCCATGCTATACATGAAGACACAGGCACCAATAGATAGAGATTCTGGAAAAAAAAGACATGAAATGGCTCTGAAATATTCTAAAGCATTTCTCTTTAACAACTTATTGGATGGTTTTCATTAGACAACTATGTTTTGCTCAAAAACTAACATAAAGAAAATAGGGAAACAAAATATTTACATTATTATTTCAAAAAGAGGAATGAAGTAATATCTACAGTCCATTGCTAAAAAAGTAGGAACAACTACAGCAATCAGTGTGAAAGATACACACTGTCTACAGCTGGTGATAACCCTGTTATGCTTGAAAAAGCCAGAAGAGCATCTCATTTTCAAACATGGCACACTTCTACTTCACTCGTAAACAGACTGCTTTCCACAGGAAAAAAATAATTGTTACATACAGGACAAAAGTAAGGACAAGCCATCTAAAGAAATACATCATTAAACTGGGAAGATGAAAGGGACAAAAGAAGGGAATTTTTCCTTTGGGCCACAAAGAGGGACAACAGCAGATGACATTTGGGACAAGCCATTAAAACATTATCACTGTCAAATCATGGGCTTGTCTGGTTTTACAACGTTATGACTGTGGATTTCCATTCTTGTTTGAATAGGATACTAAGGTTTGTATAGGTAACAGTTTGGGTGTAACCAGCTGTCTTCTACATGTCTATCAAAGCACTACCAGCCCTAAAACATTTGTGAAATAAGAGAAAATATGAGAGATTACCAGAATAATCCATACCAAGGCCTACTACCAAGGACATACAAATAGAATCTTATCTTCCAAAAATCATTTTAATAATTTTTAATACAATTTGTGTTTCAGATTATGAAACACCTTACTTTGTTTTAAAATGAGAAAGCAGCAAAATGCAGCACCCCAGATAGCCCAAAGTACTCCAGCTCAGCATGTCTCCAAGAACTGCAGGTGCTCAAACTACAAGATGCTTCTGTTGTAGGACAAGGAACCTGTGTTCACTGCAGAGTAACAGCATCTCCTCTTCAGTGACACTGACAGATGTGGCAGTTGGTGTGATTTCCTTGTTACAGAAGAGTCTACGTGAATTATACATTAAACACAAGGAGGAAGATGTCACTCGACTACTGTTCACCCGTATCCTGGAAAAGGGCACAGATTTCACCAGCCACAACCTCACTGGAAGTTGATTGGTTTTGGAAACTGAGCTAAACTCCATGTTTTCCAAGTCCTGGTTTGTGGAAATATTATACACAACTGTTGTAATGCATGCAAGAACAGTGAGGAGCCATTTGTGAAAAGCTGTGCTGCTTCACTGCTCAAGCTCATTTTTCAGGCTTTTATTTCTCTTGCTTGATTTCACTTTAAAGAAAAACAGGAAACCATATAAAAGAAACAGTTCAGCTATGGAAAACATAGAACTGACTGTTTTTAAGATTCAGCTGAAGCCAAAACAGCTTAAAAGTGCTCTGTTCTGTGGTACGGACTGTCTCTTACCTGCAGTTAGCAGAATTGATTTTGTTCGAAGATACAATGTATACTCAGCACCAGTGTTTCTTTCATGAAATACAAGGTATCGGGAAAATCTGACAGAGGTCACAAAATGCTTCCTGCATTTAAGGCATTTCTGCACTGAGTGATAAACAGGCTTTCAGCACAAATGTACAGTGTGTGTATGCAAAGAGCATCACTAGTTTTTATACAGCTTTTAGACTGAGGCAATGTCATCTTCCATGGAAATTCTCAACTCCTCTTCATTTTTTTTAATACATCTCAGCCATTACTCAATTTTTGGGACACATTTTAAGCTACAAAAATCATGCCACTACATTAACTCTGTGATCAGTGCACACCAATCTTTGTTTCCTAGACTCTTCATTGGATGCTCCTTCCCCCCAAACAGGAGATGAAATACAGTAAATGACATTCTCAGTGGGGGCAAATACTTAGGTTTTTTCCTTTGTTGTCTGATTAACTAATTTTCTAATTAATTTTCTGATTTAATTTCTCCAATTAGTTCCACTGATCAAACTACAAAACTCATTTTATGTGTCTTTCTCTCCTGCCAACATACTTTCTTCTCATTACAGCCACTGTAGTAACCCTCTTGTTCCTCTCCCAATCAGTGTTTTTAAGGTATCTTTCTGTTTCTAAAACATGACTGAAAAAGGCTAAAACAAAACAAATCAGCGCTAGGTATTTATTTACAAGCTGATTTAGACATGGTGATGCTGCTCTCTGGATTCTCAGGGTATATAAAACAGAGGTTATCCAATCTGCAATATGATTCCACTCATCTTCCTCCAACACAATCTCTTGACTCAAATGGGCTGTTACAAATAGGCAAAACAGGGAAGGAGAGCAAAAGGCAGATTATTTGGAATGAATAAAGATGGAAGCTTTTTGAAATATGGCAAATAGAACAACAGCTTGAAAAACAGATTACAAAATAAGCTTTTATATGCAAAACTCTCTATGCACCTCTATATATGTGTGCCACTAAGCAAGCCACACTTAGCAGGAGTATTACTTCCAAAGATATTATGGCATTTTAAACTATGCATTAAAACAGTACTAGCACTTCCAAGACAGCAGCCAATTTTATTTTGCAAAAACAAGGTCGTTATCAGAAACACTTAAATATATAGTTGAAATGCTAAACAAACCCTTCAATAAAGAAAGCACCTCCAAACTATTTCTATTGGCAAAAGGAGTGAAACTGGTTACTTTAAAATTCTTAAGTAGACCAGTAATTTTTTGTGTAAGGAAAATCAGATGCCTTCTCTGCAACTGTACATATGTGGGAGAAGGAAAAGAAGTTTCTAGAAAATCAGCTTATGGAGAAGTGGGATGGGGTTTGTTTTTTTGTTGTGAAGTTCACTTGCTTTTTAGTAAGTTCAGCTCAGAACTTCAGTAAAGTCAGATGTGAGCAAGAACAATCATCTGCTCTTCTGAAAAAGTCAGCTGTCACTGGTTATTTCAAGCATTCCCTTAAAGAAAAATATCAAGGGAATTTTAGCTTAGAAATATCTGTGTCCTTGACAAATTCCCTTGAGAAGGTGAGCAGAACTGCAAGTCTGGGGAGTTTTGGACTGTGACTGTCTCTTTAATATATAACTGGGAAGAATTACTGAACACTTGTGTCAGGGCAATTTTGTTAGCAATGAGAAACCCAGACAAGACCTCTTTTGGGTTGTGACCACATGTAACTCACAGATCTGCTGCTCTATGCAGATCACCTAAACTGCAGGTATGTCTCTTTCAATTGTTCTGTTGAAAGTGTTTTGAAAGGTACTGGAAATGATCTACTTGGAAAAAAATCAAGAACCGGGCAATTAATTGTTCATTAGGAACTTGAATTCTTTCTGTGGAAAAGTCATTCATTCTTCTCACCGTCTGTCACAATCAATAACTAAAATTTTCTATCAGTATCCAGAGATGACATTTTGCTTGATGACATTAGTGCAACTGGCTTTTTATTAACTGGCTTTTCTGGAAACAATGCAATTCCGGACCCAGGAAACCGAGGTTCTACTTCCCAACAATATTTGTATTTTCAACATGCATCAAAACTATCAACACACACATTAAGTAAGCAAGCATCACAACTGATATCCCAATACTCTTGAAAGGTGAGCTCTCCAAAACATGGACCATTAGTAGAGAGTTAAAATGTGGAAGCTCCTTTTCCTTTCTGTACCTGACTAACTGACCTAATAATTGCACAATATTATTTCTCTACTAATTCTTTAATGACAGATGAAAGACACATATAAGATAACTAAGAGATTAACAGTGTTTAAAATTAAGATTTCTCCCCATTTAGAAAAGCTTCTGTCTCTTCAGTCAACCTCATAAAACCCTGTCAGACTCACACTCTAGAGGTAAGTTTTCTGCCAGCTTTATGAGAAAGAGAAATTTGTTTACCTCGTTAGTGAAGGAATTCTCCTCAATTTTCTCTGCTTCTGCCTCTGACAGAGGGTTTTTCAGGGTCTGCAAGAACAGTGCAGCTTTCCTTTTGCGCTCTGCTTGTAGCTGCTTCTCCTTGGATTCTTTGGAGGCCTGTGCAAGTTTCTCCCTTGCTGCAGCTGCTAATCTGTCCTCTAGTTTCTGCTTTGCTAAGAAAGGCAATTAAGCATAAAGCTTAGAGTGAGTAATGCTCGGGAAACTTCAGTTTGAAACAAACACACCCCCCCATCACAAACAAGCAAACAGCCTCTCCAGCCATTCTCAGACCTTTCCAATACACCCATTCAATGGCACAATAAGGACATATCAGACTGAAATTATGAAATCCATCAGCAGCATCTCAATTCATAAACATATCCTTTGCTTGATGAAAAGCAGCGCAGGCAAAGTAAAAAATATTAAAGTTAAAAAAAAATGACAGGAATATCCAGTCCTGATTATTCAGGATACTTGTCCTTTTCTATTTACAAAAGCTATCCAAAGAAAGTAGCACTGTAAATTCAGAAGCTTTTTCTTGCACTTCTTAAAGCAATGCCAACTCTCCAGTTTGCTCTTTCCACTGATCTTCACATTTTTCAGCGCTATTTACATACATGTTAAAATGTTTAATATTTTTTATCTTACACTTCCATTTTGTTTCTGTAGATATACAAGATGACTGGTTCTTTGTTCAGTTGATAGTTTTTCCTAACACAACTTTTGCTAAAAGTGTTTTACACTTCATTTTTATTATCAGACAAAATATTTCACATTTGTTTTAGATATGTATTTCCCTAGTATACTTTGTGCTATTGCATTGTACAAAGGAACTGCTGCTTAGAAGCAAAAAAAAATTTAATTTGAAAATGAAAAATTAAATTCCTGTGGCATATTTATAGTTGTGAGAAATACTAACAGCCCTGGAGAGGAATAGGGAAAATTTGATTCTTAAAAAACATCCTTTTTTCCAAATTCACACAGCATACCCCTCTGCCTGTACAGACATTAACAGAGTAAAAGGAAAAACGAACACAAAGACTTAATGGTATTGCATTGTAAGAGTAACAAAACATGGACAAGGTGATATTAGTCTATATGGGAGTGCTACATAACTGAAAAATAGCTTGAAGCAATTCGTTGTTCTCTGAAGAAAATGAGAAACAGATATGCCTTTGCTCGGCTTAATGCAACCTGGAAACCAAAAGGTTAGAGTCTTACTGAAGGTTGTAATGCAAAACCAAAATAAAATTCAGAAACATCAGGCATTAGGGCAAAGAACTCCACACAAGTTTGTTAAAGGTTTGATTTCAGCTGAGCAACCAATGAAGATTTCACTCTTAACAATAAAGAGGAAACTGGGGGAAGAGAATTCTGATTCCTCTTAACATGTCACAGGAAGTTCAACACACCTAAAATGTCACACTTATTCACACGACAGTTTTGCAGTTTGTCAAAGGACTCAATGTTTCATTTCATTTCCAGTGCCACATGGAATACCTTGTTTAGCTTCCAACTCCTCCTGTGTAAGTTGAGGTTTTTTCTCTTCAGGAGCAGCACAAGGAGTGGTAACTGCTGGAGTATGGTTTGAAGCACTATTAGCATTCTCCTGGCCTTCCTTTCCCTCCTCATCCTCCTCATCACTGTCATCATCTAATTTAACACGGTTTTTCTCCAAAGGAAGGAGGTCGTTTTCTTTGGCCTTGATTGCAAAGCTTATTGGAGCAAATGATGCTGGGAAGGAAAGGGTGAGATTTCACACATCATTAGACTACAGTGGAAAGCAGGTTCAACTGCCTGACTTTACCTATTGCTCAGGCAGGTCTACACCACAAAAAAGGAATTTACATAATCCTCACACTACACTCATTATTTTTAGGAAAAGGATAACATTTTTTTGAAACACATTTGTTTTCGGTTTTAAACAAGTGCTGGAAACTCCATTTCTTCTGTGAAGATCTTAAAAATAAATTGCATTAATCTCTAACCCATTTGCCCAAAATGAAACATCTATGAATAAAGAATGGAATTTCTCACACATTTCAAGCAAAACGACCTACTACCATATGGTCTGCTGCAATATGTATCTTCCTCGGGATGCCTTTTGCACATATATCCTATAGGCTCTAAAGACAGTAATTAAATTACATACCGAGGTTAAGGAAATACACTCAGAAACGTAACTCAAGAGGTCCAAGAGAAGAGATAATAGTGATTTTCCAACATTTTCATGTGACAAAACAAATCCTAAAACGGGAATTTACTTCCTTAGAGGGAGAAGAAAAATCTAGTGAAGATAGTATGTCTGTCGTGCAGCCAAGTACTGTATTTAGGTTACAGTAAAGTGATATTTGTACCATATTAAAGGAAATGAAAATAAGTTTATAGGAATGCAATTGTCATGAAATGACTCACTGGTTACATTCCATCATCAAAATTTGAGCAGATTACTATTATTAAAGCATGAGTTCCAGTGTGCCATTTATTAATAACACAACAAGAAACAATGTCATTTTCTGGTGAACATTGCATTCTCTTAAGAGAGCAATTTTGAAGACAGGGAAGATTGCTCCTGGAAAGATGCTCAAGCTGCCCAGAGAAAAACTGCAGAGTATGGACAGTCAAGAGAACCCGAGCAAAGAGCCTGGAGCCTGTGGGCCATGGAGGGAATGGGAGTGCAGTGAGAAGCAAGAAGAATTCCGAGGGACTGCAGGATGTAGATAAACTTATGCACAATTAAGTGAAGCACTGGCAATCTCCATCCATGGAAACACAGGTCAGAATTGGTTTTCCTGTTTTGTTGTTTTTGAGGTTCATTCCCCCCTGACCCAATGGTGATCAGTTCTAGTTAAAACATTTAAAGTTTTAGTTTTTACTGCAAAAAAAAGGAGAATTTTTAAGGTATCTTATCCTGATAGGTCAGGAAATCAGTTCCCAGATATAAACAATCATTTCTGCAACTCAGGAAACTAATAGTGTGTTAGCTGACTTTGTTTGACTGGCTTCCAGAGAGACCTTTCCATTCTGTCCCTCTGCAGCTACGACTGCAAGAGGAAAAACATTCCACTCAGGCATGAAAAGGGAGGGTTTTTTCCAGCATGACTAACATCTAACACAGGAAGACCGAGCAACAAGCCTAGAGTACTTCCTCCATCTAGGTCCATTCAATCACCACTGCCTCTATTCCGAACAAATGACTTCTTTCTTGCACAGAGCTTGTAACTGTCAAGTTTAAAATGACAAAAATAAGATTCTTCTGGGGTCAGGCTTCAACTGACGAAAGCCTTCCACTGCACAAAACTGAAGTCAAACAATTTATTCTGTCAGGCCATAAATACCTGATAGTCTGATAAGAAAGAAATCAAACGCAATCAAATTACTTGTTTAAGTCCTGTTTTGATGCCTTCAATGAAAACTATTTTTTGCATGATGAAATTCTTTATTCTTTTCCCTACTTTACCCAGCCCCTCTCTCACCTCCTATTTCTTCCTTATGTATATGCTAACAAATATTGTCATGCCCAATAAATCATGTTAACATACCTTTCACCAGTTTACCATCACTGACAGCTTTAGGAGGAGGAACATCCTTTTTAGTTCCTGGAACTCCTTTAGCACTTGGCTCAGATGCATCTTCAGGTGCATGTTCATCTCCAAACTGATTCTCACTTGGTGTATCACTGGCAGTGTCTGCTGGAACATCTTCAGAGGAAGATAATCCCTTTTCAAAAGAAATGTACAGAATTACTAACAGGGTAGTTATGAAATAATTAATGTAGTGTCTGTGGAGCTGCAATTTTGCCAGTCATTTCAGAAATCACATTACCAGCTAATCACATAACAGCTAATTTTATACCACTGAGCACTCTTGACCGTAAGTCTGCCTCATGTAAACTCACAGGCTGTAAAACCTACAGACCTACAGTAAGAATGTGTTATTTTACAGCAAAGAAAATGTTCTTCAGCTGATACGCTTCTTCCAAAAACTTCTTAAAAACCTGCATTTTTAAAATTAGACCCTAAAAGCATATATTTTTTCCACCCAAATTATATTCTTTAAGGTCCTGAGCTCCAGGGTCCTAGACCAAATCCACTAACATTGATTCTCAGGGACAAAATGGCAGCTTATGATATGTTTTTGCCTAACGTACAATTGCAGGATAACTTCTTCACAGAATCAAGCTTTACAGGGATCAAGTTTTATAGATTGATTTGTTCCAACATTTTGCCAAAGAACATTGGGCCTAGCAATGTTTTTGGACACAGCACAGATGAACTGAGATTTTTCCAGGGAGCAAAGAATTACTGGTTCTACTAGTACATGACTGAATCATTCAGGACAACCTCTGAACTCACAACACAAAAATTTCAAGAGTGATATTACAGAACATTCAAAATATTTGTGTGGTAAGTCAGGTGAAGACATTAAGTAATTTAGCATTGGAACGTGCCTCTCAACAAATAGTTTGGTTGCATTCCACTGCCTATTGTTATTTGTACATTTGATGTTGAAAGTGAGGCATCGAGCAGATCTTCCCTGCAGCCATTCACTGACCAACAGAACTAATTTCTGAAAATCCTCAAAAGGGAAAAACACAATGAAATCAAAGACTTCATCATGTATTTACTGAGGCCTGTAGTACATTTCTTTTTTAACTTTAATGGCCAAAAGGAGAAGCAGCAATTGCATTAGTTGCCTATACATATATTACTAAAGCATAAAGATACACAATATAGAAATCATTATTCTGAAAAATTGAAGAGAATGGCATTATCTACAAAGCCATGCAGTACAAAAATACGCATTACTACACTTGACCTCAAGGGACTTAAACCAGTTTCTGTCGCTTCTTAGCTGTACTCATTTGAACATTTAAAATGAATCCTTTATTATTATACTTTAGTTAGTGTACAGTTTCCCCCCCAATAAATGTTAACAAGTCCTTATTAATTATGTAAGTATTATGAATTCAACCTACTGGTTTGCAAATAAAACATTCTACAATAACAGTCAGCACTGTGACACAGGACAACTTTGGTTGTAATTTACCAGCTGAGTAAGTTCATATTTACCACAGCTTATCTTTAAACACAATGTTTTCAAAACGTTTTTCACTACTAAAACAAAACATCAGACACAAGTGTTTCAAACAGCAACAAGTATTGAATTTCTTCATTTTCCACAAAGCAATTCCGAGGAGTTTACCCACAGGCCTACCTTCTTCAGTTTAAGGCTCCCCAATCTAAGCCTTGAGATGACAAATGACATAGGGCCTAAAAAAAAAATAGCTCTTTCCCATGAAAAGTTAACATCAGATAATGTAGTTCTGATACTATTTGCAATTTTCTTTTCAGTAAGAGAACAATCTAATTAGCTAACATGAGAATAGTTAAAGACATGGATGCCAAGTTTGGCTATCATCTTCTAATAACATGGTCTAGAAGACACAAAGTAAGCAGGAAGCTGAGGTGAGATTCTGAAGCTCCAGTTGCAGTCATGACAGGAGTCTTAACAAAACCTCTCTCAGAAAAAAGCATGTCAGAAAACTAGTCCAGCCTCTGTTCCACAGCTGTACAAAGAACCACGAGGCTCATGAGAAGGTATGGGTGTTAAAAGCCACACCTCACCTTTCTGAGAGCAGAACACTAATCATAATCCTACAAAGCTCCAAACCTCCACAAAACATACATTTTCATATAAAAAGCTGAAATATTTTCAGGTCATTTACTACTGCAACCACAGTGAAGAGGCTTATACTAAAAAGCAAGAATTAAATATCACACCACCTTGCATATCCTTACTGAAATGCAATACAAAACTAAAAAACAACAATAAAAACATTCACATCCCTTGCTGAACAATTCTCCGTAATTCAATGTTCCATTTTTAAAATGTCTCAGGGTAACACAACAGACAAACCAATCCTTTTCTCACTGTCACTGCATTTTTAGTAGAAGTATACAGAAACACATATGTACCTGGCAGTTGTCACTGCTCTCTTTTTGAAGGAAGAACTGCTTTTTAAATTCATAATAAGCATTATACTGGTGCCATGGTTGCAAAAACTCAAACCTGTGAAAAGAAAACTGAATATGTGAAAATGAACATGAACATAATGAATAACAACAGTCCT
This sequence comes from Pitta sordida, assembly GCA_013390025.1. Taxonomy (NCBI): domain Eukaryota; kingdom Metazoa; phylum Chordata; class Aves; order Passeriformes; family Pittidae; genus Pitta; species Pitta sordida. The sequence goes on along the minus strand of WEKX01000034.1, from coordinate 388,407 downwards.
TTGCCATCTGATTTTCTCTAGTAAATGGAACATTATTTGATGTTTGGAAGCACTCTTACTCATGTCTGAACTCCAGAGGATACATATTCAGAGCATGCTTACTGGAGACAGTTTTGATAGGCTGGTTGTTTGGAGAATTTGAGCACTAATACTTTGGGATTACCTCTAAGTAGGTTCTTGAACTTCAATTTAAAGAAAAAAAAAGGTAGTTCTTCTCTATTTGAAACCCATGTCCTGGTTATACGTATATTTAAGTCAAAACATCAACTTTTAAAATACAAATTTAAAAAAACATTTTCTCCTACCTGAGATCATTCTTGGCACGAACACTGGTTTCAAATTTTACCCCATTTCTAGCAACATACTCAGCTAATTTATCAATGACAGGTTGGATATCTGGAGGGGGAGGTATAATGGCAACCACTGGAGCAATTGTGCTGAAAACATCAAGAGTAAATATTTTTGGTTAATACAGGCTTTTAACAAAACAAAACAAAAAACAATAATCTCAGTCAATAACAGAATACTCCATACAGAATTGCAGGAACAAGGCCCCACCAAGCAATGAGCAAATCTGCCCGTGGTACCTTGTAGATGTTGTGGTGGAAGTCAACCCACTGCTACTGTCGGCTGTGTCTGGGGGAGGCGGAGGGGTGGTGCCAGGGGGAGGGGGCACTGTTGCCACCCCTGTAGTGCTGGACACTGTCACCCCTGCGGGCAGGGTGTTGTAGTAGGTAGCAACATCTATCCCTGGAGGTGGAGGTGCGAGGCAATAGGTGCCATCAGGGAGCATATAGTAGCTGTAATACATGGCTGCCACAGTTGCTATTAAAAGACACATTTAAGAAGAAGGTTCTAATTAGAAGACAAACACTTGATTTTTTTAAAAAAATACTGCATCAGTATGAACACATGGAGAATCCAGATTCACACAACACACCCAGAAATGGCATCTGATTTCTTGTGCAATAAAAAAAAAAGCAACAAAGAAAAAGGCGGTTTGTAAGAAAGCACTTAAGATGAATAATAAATACATAGATTAAGGGACAAAATGTAGCAGTATTGAAGGTTATAGGTGTGAATAAAGAAGGCACCTTCAAAGACTCAGATTGAAATAGAACAAATACGCAGGATCAAGCATAAAGTTAATGTATTCTCTTCCCACCAGCATCCACACACCAACTGCACCCACACCAGCAGCTGCCTAATCACAAAGCACTTACAATCAGAGGAATATTCTGCCTGTGATGTCTGTACAGCTGCCCCGTCTGTTGACTGTGCGGTAGATGAGTTATTGTCTGATTGCGCTTTGCGCACCAGTGCTGCAAGTGGGTGATCAGGGTCTACCACCTTCAAAGGCTGAAAACAATTGGAGAACAGAAAATTAAAATTGGAAGTACATACTTAAAGCACAATAGCATCAACATATTTGGGAAAGCAGATTTCAGTTAATAGACATTGATAACACCACACAAGCAGTGGAGTCACTCTATTTGAAGCTTTCATATCGGAATCAACACCTTTAAGAATTAGAGGAAAATAAAACAAAAATACTTTCATGTGAACAGAAATACATAACAACAACAAATTGGTTATTATTGTTAGCCATTTACTGCCATGGCTGGGATAAAGGCACAGAACCTGCCTCATCTAAATATCAGACAGCACCACAGCCATTCCTCTGAAAGCCTCAAATACGTACAGCCATCTGTTATTCCCATTATTCCATCACTGCCCACACTCAAAAAATAAAAATAACTAACATATTCAGCAAAATTCACATTTAATGACTTGTAAATTCTGATGAAATACTATTTGCTGGTACTTTTATTTCATGTTAACATTTTATCCACTAAAATCTAAAAAAGAAGGCATTCCCAGCTTATATAGGCATTAAACACCTTAATCCTTTCTGCTTCAACACAGGTTCTGTGGGATAAATCCTTGAGTGATACCCTCAATACCAGAGGGCATCAAAAATAGAAATATAATTCCTTATAAATGGAAAAATAACAATTTATGTATTAAAGACAACTCAAAAGCCAAAACAGACTTGAATTACAGCCCCCATACCTTTGTCAATAAAAGATCTGAGCACTAGAATATTAGAATTTTTGTGTCCATGAATTAGGTGTTTTCCAAGATAGAAAGTAATTTTAACAGGGTCAAATACCTTCATGAGCTCTTCAAGCCTACTGCATTTTTTAGACGCAAAGAGACTTGGATGCAGATAATTTCCATCATCATCATCATCGTCATCATCATCTTCCTCAGATTTGACTTTCGAGTCTAAATAAAAGCAATGTCTGAATTTTATTTGAGTTTGCTACGGATTTGCATTGGGAGAGAAAGATAATACAGGACAAGCCTGAATTCTTAAGTAAGGATCATTTATATAAATCAGCTTATTCACAATACTGCCAGACATCAATAAAACTAGAACTGAAGTGCCCAGACCAACCCTCTGCTGGACCCAAGCTACGCAAGTGTCTCTAAAACTCCTAAAATCACAGCAGCTCCTGTAGCTGAAAGTTTCCCGAAAAAATGCAATTTAAAAAATTTTCCTTCATTTTAAGCAAAATTTCAAATCAGCACACCCATCTCAGCTGCAGTGTAACACCAAAGAGATGTGGCTGTTTTACCCACGACACCAGGGGCTGTTTCAATGACTCACAGCCCGACACCACCACTGGACAAGCAGCAACGTACGTTTTTTCTCGTCGGCTTTACTTTCCGAAGGAGCAGCGTATCGTCCCTCTTTCATGGCCTTCTGGATGAACTTGTAGTAGGGGTTGAGGTAGTGATCAAACCGCAAGAAGTCAAACTGCGAGTTGCGCGCTTGCTTGGCTTTCAGCATGATCTCAAACTGAGCTCCCTGCTTGCACACAAAGTTTGCAGTGCGCTCGATAATCGCGTGCATTTTGGCTGTTGGCGGCTGGGGGAGTAAAAGAACAAGAGTCTTTCACCATCGGTTACTTTTTGGAAACAGTAACCAAATGCAAAATAAGCATCATCTCTCCCAGAACTCAAGGTTCTCATTATAAGGCTGAAGTATAACTCATTATTTAAAGGCAGTAACATATAAAAATCTTCCCTGAACTCAGAAGCAGTTTGGTAAGCACTTCACTAATGAAATCTATTATAGATTGCAAAGGAAAGCAGAAGAAGTAAAAGAACAAGTTGCACATAGTTTGGTTAAACAGCTCTTATTTCATGTAAAAAACCAAAACAGGATAAAAATTGTCAATTAAAAGCTAATGAAGTAGAAAAACAGTCTTACACAAACATCCTGTGCTCACTATTAGTTATTCTAACAGAGTGCTTTGAATCTTTACTGGCCGAGGTTATCGAGTCCACATTTAAATTAACACTTTCATGACCATGGTTACCGAAGAAGGAATATCATCTGACTTCCCAGGACCTTTTATAAAACTTGGTATGCATAAACTGAAAACCCTCAGGGTTAGAACTGTACTCAAGCAGGTGTCTGCTCAGCTACTTCCAGGAAAAATACACAAGTTACAATTAAGTTTACAAAATACTATGAGGCAAATTCTGGCAGCAACAGGCGAAGGAAAGTGCTTTCATAAGCTAATACTTAAAAGTTATTTCAGACTGCTAGAAATAAACTACTGCTTCTCTCCTTGAACAGTCTAGTTGTGAACACATCCTTTACACTTGATCAATTCTCATCCCCTTCAGATTGGGACTCAATTAAAAAAGAATTCAGAAAAAAACTCTTGAACAGCAGCAATTTTTTTGTTTAATGGTCCTCTATGTCTGGAATGTCAACTTTGTTATCTCAGCAAGTATCCACTCCAAGAACAACTGTCTTTTCTCTGCATTACTTAAAATAACATCACAAGTGACACTAAATGCACTTAAGTATAAGCACTGCAATCATTTCAGTGTGAAAAAAGATTCAAGGGTCTTCACAGAACTCGAGAGAGAACATTTGAAATTAAGCTACTCTTTTAAAATAATTTAAAATAGACCACACCAAAGTTAATAGGGAAAAACCCAACTCAACCACCAAACAGCAGAGCACCATCGACTCCTTGAAAGTTGGCAAAGTCTGGCTGCACAAAACACAAACATACCAGTTCCACATCAGAGGGGACATTCAGACCCGGAGGAGCAACAAAAGGTTCTTCATTTTCTTCTACATTTTCTGTCTGAGCCGTTTCTACAAGAAATGACAAGAATAAAATACTATAGGACAAAACATGTCAAAGTACTCAAATATTCAAAGATAAGCATCTAAGTATATATAAAAGGATGCACAATCAAGGAATTTATCAAATGCAACCACAACCAGCATTTGTACTGCAAACATTTTAATACGGTCATAAGGGAGAATTTGTTTTACATTCTGTTATTTGCTATAGCACAAACGTTCCTCTGAAAATATTTTGCTTTATAACTTCTTATAATATGTACATAATTGAAGTGAAAAGTGTACTTTTTAAAGTAGCTTGTAGTATTACCTATTCTACTAGGTTTTAGGGAAATACTCTTCCCTAACAATTTGATGGCACCAAGTGCACAAACATCTGACCACAGGAACCACGGATACAGCAGAACAGTCCTATCACACGTGAGATGTCCCAGCAATTACTGCACACAAATCATGCAACAAAGGCACCTCACTTTCTGTGGGTTGTGTTTGTCTCTCAATGAACTCAAATAGTTTAGCTCCACAAAGACACAGAGAAATTGTAGCATCAAGGAAAGAAGGAAGAAGCAGCAAAGAGGAACAGGAGTGTTTCTTTTGGCAGCAGCTCCAGCTGACAGTATTTGGTTATGGAGTCTAAAACAAATGAATTAAACCCCAGAAGGGACAATGCAATTCAGCAGCAGGATTAGAGAGCACAGCAGAAACCCTTGGTGGAACACAAGGAGCACAGACACAACTGCTCACACACAGCAGCAAAAACAACTAAATAAACCTTAGCACCTGAAGTGACCCTACACTGCAGCACACACCTTGGTAAAAAAAAGCACATCTCATACCACAATAACCCTCTAATACACAGTGAGGCAACCCACTTGTTAATTAAACAACCCTTGCTTTACTATGACGCAGTTCAAAAACATCTGAGAGCTTCCTTAAGACTTTGTGCTAAAAATACGAAGTTACTGTAATTAGAGATGGTAACTTGATTCTGTACTTTTCAGGTCACGGAGTGGGGTACACTATGTTGAAGAAAGACTCATAATAATTAAGATGACAAAATCTAAACTTGAAAAATATATATTCTCATTAATTAATATTTTACATTCACAGTTATATTTTCCTTCTTGACTAAGAAATATTGTGTTAACAGACAGCCACATGAGGAATTACTAGGGATTTTTTTTTTCTAAAGAGAATCTGCAAGACAGCAGAATTAAATTCCCTGACTATTGCAGTATTGACTGTGCTGTAACCGGAACACATTTAAGTGTTAAGCATAAAGTCTGCAAAACAGAGTCCTATAAAGACTTTGATGAAATGCTTTGAGAATTTTTAATTGCATTTGAATGACACACATATTTTCAACCCTCAGCTGCAATGCCCTCCCTCTCAATTAACCCTTGCTAATTTTATCCCTTACCTCTTTGTTTTGCAGGCTGATGCTCCTCCTCCTCAGTGGGTTCTGAAGGGTCATAATAATCACTGCCATAACGGAATCCCACTGCATTATAGGTACCATCCTCTGCCAAAGCTTCACTCAGTCTTTTATATTCCTCCTCTTGAACAAAAATGCAATGACCAACATTAAAATATATTTAGAAGCAAATGTATTAAAAAAAGAAGTAGTAATTCTTACTTTAGTTTTTAAATTACAAGTTTTCACCTGATCACTTTAGCGTTCATTACCAACTGAACAGAAAAACACAGCATGCACACATGCTGAGCATTTATTTCCCTTTGAAGAGACACAGGCTGTGGACTAAGACAAATTATGCATCTAAAAGCATGGAAGTTTCATTTATACAACACTAAAAATGAAGTAGAATATGTTTAGTTAGAAGGGGGCTCTGAAATCCCAGTCTGCCCTCAGAATCTGGGCAATTTCTGTGTGGATCTACAGTTAAACTATCCTGAGGTCCTCTCACACACGCAAAGACTCCCGCTTTTCGGGTCCACTGGGTACTGTCAAGATAACATCAGAAAAAGAGAGTATAAAATTAGGAGTAAATTTAATGTCAAAATAATTTATTTAAACACGCGCTAAACTCAGGAAGTTTCCTTGAGCAATACCTTGCCTTGCCTCCTCCTCAAGCAAGTCCGTATGCAAGGCTAAATACCTCTCTTCATCACAGAGGGCTTCTATTCTAGCCTCCTCTTCAGACAACTGATAATCTCTGTTCCAGGTGGAATATTCAGCATCGTATTCAGAAAGGTCATGCAGGTGACCACGCCCATCGTACCTGCAGGATGAAACAGTTGGTCAATGCAAAGAACTTAGGGCTTGGGTTTATGCGACTACTTAAATACTTACCCATTAAAAACGAAAAAAAAAAATACTTATATGTTAAGGCATACTCCCTTTTAGAAGTTACGATTAATTTTGCTTATCATTTGTCACCAACTATCGAAAATTTGTTTAATAGTCTAAATTCCTCTCAAAGAAACTAATAAATTATTACAATTAAAGGCAAAGCTATCCTTTAATAGTTTAAGTGGGATCCATTTCCTTAACAGCTCTTACCGTACGTGCTTCAACCAACCAATCAATGTCACTTGCAAAATACGTTTTTCTGGAAAGTCAAATAGCTTACATTCACACAAACCCGAGTACATAAATACCTATCCGTAAGAACCAAACGGTCGAAATTTCCTCGCTTCTTTCTGCTAGTCCCGAACTCTCAGGAGAAATCTTCACCATAGAAACTTGCGTCCATTGGAGGTAAAATCATGGCTAGGCTCGGCCCCTAGCCATTTGGCTGAGGAAATAAGTTCTGGGTTATGTGATAGAGAGACACACATACATAGGAACAGTAACATAAACATGCAATTTAAGGAGGTTCACCGCAAAAAAAAACGGCAAAGATCAATGACGTACAGTTCCTTTCTACTAGGAAATGATTTTATTTGCAGGAAGAGCATTGCATCGAATAGTGTTTATGCATCAGGAAGAGAAACTGATTGGAAAGTAAAGTGACAGTAAACTCGACTCCGCTGAGGTGTCTTCCCACACACAACTCTTGACTTGTGCCAACTTGCTAGACCAAAAACAAAGAAAGTAAATATTCTTATAGCAAAAAGTGGATGAAATACATAGGTCTGGTTAATCAAACTCTGTCCACAGGCAAATTTCAACCCAAGTCTTCTCATAGCAACGCGCTTTTCTCAAAAAGGGTGAAAATGAAGACTTCCTGCTGCTGGAGATAAAAGGAAACTAAGCTTCCAAAGATTATAAATTGCAAGCTGCCTCAACTCACAAATGCACGTTTTTAAGATATTCCAGAACATGTGCATAGACAAGCACACAGTGCTTGCTCCCTGCAATTTCTGTAACACCTGTGAATGGGGCTACAACAGCACAGGACCCCAAAATCAGCCTGCACCCACTAATGAGATCTGTCACAGAAGTGTGAAACAGAACACTTCATTCCCATGTAACTGAGAATGAAACAGCTACAAACGTTTAGAGTTGTTTTTTCCTGTCTTTGTGCTTATTTCAATCTACAAAATTGAGTCCAAAACCAACAAGACATTAATGCTGTCAACACCAAAACAGCCCAAGGGCATTTCTTTTTTTTCCAGTCTTATGGAAGGAAATGGAAAGACCTTCCCTTACTGACACTGTTCCAAGCCAAATACAGTTCTTGAGTCAAAACAAGAAAACCAAGTCTAGTATCAAAGCAATGATGAAATTGAGGGAACAAATGCCTACAGCATATCATGTGATCCTCTTCAAACAAAAATCCTGCCATCTTTCCCACTGAGGTTTTCAGGGTCAGGCACAACTCTTAAATTATTCTTTCAGTGCTCCACTCAAATATAACCAACCTAACCTCCCATCTTCCCTTTCTGCAGCAAAATATTCAGAAAACTCTTTCTGAATGAATTTATTTCCAAATCCCACTCTGCACTGCTGAAACAACTCAAGAGACCAGAAGGAACATCAAAGCAGATTCCATTAGTCTCTCCGGCCATGAACCTGGAGCTACTGCACAAAAAAGCCACCCCTGACATAAAATTTGAACAGCAAGCACACGAAATCAACTCCATTCTGACTAATACAGCGAATCATCGCACAAGGAAAAAGGAATTAGGCCAAGAATTCCTTCTGGGGTATCCCACCAACAACCTACAGCCAGGTTATGTAGGAGAAATAAGAAACCCCACTTCCTCTACGGTGGCTAAGCACCTTTGCAGCTCTCACCTAGAGAACACACAATGTGCCCGGTAAGTATTCCCGGGCAATCAGGCTCCCTCGAATTCCAAGTGAGAGAAGAGGACGTTTGTGGTTTGCACCAAAAAAGAACAGACCTTTCCCACCTTGCCGGCCCTGCCCTGAGAAGTGGAGCAAAAAGACCCTCCAAACACTGACTTTCAGCAGGAGGGGAACCTCCCGACGCTGCCAGAGCCGGGAATCCCATATTCCCGGTGCCAGAGGGTCCCTGCGGCGCTACCAAAGCGGCTCCCGGAGCGCCCTGCCGGGGAACAAGATCCCTCCTGCTCATCCCCCGCCCTCACCTGCCCACAGCACAAGGGGGGGGGGAACAGAAAGAGGCTATCACAGGAGTTCTCGCAGCAGAGTCTGGGGGTTGTGTTACACCGACCTATCGATCATGATCTTGGGGTCTCCCATCCAAGGAATAAGGTGTCGCCCCTGCTCCTGGTACTGAGCCTTCTCATCATCCCGAAACAGCTTGCAGGCATAGCCGAACACCAGCAGCTCCACACGGCTATTCCCGCCTCCACCTCCACCTGCTCCGGGGGGCCCGGGCACCGCTCCCCCGCCTGACAACAACATTAGGGGCGGCGGGCCTGCTTCTTCTGCAGTCCGTCGAGACCCTCCGGACCCTCCGTACATCCCCGGGGGACGCAGCGAGGCGGCGGCAGCTCGCACGAACACCTACGGTCCGAGCAGCGAGTCCCCGCCAGGGCCGGGCCAGCGCTAAAGCCGCGGGCCCCGGAGCCGCACAGCCGCCATCACCCGAGACAAAATGGCCACGCTTCCGCTTCCGCTGGCGGCGCAGGCGCAGGGCCGGGCCGGCGTTCGGCGGNCTCCCAGGGGAGCCTGAGGGGACTCAGTCCCGTGTCGCGGCGGGCGGGTCTCGGTGCAGCCCAAAGCAAGGAGCCAAGGCGGGAATCAGGATCAATGTGGTTGGAAAAGACCCCTGGGATCATCGAGGCCAGGCTATGAGGGAACACCACCATGGCAACTAGACCAGGGCTCCCCTTAAAAACAGGAAGAGGAGAGCCTGGGGCACTGAGGAATATTTTTTTAAAAAATTACTTATAAATTGCATAATTTTTGCTAAAATCACAGAATCACAGAATCAGTAAGGTTGGAAAAGACCATAGAGATCATCAAGTCCAACCTATCACCTGTTACCTAATCTAATCTAGTCAAACCTGTTACCTAACCTGACCTGTTGCCATCCTGCTACCAACACACCATCCTTCCTATAACACACTACCCTAATATCTAGGTCATGCCACCAAGTACATCATCCAACCTTTTCTTAAACACCTCCAGGGACGGTGACTCCACCACCTCCTTGGGCAGCCCATTCCACTGAGAGATCACCCTCTCTGTGAAAAAGTTCCTTCTAATGTCCAGTCTAAATCTCCCCTGACGCAGTTTAAGACTGTGTCCTCTTACGTCCTTAAATGTTGTGATCCAAGCTGAAACTTTCAGTAATATTTACCTCAGGGTTATGACTTTCACCAACCTTCAACAAATATGAAGAAATGTACTGTTATGCATACTTTATAATAAAGTTCTGGAAGGAAGCACATCCTGTTGTGTGATTCACAGTGGGAGTAATTCCACAGCCTTCGTGACCAGGGGTTGGGGGTGGCCATAAATGCAGGCAGAGCTGCTGGGATGTTCCTGTGCGAAAAATTCCTGGGATCACTGCACACAAA
>WEKX01000034.1:341883-378181 GCA_013390025.1 Pitta sordida | reverse complement strand
GCCGAGGCCCCGCCCCCGGGGCTCTGTGTGGGGGGTGGGGGGCGGGGGGGGTTTGTGGGCCCGGGTGGGTCCGTGGAGCTGAAAAAAGAAAGTGAAATGTGTGTCCCGGTGCCCCCGCAATGCCCCGGAGCTCCCAGGGGAGCCTGAGGGGACTCAGTCCCGTGTCGCGGCGGGCGGGTCTCGGTGCAGCCCAAAGCAAGGAGCCAAGGCGGGAATCAGGATCAATGTGGTTGGAAAAGACCCCTGGGATCATCGAGGCCAGGCTATGAGGGAACACCACCATGGCAACTAGACCANGTCTAAATCTCCCCTGACGCAGTTTAAGACTGTGTCCTCTTATGTCCTTAAATGTTGTGATCCAAGCTGAAACTTTCAGTAATATTTACCTCAGGATTATGACTTTCACCAACCTTCAACAAATATGAAGAAACATGTTGTTATGCATACTTTATAATAAAGTTCTGGAAGGAAGCACATCCTGTTGTGTGATTCACAGTGGGAGTAATTCCACAGCCTTCGTGACCAGGGGTTGGGGGTGGCCATAAATGCAGGCAGAGCTGCTGGGATGTTCCTGTGCGAAAAATTCCTGGGATCACTGCACACAAAAGAATGAAATATTAAAAAATAACTTGAGGGAAACGATGCAGGAGGGCTGGAAGAGAGATAGATAGTTTGTAACAGCATTTAGAAATGTACCCTCCACCATGTGAACAGAAGGAAGATTCTAGAAATGTCCTTGAAGGTTTTATTCATCTCGAGTCATGAAACTGGAGACAATAATTCATACAAAGGGGTTTCACAATGTCTTTCAGAGTGAATCACAAAATCTGACTAATTTGAACTAGGTTTATGTTCACCACTCTGGGATGTGCGTTCGGTCTCTGTACGGGCGTTAGATGGTGAGTTGGACTAGATGATCCTTGTGGGTTCCTTCCAACTCATAGCATTCTGTGATTCTGTGATTCTTTGTAATACAGCTTTCACAGTATCACAGTATAGATAAGGCTGGAAAGGACCTTGAAGATCATCTAGTCCAACCTATAGCATCTACATCTAGGTCATATCACTCAACACCTGTACAGGCCTTGTGGGACTGAAAAGAAGGGAAAAGAGCCAGATGTGAATTGGAAAAGGACTGCTAGGTATGTGAGAAGGGATTGGATTTCTAAATCCCAGGTAGTTGTGATGCATATACAGTTCAGCCTTCTATTCCATAGCCCTGAAAAGCTATCTAAAATTTTACTGAAGGTCTCTATCCTTGACATTGAGTATGTGGAAGTCACCAGCAATTATCTGAAATGTCGAAAGTTAACAGATGTTCTAAAGGGGGATGCCTCAGACAGATCTCAGTGTTTTATAAAAAACTGTGACTTAAGTTGTTTTAATGAAGATACGAGTTCTATGTGTAGCAAATGTCTGACCTTTGAGAAACAAATACAGACCTGAATATCAAATATACAGATGGGAATGCACTTGATCGTTGTGCAACGATTTTATGGCAGCTGGAAAGCATTCGGAATAAAGAAAAGAGCAGGAGAAAATCATGGAAAGAACTCGGAGGAAAAAAATGAATTGATGGAGAGTATAATAAAGCAATGTATAGTGAGGATTTTGTGACTTTCATAAGTCCTCAGGTAATGGAAACGATTCAGCAGGAAGTACCGCACAAAAAGGGATCTGTGCAGTTGGAGTGGCAGTGTAATAAGATAACTTCAGACCATTTTCCTGAGATATCAGCATTTGAGACAAGGACATGAACTGTGCATGAGTCAGATAAAGGACAAAATGGAAAACTTAGTTACGAAGAGTGCAATTACAGAAAGATGGAGGGAGTATTTTAATGATCTCTTTAGTGGCGAACCGGATAAAGGCATTTTTCAGCCAGCTGAGCCATTTGTAGAAGAACCAAGCGGGAACACCCAGGAACAATAAAGCACCAGGTGTTGATAATCTTCCCACTGAATTATTAAGACCAGAAGGGGGTAATGCTTTAAAAATTAATTTGTGTTAGTTTGGTAGTTTGTAAATAATGTAAAGAATTGGGAAAAAGGAATCACACGTCTGTTTTTGAGAAAAGGGACAAAATCAAACCTGAGGCCCAGGGGGCATCCTGCTGTTTATTGCAGCATGTGATGTTCTGGGCTGTTTGTTCACTCGTAATTAGCCAATAATCAGAAGAGAGTTTCAGAGAGATATCTGAAAGAACAGGGCTATAGCACCACATTCTTTCCAGATTATTGTGTACCTGACGAAAAGAAGTAGAAAAATAAGCAGACTACTTACAGGGATCTTCAATGTATTTAAGAAAACCTGTCATGTTGCATTATGAATTTGCATTGGAATGAAAGACCACCCAGCCCTTCCTTTTTTTCCCAACATGTATAAAAATTTAAACTTTTTTCCTTTTTTTTTTCTGAAACGTACTCCAACATTGAGAATGAAACTTGATGCTGATCAGCCAGCTTTAAAAGCTACTAATAAGAAAAAATACACTTAAATTTCTATGGACTTTTAAAGTCTTTATATAGTAGGATGCCCATGTTATTTTGTTCAGACTCTTGACTAGTTCCAGATGTTCTGGCTGTTTCAAGGAGAGGGAAACTTTGCAAAATTATGGGGAAACCTTACAAAATTAATCTCCCTCCCTCTCACTGCTTCTATTTTCAGTTTCCTATAAGTAAGAAAACAAGACTAAAGCAAGTAAAATGAAGCCTTTCTTTCCTAGGTTGTCTTTTTTCCTCTGTCTTAATGGAAGTCTAAGCATCTGCATAGTATCATTTTGCAGTTTAGCTAAAAGCGTGTAATAGCACTTATTTGGTTTTGAAGTACATTTGAAAGAAAAGTACGTTGTGTTACTTCTAAAGAAAAGTACCAGTTCTACCCTGTTTAAGTGATATAAAGAAATTTTCAGCATACCGGAAGAACGCATCAAATGCTATTCCAAGGACATGGAAGATATGAAATCTCTGGAGTTAGAGACCCTGAAGACACAGGATGCTCAGTACAGAAGCATTTGCAATGTCTCCGTAATAATCATTTGGGAGTGAGATTTGTTGTAAATTCAAATGGCTTGTAGTCTCCCGTATTGGTTATAATGAGACAAAATTGGGTATGAGAGAGCTGCCATAAGGGATTTTGTTGATCAACAGAAGTGCCTTGGCTTTTATAGTAAAAATAGTCAGGCTGGAGTCAAGATCTACGTTGTTTGTTTTTTTTTCTTGGTTATCATTTGTTCATTATAAAACTTGGCATGAACCCATTCTGCCATCAGACTTCTTAGTTCTGTCTCGGTGGTGTCCTGACGTGTTCTTTGGGGAAGGATGCACAGAACCTGCGAGGTTTCCTTGAACACTGAAATTGTACATAATTGTTCTCTTAAAAAAGATATTCTGTAAATTTTCATGACTTTTTGAGCAGATCTTAATGTTACTTCTGCCATTACTGTGGCATCCACATATAAAACATACGGTAATTCCAGTCCAATTGATTTGAAAGCACATTTTAAACACAGAATTGCTGTAAAGCAGCAGCTAGGTAAACAATTTATGGGTGTGTTAATGACTGCAGTATGTAACTGGCCACATTAATGACTGCGGGCAGAGTAGTTAAGGATTTCCAGCTCCTTTTAATTAGAAGTTTGCTGTAATTCATAGTTTAGTTACTTTATATCCAGAGAGTTACTTAACTTCTGGATAAACTGTATATAGATTTCATTTACGCCTTTCTCTTAAAAATAAGGTAAACACCTTCTCTTTAGCGCAGTGCTTTTACCTACTGATCAGCTTCCTTACTCTGTTTTTAAATTTTGTTTGTTTATGTGTGTGTGTGTGTGTGTGTATTTCACTGCCTGCCAATTTCTGTGACTAATCTATTTGGTTACTGTCTTTTGGTCCAAGGTCTCCTGTCTTGAGGATGAAAGAAAAGATGTACTTAAATATAAACAGAAAACAATATACAAAGCTTGTATCTTTCCCTTCCCATACTTTCCCTTTGCCTTATTCAAGACCATCTTCACTGCTGTATTTTGTAAGGCACTTTATTACCATGTGTTTCAAAAGGGTAAATGAAAGCTTATGAATAGAAACAACAGCCAGTGTCTGATATGCTCCTCAATTCTCACAGCAGTAGCTTGGTTTTCTTAAAAATTTTCCCCAAAAAGTGCTTGTGTATGAGACATTTTCAGCTGGAGTGTGCAACAAGCAATTTCAATTACAGTACAAGAGAGTCGTAGAGAAAATGAAATAGTCTTAAAATGTAATGAGTTTATAATTAACAAAATTCTTTACATTCATCTTTCATCATAGATTTGTTTATGCTGTTACTATGGAAACCTGTGACACAAATCTCAGAAGAAATGTGTTGTGAGTTCATTTGCAAAGCGTAGGATCACTGGAGAGTAACTTACACCATTTTCTTTTGGGTTCTAAGTAATGTTCTGTCTTGAAGACAAAGTAATCCGAATGAACTGGTATTCTGTGGACAGCACTGATTTGTTTGAGATCAACTTTCAAAGACAACGGTGTACCTGTGCTGTGCCAGGCAGCTTTACACTAAATTCCTCATACAATGGAGCAGTTCACCCTGTGTTACAGTCTGGCCAATTGTATTTTATCTCCTCTTAGCCTTTAAGGGGAGTCCTCTCTGCAAAAGAAGAAAAGGCTACAGCTGAGCAGCTTTACTGAATACAAAAACTAAACTCATTTTCCCTGTGAGCGGTACCATTTATCTAATGGTGTGATAACACTCTGATAGCATCTCTAACTGAACCCTGATGAACATTGATCTGCTCTTTGAAGAGAACCCCACTTGATACACAAAGAAATACGTAAATGCTTTCTGCCTTTCTCCCCCCTTTTGTACAGATATCAAAAGGGCAAAGTCTGCCCTTGTGTAACCCTGTTCTACAGCCATTGTTACTGATTTATAGTAATAACGTGCTTAAAGAACCTGAGAGAGATTCATAAGCTTTAATGGACTGTAAGGCTATATTTATTACTAGAAACAACAGGGAAATACAGATTATTAAAGTAATTTCATATGATCGAATGGACATAGAAGCGAGGAGAAGGCTTAATTGCAAATATCATGGCTCTGACAATTTGGGGTTACAAATGAAGTACATAAATGTTGCTCTTCAGCAGCCACTGCTTTCTTGAGGCTTCTCTCTCAAACGATGCTGAAACACTCCTGGCTTTCTGTGTGCTTTAGAGAAATCAATACTGCACTCCTGTGTGGAAATAATTACTAAAGATATGTGCTGGGAAGACTGCTAATCATTCCTAGAGGAAAAAGGTGGATCAGCAGCAGTTTGTGTTGTTTATTAGCTTCTTTAATGTTCTGTAATCTTCTGTTCTTCAGAGTATTTTTGAAGATTTTCTTTTTATTTGTACTTTTAAATGCTTTACCGAAGATGAGTCACTCAAGATAACAGATTAAAAAATTCCACAAGTAGGAGATATCAGAGGAGCTCTTAAGCCTCCCATGGTGAGGGCTACTGGGTGGTGATCTTGATTTGCTTTTAATGTCAACAAAGTGAGTTCATTGGTTCCTTTAATCCACAAGAAAAGATGCAGGAATGTGTAAAAAGATAAAATAAATCACCAGAAATTATTTTCCCCTCCCTTTGTTGTCCTACTGTTTGTGAACAGATTGGAGTGTGCTGAGTTTGTTCATATTGTTTGCCTGACAACTACTTTCTAATTCCTGGGAATGTTCACAAATAGCAATTTCTCAAGTGTATTAATCAATCTGTGCAGAGTCATCTGCTTGCTAGACTGCCATTCACACGGCATGGTTTTGTTTTGAAGCCATAATGAAAAGTAAAACCTTCAGTCCATATTGTAGGATGTGAGCCTTGAATACAATTACGATTTGTTTAAGTTTGGTGGAAAATTAACTTAAAATTTGACCAACTTGAGCTGTAATGTTGATTTAATCAAATAGAAATCGACTGCTCCTTTATGTGTAGGTAAAGAGGAGAGAAACCTCCTGATAGGAATTGCTGATAGAGTCTGCCCATATTGCAAGAACAACTGGGACACAGTTAGTCTAAGAAGCCTGTGGGCAGCAACTTTGCTCTCAAGCCCTTGATAGTTTGCCTGGAATGTTGTAATCATATGGACTTAGAACGAAACGTTTTTTGTGAAGTCCTTAGTAAGCAACTGCTGTACCTGTGGTATTTCGTACATGCTTTTTTATTAGACCTTATTGCAGCAAACTTTCTAAGTCTAAAACATTTAAAAATTATTATTGAAGTACATTTTTCCTTAAGTCATAATATAAGTTTGAAAACGGGTAACTTTTGGGAAGACAGTTTACGAATCAAAGCAGGCTCCAATGGGCCTATTGGTTACGTAACTGAGCAATAGCTCATCAGGAGTGTGAAAGCCATCCCTGACAGACACCTTAACCCAGGGCCAGATGGCACAGTGGGACAAGAGGCTGCCTGCCGCTGCTTATGGCTCTCTGCATCCTGGAGTTGACTTTGTAAAAAGGCCTCCAGCAGTACTGTCCTTTTTGAGGCCATATGATCTGCAGAGATGCCGAGGAAGGAGGCTGAAGCGCCTGCATATGGATATTGCCACTTTGAGTAATCAAGCCCAGTTAATTCTTCTCTCTAAGGTTTTGAATTTTCTTGGATGAAAAACCTACAAGTATTTCTTTCAGTGTTCAGTGTTTGCCTTTCAAATGTCTCAGCAGTGTCAAATGTTTTCTACTCAGCAGCTGCTGCTTTCAGAGTGTGCTGCACACTGAGCCTTCAAATCAGTCAGTGTGAAGACATATGTAATTTGCCACTTCCTTCATGTGTTTTTTTTTCTCTAGTGCAACTTGCTGTCATCCCTTGCAAAACTCTTGTCTTTCCTGTTCACACATCAGCTGGGATCTAGGGAGAGATGTGGGAAGCCAGTGGAGCTGTTGTCCCTTTATGATGGATCTGCTGGGTCCAAATTGTTACTGTTTCCATAATGGTAACACCAAAGTCCAAAATATACATATATTAAAAAAGCTTACTGTCACACTTCACTGAGATGTGCTTAAATACTTAACCTCTGCTGTATATGACAGAGATCATTTCCAAAGTTGGATGAAGCTGGAAAAGATACCTGTACTTAAAACTGTGTAGTTGGATCCAGTGATTTATTTCAAATACGTATTTCACTCTGAGATACATCTGAGTAGAAAACGCTAATTAAGAAGGGAAGGAGACATCCTATATTAGCAGTTATTAGTCTAAAATTCATTGACTTTCTTTTTCAAAGTTGTGCCTGTTGTTCTTCCTTCCTTTATTGGTGTCAATTCCCTTCTTCCTTTTCAGATGCTGCTTTTTGTAATACATAAGTCTATGTGCAAGGCTCAGAACTTTATTGCTCTGAGGGGAAAAACCAGATGGCAATTCTGCAAGCAAACTGGTCCAAGAGTTCTTGATGCTTCAGAAAGATGCCTCTCTGCCTAATACAATGGTTATAGTTTTTTTTTAGTTTGCAAGGCTCGACTGCATAAGACATTTCTGTTAATAAAACTTTTCTGTACAGGAGAAGCTAAAACAAACACTTTGTTGTGCTGGGTGAGTTAATAAAATCTGCTCAGATTAGTCAACACACAGAGACAAGGCGTATTTGCCATCTCCATACCGTGGGTAGTTGTGACATAAAAGGAAAGTATACACAGTGAGAAGACGAGATGGATCAGCATGAGAAACTCAAGTCTCAGAACACAAGCAGACCAAGCCTTGTGATGTTTTTCCTTTTTTTTTTTTTTAGGTCTTCTAATATAGGAAGACTTCAAAGACAGAGATCTCAGCTTACTGTCTGCCTCTATGCAGCCAAAATGCTCTGAGTGTCAGTACAGCTGCCCAGGCATGTCTGTGCACTGATCTAGTAACAGGATGGGACTTTTAGTAATGTTTTCTTTCTGGCTGGCTGCTGTTTGTAATCCTACATCTTTCTTTCTTCACATTTTGTATGGGAGCACACTCATGAAAACATTAAATCATATCTCAGGATAACTTGATTATGCTGGTACTGTGGTTTTTGAGTTATCTGGTGGGTCAAAGAAAAACTTCACAAACAATAACTGTGTTAAAAAATCACATTGTGTTACAGTGAGCCTGAGGGCTCCTGCTGCTATGGACCTGAGGCAGAAAAACTTGGTGATAATTGTTACTGTGTTGCCTCTGTTCTGATGTGCACAATCTTGGTCATATCCTATTGTGTTATAAAAGTGTCAGACTGAAGGTGAACCCACTAAGTGTATTAACATGGAAAGGAAATAAATACTGCTCAGCAGTCAGTATTTCCTGAAGTTCCTAAAGTAGTTTATGTTCAATACCTTGGTGGCTTCTGTTAAAGAACTTGAGGGTTTGAAATATTGGATCAGAGAGCTGGTTCCTGTTTCAAAGGAAAATAAAGTAATAGCATCTTATATGTTTTTGTTATGCTTTGGGAAATAGAATTAATGCCTTAGAGATCTAATTTATGGCATAAGCAGCAACATTTCAGTGACAGGAACTCAAGTTAGGATGGACAAGAATAACATGCAGACTGGAAGGAGAATGTTAATCACACATCTAAGACACTATATTGTGAATCTCCTTTATGTTTTTGTCTTAATGATAAAAGTGAGGAAATAGCATCAGCCACAGATTCCTAAAATCTGGAGTAATGAACTCCCCCGTGAGGTTTGAGGTTGATATTTCATAGCAAAGTTGTTATTTTCCAGGGCAGTTTACAAGCCAGTTGATTTCTTCAAGCTACACTCTATGCAGTTTCCATAAATGTAGTTGCTGGAAGGGGACGTATCTTCAGATGATTATAAAATTTAAAAATTGTGAAAGATATACAGTACCCAATGCAAGGATTTGCCTTAAGCCTTGAAGAATTTAGTCTGACTTCACAGTGACTCTGCTTCCAATGAGAATTCGGACTGATTACCCCTTCAGAGATCCTTTCTAGTCTGAATGATCTCTTCTGCTGACACATCCTCTTTGTGAGGAATAGATGATCCCATTAGTCTCGAGAGGGTCTGTCTTTTAGGGATGCCGGCAGTGTTGGATAGAGACTGGGGACTGTACTGCCTTAAATGCAAAATGTAGATTTTGTTCACTTTCAAGTTTTCCTCTCTAGCCACTGCTCCACTTGTCCTCCAGAATTTTGGAGTGGGTTGTGCTGCTGTTTATTATCTAGGCTTCTAAAATGATGTCGTGGAGGAAGCTGCCACTGCTGAATGATCCTCAGTTTCTTCCATCTTTTCAGTGCAGTTTGGTACTCTTTCCCTGTTCCATTTGCTGGGAACTCGTGATGAGGTGACAGTCTTCAAAAGACTGGTATTTCATTGAGCAAGACAGACAATGCAGCTGTGTGAGTCACACTTGTACTCTTTGACCAAGAAGTGGATCAATGGAAAGCTTTTAATTTTAAATATCATGTGGGTGTGTACCTGTGTGTACAGGAGGGGGTGACTGCCTTGCTAGCAGTAGGAGAATGAAAAGCCCTGGCTTTCTTGTATTTCGGGTCTTGTCTCACAATTTGAGAGTAGATTTACAGGGCCTGGACAAGCAGTGCTAGAGGAAGGCTGTGGGGATTGAACTGAATTTATTATTGACTGTGTTTGACTTCTGTTTGACTTCTGTTCCAGTGTGGAGACTAGGGAATTGGAAGATTTTGAGCTAATTGGACGTCAGATAGTCTTAATCATTGAACTGAAGATTAGAGACCTGAGTGAGACACAGCACAAAGGTACTAGACACAAATTATAAGAAAGATGCAAATATTAAAATGAAGACTTAGAAAATATTTTTTTTTGAAGCAAAAAGTCTGTCTAAAAAGCTGTGTCTCAAACCTAAGTCTATATCAATTTGTATAAACAGGACATCAGGATTTGAGAAATCCTAGAACTCCTCCAAAGGTAAAATCCACATTTTGAGCTCAGGCACTGGTGAACTCACACAGAAAAAATAACTTAATGCTGTCAAATCTAGCATTTGCTTAGCAAAGCTGAAGGAACTCAAATTTACTGTGCTTTAAAAAGTTCCATGACTTAACAGAGGTCGAAGAGAGATCATCTTTGTGCTGCAGCAGGGCAAGATGATTCTTGCTTTTTCGGTTGTTTATTTTCTGGATGACTAATAATGACCTGCTAAGATTTGTTTCTGGATCACACTACGTTAGTCAATTATTTGCCTCATTGTTATCTGCAAAATGTCAGTGGGGTTTTGGAAATTGTTGTAGGAATGTGCTGCTTTGTTTGCAGTGTTAGCCCTCACAACTACAAAAAATCCATAGGTGACTCTCTAGTTCCTGCCTAGTCCCTGCTGGTTTGTTTGGAGAAAGAAACGGTGCTTATTAAAATAAACTCAGACCTTCAGCCATGCCAGATATACTTGCTTGGAGCTCTTCAGCACTTCAGTTCTTGTTGTTTTCTGTGGGTGCTGTTGCTGCAATAAGAGGCTTGAGAAGGTCCAACACCCTGTCTCACAAATATTGTTGTGCTCTCAAATGGAGAGTTGTCTGCAGAAACACTTCACCTGATAAACCACTGCACAGATTTGCCAGGATTTAGACAGGATTTGACCACACAATCCTTTCCCAAAAGTGTACTCTGAGCAGGATTATTTAAGGCTGACTTTCTCCTGGCACATGTCTATCATGGTAGGGTGGTGAAGAAACACTTTCCTTTCTCCCCACAGCAATGTATTCTTGATGTAACTTTCTCAAAATTCACTTAAAAAAAAATTGGTAATTTTATTAGTGGTTTTCAAAGGTTTATGCTCAGAAAAAAATAGGTTTCCTTATCCCAAAGGAAGACTTTTCTCTATTGTGAGTCTTAACATTCAGGCTGCCAGAAATATAATGTCAGAAATTACTCTGCTGTGTTCCTTTCTCATGTGTGATAATACGCTTTCACCACTTTTTTTGAAGTCTAGTAAATTTATTCTTTCTTTGAGACCTCTTCATCTCACAAGAAACAGAAATAATAATCTTTTTATCCCCCCTCCAAATCAGTTCCATGTTGCATTTGGTCTTAGTCTTCCTTTATAAGCAGTTTATTGACCGACCAAAAAAAAAAGTAAAAAAAAAAGTCTTAAAATATATCTTTCCTGGACTGATCTTTGTATTTTTCTGCTATAAATCCAAAACAACTCACTTGCTTCTGTAAGAGCGTATCTCACTCAGATATAATGAAACAGATTCGTGATAAAGAAAAATAAAATTCCTAGATGATTCAGTATATTGAACCAACACAGTGTGACTGTTTAGTGTGAGACAGCACCGTGGGGTTTAATTATTTTCTATGCAATTTTTTCTGGCATTTTTACCTGGCTCCTTCCTCAGGCAAAAATCTCTGATGTTATTGAGGTACTGCTGAGAGAAACCTGAGCATGATATGAGCATAAATAACTTCAGATCTGAATAACTTCACTTAATAGTTTCTAAATAACTTCAAAATTCCAAACCAATAAAAATGTGTTTACCTCAGGGTGCCTAAAAATATATTCTGAAAAATAAATGTTATATGAAATTTTCCTCTTGCATAAGTTCTCATCTTTAATTTTTGTTACCAGAGAAGTGGTTCAAAAAGGGAAATGGGACAAGTTTTCACATTTTTTTAAAAAAACATAATTATTATTTTTTCTTGGGTAGTAATATCCCTTGGTTTTGGAAGAAGCACAACTTAGAATTTGAAAGTAATATTTCAAAATGATAAAATATTTTGCTGTAAGAATCATCCATTCTTGCTGTTAGAAGCCTTTGGAAATTACCTGTTGGCAAAATTGCCTGAATATTCTGTGGGCCCCTACCATGCATCAGAGCCCTGCTCCAGGCTAAAGGGAAGATAAACTCTGTGCTACCACTTTTGTCTGACTTTAAGACAAGGACAGTGATATCAGAACAACTGAATGTGTCAGTGAAGTCCTGTAATTGGAAAATATTGCACATTTATGTCTCTTACAGAATAGTTTGATGCTGGACAATATTCAGGGCTAACAGTATAGCTAATAAAAAGGTCAATGGCACTGATGCTTTCATGTTCCTTGCATTGATAGAAGGAAAAAAAAAATCTGTTTTCTAAGGCTATGGAAAAGGGATTATCCTCTATCATAGTTTCCCATTTGGTCAAATGTATAATTTAGTTCTCCTGTGCTATTTTTTCATGTGCTGTGTGCCCATAATGTTCTCCTCATCTGGGCAGCAAGCAGCAATATTGCTGAGATTTTATTTATGCCTTCACAGCAAATGGCCTGTCAGCAGCCAAACTGAATTAATACATACATTTTCACTCCTCTCTCCTGAGTAAAAAAGGGAAGAAGTTACATAGATATTTTGGAAGAGAGAAAAGCATATGGAAACTAACTTGTAAGCTTGAATCTGGAAGATGCTTCTAAAAATTTCCATGTACTTAGCACAACACAGAGCCTTGTCCTTAGTAAAATTCACCGTGAATCTGCTCAGTAATTAGCAGGAAAAAAAAGGGGAAAAAAGGGAAAAAAAGTTCAAACTTTCATATTGATTATCTGCATTTTCCCTGTGAAACAAGTAGTTAGTTTTCCTTCCATGTTCAGCATAGAAATCCTAAGAATATTTGATTCTTCCAAAGTGTTTGGTAATAGACTTTCTAGCATGATGGCTTTAATCCCATGCATGGGGAGCAGGAAAGCTTGGCTGGGTTTTTTAGAAAAATGGGAAGCTGTGTAGAGTAGCTGCCAACTGTTACAGATTGGGTTCTTTTCCATTATGTTTCAGTAATGCTGCTGTAATTTGGTAGTACTTTCATGTGGGACTATTTACAGAAGGAGTCAGTGTTTCTTCATTTTCTCGTAGGTCAAACTGGCTGTTGAAAAGGTGTCCTTTGCTTTCAACTTAACAGAAGGAAAAAAAACCAAACCAAACAACCTGAAACCAAAATCAAACAACTAAACTCCACCATTTAAGAAAAATATTCAACCTATTGTCCTGCGCTGGTAACTTTCCAAGTTTCATCTGAATTGTTTCTCTCAGCTGCCTTTACCAGAAGCCAAGGTCTGAAAAGCATTTTGTCAGCTTCAAAAGAGAAAACTCCAGGTATTTCCCCCTTCCAATATCTCAGAACAAAGGCAAAAACCTTAGACAAAATTAAACAGTAGTGTTTCTCTCCGCCTTTCTTTCTTTGTTTCCGAGGTGAAAGTTATTTCTCTTTAATAAGAGGCGCTTCCTATGTAACAAAAGGAAACACTGCAGTTTTGAGTATAAAGAAACTACTGCTAGCAGGCTGTTACCTCCTTAGCATGAATTGGTTACTGCTTAGATTTCTTTTTAACTATTAAAAGAAATAAAGCTCTTAAGCAGAACTCATTCAGCTTTCTAGAATGTGGTGGTAACTTTCCCTGCAGGAGGAAGGATGTTATTAAAGAAGGACTTTTTCTGTGTCACAAGGTTAAGTAGTTAGAGCTTGCCATTGTTTTTCTGCTTTGGTGGGGTTTTGAGCAGCCTGCTTGATTTCTGGGCTACGTAGTCTCTTCACATCCTCTTCTCCAGACCTCAGACACCTAGAAACGTCCTAACCCTTTTTCAGATGTGGGGAAAGCTGCTAACTCAGAGGGTTAAATAAGTCTGCCTTGATTGTTAGCTGATCATTGGTGCTTAAGAGGGCAGAAAAAGCACTAGATGGATCCAACATCTCTGTGCCTGTAGTGTGCAGTTGTTGGGATTCCACCAAAAACTTAAAGCTCCCACCAACTAACCAATCAATTAAAAAAACCCCATAAATCATCACCTCTGGGTGGTGTCAGAGGATGGACCAGTTTCTGCTCAGGGGTGCCCAGCAATGGGACAAGAGACAATCGTCAGAAACCAATGCATAGGAAGTTCCACCTGAATATGAGGAAGAACTTCACTTTGCAGTGACCAAGCACTTAATAGGCTGCCCAGAGAGGGTGTGGAGTTTCCCTCGCTGGAGATATTCCAGAATTGTCTGGACACAATCCTGTGCCATGTGCTTTGGGATGGCCTGGCCTGAACAGGGAAGTTGGACCAGATGAACCGCTGTGGTCCCTTAGAGTTGACCTGTTCTGTGATTCTGTGATAAGTGGGTTCACATGCCCCACACTGGGAGCTTCTGCTCATGACTCGAGGCCTGACCTCACACATGAGCTGGTGTTCTGCACTTACCATGCTGAAAAGTCCCCCTGCCCATCCAGTGGTCTACAGTGCTTTTCCCCCTTTTCTACGTGGGAATTTGTAGAACAAATTTGTAGGACAAAGTGTCTGTCTTCAAAATACTTTCAGTGTGCTCTTACTCACCCTGGATGCTCGTCAGTGAAAAAGAGTGATGTAATCAGTAGTTATTTTGCAACAACCGAGTCTTTGACTCTGGACAGCTTTCAACATATGAAAAGAATTGCAGGTTTTCCTGAAATTTCCACCAATGTCTGCCAGAGCAGTAAATGCTGCCAAGCAGCACCATCCCTGGCATAATCTGTGAGGATAACTATCAGCTTCAGGCAGGACCTGGTCAATCAGAGGCTCCTTGGTTAGCACTCTTTTATTTCCAATCATGAGTAACTGCTGGACAATTGCAGTGAGTGCTTCAGAGTATCAGATGGAAACTTGTTGTTTGGGGAAATTAAAGCAAAACAAAACATATTTGCATAATCCTATATTGGGTCAGGAATATGGTTTGGAAATATAAACAGGATTGCAAGTGTAATGTGAAAGGGGCTGAGCTTTTCAATTTTTAGTGTATGTACTTATTAAAGAGATGGAGAGAGGTTTCAATTGCAATGAAGTAATATTTTCATGGAAAAATAAGTAGTATTGGACCCTAAATAGCGTTTGTGTAAGGATCAGCAGACAGGAACTAAAGCATGGCATATGTCAATTAACAAAGATTGAACATACATAAAAACTGGTGCAATAAATCCATAGTTCTATGCCCTGAAATGCCTTTGAACTACGCTTAAATATCATTTTGGAAGATTAACTTTAGCAAAATACATGTTAAGCTTTAGTCAAATGCAAATAATTTCACTAAATCAAAGGGCTATTTGATTAAACTTTCTAGATATAGCTGGCTTGGGAGGGAGCACAACCACCTCCAAGGGGGCTGGGAGTGGAGCTGAGGACTTGTGGTATTAGGCAGATGCACAGTCTGAATGAAAACCATGTTTCATATCACATTTGAGTAAAATGTGAGTGGAAAATTGTGATGGATCCCAGGATGATATTGTACATATGAAATATCTAATTGAGGAGCATTTTGGAGACGCTGAGCAATGTATGTACTGCACACCATGCAGAATTAGTGTTCACACAGCTACCAGGCTGATGACTTACTGTGAAAACATCTTGAACATGATGGGAGATGGGAACATTGCAGCTCCCCACTTGTGTAAGCTAATGCAGTCTCCAAACCAGGATGTTTCTCCATCAGCTGTTAATGGTGAAGAGGAATCGTGCTGTTCTGGAGACTCGTTTCCCGTTTACGAGTAGCAGTAATTGAATGGCAGCCATTTGGAAGACACAGAAGGAATTTCTACATGTTTATCTGTGAACCAGAGCATTTGCTCAGGTCTTAACTTCTGCTAGTGATGAGTTCAGGCTGACTCAGACTTTACATAGGACTCACCTCTGCTACCTCTCCACAGCCTTTGAATTGACTTTCATGTTCGTAGATTCAAATGTGTCAAATGTATCACTGAACACTATTCACTGATGATTTATTAGTCTGCATTCTCAAAACTGTACTCAAAGAAGGCAATAGCATAAATGTGTTAAAGGATCTTAAGATGTCCACTGGGGCAATTCAAACCCTCCTGAGCTCACTCAGAGCAGAAAAGGTCCTGTGCCAACACCCATTGTTTTGTTTTTATAAAAATGTATTTTTTTGCTCTGAGCTACTCATTACTGTCTTCAGTGCTGATAGCACAGGGGGAGAATGGTACATTTACTATAAATCAGCACATGGTGCTGGCTTTCTGTTGAGAGAAATACTGCTTATTAGAGGAGCAGTTGGCATCACTTATTGGCAACTTTTCTCATCTATTTAAGTGATAAATAGTAGCAGACTTACTGCATGGCCAGATGCATCTATGGTTGTGTGCTGTTTTGTTCTTCATATAGGAATAATGTATGGTTTGAGTCACTTATGAAGTGTTGTAATCGTCTATAAAACCCAAATTTCCCAATAGCCGAAGCATATAATTTCTTTTGAGGTTTGTTTCATTGATATTGCACAACTTGTGGGAATTAATTCCTCAGAAAAAATGTACTGATTCTTGGTACAGAGAAATCTGGTTGTACCATGAAAATATAATAAGGCAAATATATTATCTTGGATAACTGCTTATTATTAGTGATACATGAGCTGAAAAGAGTTCTTGTCCTGCAGAATCAGGGCAGGGGCTAACCAGGAGAAATGAGATTTTTATTGCCTTTCTTGGTCAGAAAGCAAAAGAGAGGACCAACTCCTCATCCAGTAAGTTGAACCTAGGTATAAATTTTTAAGATATTCAAAATTATCCGTCCCTCAGTGAAGTCCACATAAAGGTTTTGGCCTAGGAAGTTTCTGAAACTGGGCTACATTGGTTTCTACCATGTTTAAGAATATCCCAAACACCTACTTTTCTAAAGAAAGACAACTGACCGATAAGAGTATGAGCTGAAAATTAGCTGGTAAATAGTCAGTACCGAAATGCCTGAGTTATGAGAAAGAGAATTAACTGAGAAGTTAGTTTGAGTCTGCCTCAGCCACACAAAACTCCTTGGAAAGCAAAGCGTGAGAGCCTCTGCCAGTTGAGGGGAGTCCTTGGAGAGGAAGCAGCTATTAATGAACATTGAATTGCTTACTAGCTATGGATTTTTTGTTTGACACGATGCTTTATTTGTGCCTCTTTTACAATCTTCCAGTCAGACGAATTATGATCATGTGGAACTCTCAATCACAATCATTACAGAAAGAGAGGACTAGTAGAAATTTGCATAATTGCTTTATGCAGTGGAACAGGAAAAGATGCCATTATTTGAAGTACCAGTTGAGGCACACAATTTTATGTTACCTTAACGAAAAGCTTTTGCAATAGGTGTAGTCTATGATATACATTCATGTAACAGTGATGTTTCTTACGCATGAATTGCCCGAATACATGCTGATTATAGCAGTATGTTTGTCTGAAACAAAATATTGTACTATGCCTCTGGATTACATGCTAAATTACTTAAATTAGAGAAAATGGATTTACCTGGAAAATCTTGCAGCTCAACACCACAACATGGATGACGCAGTATTGACATGGTGTGGTGCTGCTGTGATCTTCTATCTCAACTCTAGCCCCTCTTCCTGTAGCAGTTTTTACACGTCCAGCCTGATTATTGTGTTTGCAGTTCTACATCAGGGGCAGAAGTCAGTGGTAATTCATGCAATATTTCGGAGTAGTTTGAAGCTATCTGAGTTATTTATAGTAAGAATGAAATTCTGATTTCATTAAAGCTGATGGCAAAATTCCCATTGATTAAAGTGGGACCTGAATTCTCATTCCAAATAGGAAATGAGCTGTCCTAAGTGGGCGTACTATAAATATGCAAAGCACCCCTGGATAGCTCCAATGGCATAGGATTGCAAATAAAATTCCTCCTTAATGTCTCACAAAAGTTATTTGAGTAATATACTTTTTAAATAACATCCATTGATAACCTGTCTTCCAGAAGTGTGTGTGTTGTTTTTCACTTTGTACTGTTTATTGGGTTAAATAACCTTGATGTGATGACAATCCAATCACAATCCCTTCCAAATAAATGGCTTGAAAATACAAAGTATATTTAATCTCATTAAAGGTGACCACTTGGGGGAAAAATTGCCATCCCACATAATGAAGCTGTCAGTGATGTCATTTGGAGGGTGACTACTGTAAATCAATGCAAGTTGTTCTTATCAGCAGTCAGGAAACAAGTACGTTAAAACCTGGCAGTGAAATCTTAAAATATAGACCGAAATGAATTGAATTTTAAAACTATTAATTTTCCTGTCTTACAGTAACTCAATTAGCTAGATTTGTACCAAGCCTATTACTAAGTGTAGAGAGGAGAGCTATTGAACAGGCACACAGAGTGTCACAGACTAACACAAATAGGAGCAAAACTGAAATTTTGGTAAGGCACTTGAACTTCACAGCTCCCCAGAGTCAGTGGTAGATCTGCTCCGCTTTAAGGTGCTGTACTGTGGACAGAATAATTACCTACTGAGCTGTTCATATCAGTGTAGAGTATTCAAATGAAAAAGATTCGGAAAAGTGACAAAAAAAAAATCAGGTAGGTTTTGTAGCATTAACTTTTGAAGTTTATTTTCTGTGAAAGGAACTTCCTCTCCTGCTACCCATTGCTTGTTCTTGAGCAAATTGTGGAGTAATTGTCTATAGCAAAGGGAAATATGTAATTTTAAAATATTGCATAAATAAATTTCTCTGAGCCAAAAAATCCCCCAGAAACCACTTGAATGACATCTTTGGAATAACTCTTCTTGAAATAACCGAATAGAGATAGCAACATGACAAATAAATATTATGATCCTTATAGCTGTGGTCCTTTCCTGTCCCCCAAAAGTGTTTGTTTCTTGCGTCTTGTACAAATGAAAGAGGGCAGTGGGATTTATACCTGTATTTGCTGCTAATAAGGTGATATTTCTACCCTCCTTCTTATATGTCTGTTTTGTATTACGTATAATCAACCTCTCAAATTGCTCTTCTGTTGCTCAGCAGTGTTGACTTATCCTCTGGAGCCTCCTAGAACTGTAACTGTAGAAGCCACGGTTTAGGAAGGAAGAGCATTTGAGCAAACAGGGAATGTTTGGCTGGCACTGCACAGTCCAACAATGAAGCAGCAGAATTGGCACCTGCCTGTCCCCTCTGACCTTCATCAAACGTTTCTTCATGACAAACTTCTGTCACTCGTCAAGCAAAGCCTGACAGCTACTTAGCTGCTGTTAGCAGTACGTACTTACACAGCTGCTTACACACAAAACGAAAGTGGGCAGGTAAGTAACAGGTAAATTTCTTAATTAGACATTTAAAATCTTGCTAGAAGGAAGCCGTACATTATGATGAACTTAAATGTCAGTGCTGTTACATACAACTATATAAATCTTTTCATGGAGTACTTGGCTTGATGGATCTACTACGTATTTTTAAAAGTAATTTGAGATCCTTAATGGGCATCTCAAGTATCCCATTCAATGGGAAATAGCATCATTAGAACAACATACAGAATAACCGAACTTGAGAGACAAGTGATTTTACCAGCTATCATGAGTTACCAGTTCCAGAAAATGCTTTATAAGTAGTTTAAGACTCTCCTACCCGTACAGTGGTATTGTCTAACTCTGCTCTGTGGGGAGGTCTGAGTGATTTGTTACCCTCAGTAACAGGCTGCAGTTCAGACAAATCGGTCTCTGGTTTTTAGAGAGGAATACTTCTTTCCTCCCTGGCTGTCAGTTTCTGTACTTTTTAAAATGGACACATTTGTAGCCAGGCAATTATTATTTTGTCATTGTGGTTAAACGGAAAAGAGCTTTGTGTACAAATGACAGCACTATGTACGTTTCAGTATTGCTGAACCTAAACAATATGCTTTTCATCTCATATCCATATCCATCTGTAATCTTCCTTTCCCTCCCCTGTCACTATGAGAAACAGCAGCAGAGCAGCTGCTTGCTCACATGTGGAGAGCGTATTGTAAGTCATCTAACTTGTATTCAAATCATGAGATGATGTGCTGCTTACAAAGCAAAGGGCTCCTTGGGCTAAAGGTTTGCTGCAGGCTCTTGTGTAATTGCAGACAGCGCTGCATCAATACTAAATTTAGGTTGGATTTATTTTTTTTGTAGTTATTTTACACTTGCTCCTTATTTATTCTTCGACGGCAGCATATCTGAACAAAACCGTGCATCTCCTAATTACAATTCTTTAGACAACCATGAGAGTTGCAAGCATGCACTTCATAGATAAGGGACTTTAATCAAACGAGGTAAGAGCCAGAAATGGTTAGTCCCTATTGTGATCTAAACTGTCACAACTCTGAACTTCCAGTGCACTGATCAAACGTGTGACATACCTGGTCTTACTATAGTTTAGGCAATACTCAGTGAAGATACTGTTGGAGTATTTCCAGACAGTGATGTATGTGTTGTCTGCATCTGCTGTGACATTTATGTGGAAGAGATGGACTGTAGTCACCCGCTCCACGATGGTGTTTCAACAGGTGTTAATGACTATTGCTTCTCTGGGAACGTCCAGTGATGCTTCCACCCTTACTCAGTCTTACTCCCAGCCTGGTGCTTTGATGTCTGTAGGTTTTGTGGCCGATACAGAGATGCTGAAGGACCTGGTTTAGAGCAGCAGATCCCCTGTTCTCACCCACTAATATTGCATTTTGGTGCCAGGCTACTGTGTGGGGATGCTGCTGTTCTGGGCTGTGCAGGCTGTTTTCTCAGTGGTCCTTGCAGAACCACAGGCAGGTGCAGCCCTCAGAGGAACAGAGATTTTTTTACTAGATATCTGAGTAGCAAATGAATTTCGAATTTAGCAGAACAATTCTCACTTATCCTCATTATCAGGAGCAGTTGGAGTGGTATGGGCAGTGAAGTGTTAGCCTTCCTTTTGACACTTTGTCTTTTATCAAGTTCTCTTGGGAAGTAACAACTACAGGGAGGCAGAATTTATTAAAGCCAATGGCAGTTATAAATCCATTCCCAAAGGTATGAGGGATGTGTAAATTAGTTCCCTGCTGTGTGTATCTCTTTTCTAATTCTTTTGAATCAGAGAAATTCAGGAGCTCTAAGGAATTATAAATATTTTCACGGTCATCAAGAAGGTTAGAGAGAAATTACTTCTCCTTCTATTACGAGTAATCATTTTAAATAAAAAACCCGGTCACTTCAGCACTGGCCCCTTAAAACACGCAGTGTGGAACAGAAACAGGAAATAAGATATATATATATATATCTCAGAACTGTTGCATTGTTTTGTAATGTACAATGTTGTCTGAGCATGTTTTTAGTTACAAGAGCATCCGAAGCAGCATTTTACAATCCTGTTAAGATCTTCCTCCATTCCTGTTTTTTAAGCTCTGTAATTAGTAAAACTATTTATAAAATGTGTGAAAGGACTATAAAAACCCCAAACAAACCACAAGTTCCTCAAACAAACCCTCAAAACAACAAAATGGCACTATATACCAGAGAAAAATACGTTCTTGTAAATTTTTGTGTTTTTAAATGAGATCTTCAAAGAATATCTCATGTCATTGGAAGTAATGTATAATCAACTATATTTTACAGCATTTTGCATAGGATGTGATGGGAATGAGCCCTCGGTTTATGCTGCACAATTGTTAACTCTGCAATCAAGTCAGTGAGTGGAACATGCTTGCTGAATTAGTGTGCTTGCTTTTTTCAGTCTTCTGTAGATAAGTCTGTGTAATGAAAACTCAATAAAATTTTAATAGTTAAAAAAACCCTGAGACAACAAACCAACCCTTTCATCATTATCTCATTGCAGGCAGGTCATGCCAGAGTGTCACTGGCCCAGAATGTAAATAGCATCTAACCAGGAGAAGTCATTCTTCAAACAGGAATCCAAGAATGAGCCATTGCATTATATAATATTTATGAATTGTTCATTAGCTCTGGTTTAACATTCATCCTGCCACTGAGACTAAAGCCAGCCATATATTTGCCAGCAAAAAAAAAAAACAGTTTTCTTTACAGTGGATAACAATGCAAACTGTTATTTTATCCTTAACTGGAAATATCATTACCATGATAACTTTACGTACAGATAGTAATTGTATTACTTTGTGCTTTGAAGTCATCTGAAACCCAATAGTCATCCTTGTAAAGTTATTTTATTTATGTATGTAAGTATGTGTTTGCGTATGTATTTACACAGTTATGCAAGTAGAAACTCCACCTTTGGATTTTGAATAATACCAGAGACTGTGCAAGTAACAATATATTCAAGGAGTCGGTATTGCATTATATTTTGGGCTGTGTGCTAAACAATCCTTCTCAAGCTCTTGGTCGCTGTACGGGTATTAGATGGTGAGTTGGACTAGATGATCCTTGTGGGTCCCTTCCAGCTCATAATTTTCTGTGATTCTGTGATTCTGTGTCTGCTTCTCTTTCTTTCCCCATTAATTTTTCAGCATGACTTTCCCTTATGCAGTACACACTGTGCATTCAGCACCTCCTTTCTTTCCAGCTGCAAATGTTACAAATTATGTTCTTTGACTTTTTCCCTTTGTTTTTGTGTAGCAGTTGAATACATTGACTCCAGAGGATAATAACCTACACTGGTTGTCTCTGTCTGGAATGCTAAATGTATAAATCAATATAATTGAATGGTGGTATTAATTATTTCAGCAAATTTTCCTAACCCAGTGTTGCAGTTTTCATTGAATTACATGTTATTTAGTTCCCCACAGTTATTTAGGACAGAAGCAACGTGGGTTATGTAACCCAAAGTACAAGTTCTTCTTATTTTCAAAGTAATTAGAGCTTCCTTCCCACAGTGTAAGGGTCAAATCGTTCCCCCCCAGGCCCATTAGGCTGAGTACAGAAGGCACGAAAGGCATTGCAGTTGGCTTGCAGCTCTCTGAATGTTGGTCCACTAACTTGAACAGACGTTATCCAGTTTTGGCCTGTTTCATCACCTTATGGAACCAGAGGAAAATCACAGAATCACACAGAATCACAGAATATTATGAGTTGGAAGGGACCCACAAGGATCATCTAGTCCAACTCACCATCTAACACCCGGTCGAATTAACTCTCTGCAGTTTACCTATCTGGCCTGCATGGCCCGCTTTCCCTTCCTCAGAACCTCCATAGAACTTGTAAATGTCCCTGAAACAAAGATCTGAGAGCAAAGAAGAAAACCTTCAATAGAGACCTGTGGAGGTGAGGAAAACAATGTGTATTCTTCACCTTAAGAATCGGGATATTTTTTATCCCGAAAACACATTGTTTTCCTTACCTTAAGAATCGGGATATTTTTTTATCCTAAAGCCAGCAGGAATTTATCCAAAATCCCCAAACACATTTGATATGACTCAAAAAACCTTGACAAATATGGTAGACCAAGGTCTCCACTTTGATATATTCATGAATAATGGTGGTGAGGGACACTACCACAGCTATTCATTGTATTTTCCCCTTGCATTCAGAGCAAAATTCTTCTTTTTGTAGCATCCACTGAGATTTTGTTTCCACTGACTTTGTGTGGAGATCTTTGTATGCAGGATGTGATGCAAAACAAAACGTACCACCAATGCCAAACCAGTGTGAGCTGTCGCCTGCCTGCTCACAGTCCCGCGAGACTCTGGACACACAAGCCAAGACAGCTTGCACAGATATTGTTTTTCTTGGCATCTGTTAATGTTCTGAGCTGAATCTACTTTGCTCTTCTTAGCCATCAGAGATACCAACATCGCTGCTAATGCACTCTCAGAACCACACACTTCTCCTTGTGAATAATGGAGGGGCTTTCCTACAGAGAAATAGAAATGTTTGTAAGCAGAGCCACTTGTCACCAGGACAGGGAGAATTATGTTTACTGGTCCGTGGTGCTTATCTTGATCTATTTTCTATGTTTCAAATAGGAGAAAACAATTTTTAATCACTGCAAGTGGGAGAAAATAGATTTAAGTCCCCCTTTTCATGGGTGCAAGATGCTTTAATTGGCAGAGGCCTTGTTCTGTAAAGTGAAATCCAGCATGTCCATCCTTTGGGTCTGCGGACTGGCTCACGTGGACAGACTGCTTCTGTCACTGAGTAGTTTTACAGGTTAGAATGTGAGGGAGTAGTTTGCTGGCTGTTTCTAGCATGTGTACCAAACACTGCTGTGTATGTGGTCTCCTGGGTCTGTTGTAGAGACAATCAACTCCTCCCTGGAGCTTCCACTCCAAGTCTAGTGTCCCATCCCATTGCAAGTGCTCCTGCTTCCCTTTCACTCTCCCTTCTCCTACCGTACTGAACTATTGGCCAGATACATAACAACTCTAGAGGACAGGCTGGAATTGTGAGGACAGAGGGACTGGGAAAGGAACTGGCAGGAAGAGGAAGCCCTCCAGGGACTTATCATTTGCCAGAACCCAAAGGAATGACCCCCATAGTAACATCCATTTCAGGAGCCAGGTTTGGGGTCCGTACAAGCAGTGTGCTTGTAGTTTACGTTCTGTGGGATTGGTTCCCTTGACTCCAGGATTAGATACCCCAGTGCCTATGCAGACTATCCAAACCCATATTTGTGATTTCAGAAAAGGGTTAGAAAATGATGAAGTCTGTGTCATGCATGCAGGAGAGCTAAAATATAACATTATGAGCCTTAATGTATGAAACAGTAAGAACATCCTTTCATGAAAATTCAGCTCTCTGCTGTTTTACCTACTATGGCTGCTTACATACTGTGCATAGAACATGATTAATTGCTTTCATTCTCTTCACAATTTCTTCTAACGTTCTCTTTTATCTATTTTTTTTTTTTATCCCTTTTCATTGTCCTAAGCCTAACATTAGCATGAGAAAACTTTAGGGAAATCATAGATGTTTCATTAGGAATTTAGTCCTTTACTCTTCGGATCAAAGCTACGTCACTAAGGGTGTTGCAGATGCAGCTCCTGTCCTGGAGGACTTGTTACTGTACAGGCTCTAAGCAGGGGGATGGTGATGGGACATTTGGTTTGACATCATGCTGTAATTTGTTACCACATTCCTGGCCTATGTGTGCAGCTTTAGAAGATGACAGGTGTCTTCAGTGCTTTCAATAAAGTGGAAAAAATCTTCAAATTTTCCACTGTGTTGTTCTATGCAATTGCTCATTATGGTACGAACATAACTCTTGCTAATTAAAATGGGTACTAGCAATTAAGTTAAACAATGCCTTAAAATGCCCAGCTTTGCATAACTTTCAATAATGGTGGGTTCTGCAGGGAATACTTTCTCAAAAGATGATTATGACATGATTTCCTTAGTTTCAGAGCAAAAAAATCTTCAAGGGCTTGACCAGAACGTCAACCTCCTAATGAGATAAATGTAGCAGAAGGGGAGGACGTGAGGAAAGAGCCAGTAAGCTGAACAGCTTGGAAAATAAAACCAAGAGGATCACATCCTCAGATTATTGGATAACCACCTAATTCCAGTTTTTATTAAGCCCATCTGATCTATGAGACAAGGATATATAGAACATTTTTCTTGATCTCAGTACTTCATTATTCGTAAAATAGCCAAAAACTTTCTCTATTATTTCTCAACTATTATAGTGCAGTATAAAACAGCAGAACATTAGATAATGTGTGTATCAGTATATTTGGAAGTGTTGTAATAATTTTTATGTTATTTCAGATTAGAATCCAGATGGATACTGCTGCTGAAACGTATTTTAACTGGCAAAACTGAAGTCTATGCAAGTGCTTACTGCAGAAGAGAAAATACTACATTCCAAGGAAGCCCTGGTGTCCCCTTCTCAGTTGTTTCAGAAGTGCCCATCAAAATGTGTTTTCCCAGTACTGAACAAAATTACATTCCTCCCAACTCTTCAACACACAAAAGGAAGCACAGAGTTATATGTAAAATACAATTTCACTTGGAAGCTAAGCTTACAGATGAACCATCTGTAGCTACAGGGTTTTTTTCTGATTGTCTTCCAACATTGACCTTAGGATTAGGCAGTTACTGTGAGTTACCTGTGAGTTACCACTCTCCTGTTCGAAGCAGATTTCAGCTCCTGCTCTGAATAATATTTATTTCAGGCAAGAAAAGACAGAGTTAATTTTTTGTTTTGTTTTGGGCTGGGTGGTTTGGTTGTTTTTTTTTTTTAATTAGATTTATGTGACAGCAAGCCCTCTCTTGATTTAGAGCGCACAGATGAAGTCAGACACAGCAGCATTTTGCAGAGCTGCACAGCAGAAAGCAGCTGTCACCTAAGGAAGTTGCTGAAAAACAAAACTCATTCTTTTGAAGTGTTTTGCTTTGTGCAAACCAAAGTTTTCTTTTCCTGCTTTTTGTGCCTTCCCTTGCCCAAATTTCCCTCCTCTGAGCTCACTCTTGCACTGATGTAATCAAAAGCACAACTTTCATCGACTTCACCAAGTGGGAAGATCAGGCCCAAGAAATTCCTGTCTCTGTGGGGTACAGTGCACTCTCACACAGTAGCTGGGCTGTGTGGAAGAAGCTCTTGAACCAAGGACAAGCCCAGTCCCTTTAATCCCAGGCATATGGTATTGGAAGAGAAGGAGGCAGAAGGGCAAGACACACCAGCCTGGGATCTCATTCCATTTGCAGGTCCAGGGTGGGGAATGCCAAATGGGTTACAACCAGAGCTGGTTTCTAGCAGCAGTGATCAGCAAGTGACTGGTTTTGTGGCTGGCATCTTCTTGGCTCCTCTGCACACTCCACTTTCTATGCAGTTGCTAGAGAGCTGTGAAACTGTCTGTAGGCGAGAGAGTGTGAATTTACTGTTACACCACTGCCATATATTTTTTGGATGTGTCTTTCTTTAATTTTCTGTGCCACAAACACTTGCATCACCCTATCTAGGAATGTTTTATGGTAAAAGCAACCAATTCTTCCCGTGCTTACAGTTATATATTTTTATAAAAGTGCATTTAGTATGCCATAAATGCCTCTAGGCTGATGAAAATGGTACCTCTTTCATTGCTTAGTGACTGCTCATTACTGCGTATCTTGGAGATGATTTGACTCTGGTTTTGTTTCTTTGTTTCACATCACCAGGTGAGAACACAGCCTCTCGAAGGGAAATATGCGTATTATCTCCTCACATTTGTGCCCTGAATTTCTGAGCAAGTTGTGTGTGCTGAGCAGTGGGTCTGGCACAGCCTGGCAGGACAGGGGTGAGGGACAGGTGTCCTTTTCTCTCAATGGAAGCTGTCATTTAGGTCTTACTCTGTTAGCTGCTGACTTTTGCTAGACCTAGAGGCATTCACTTAGAAAACTTTTCCTACACCAATTTTGTTTGAAACCAGCCAACAGGCTCAGAAATCAGGTGGAAAGAATATTAACAGCACATGAATAGGCAGATGGCACAACTGTATATGTTTCATTTCCTGTGGGAAACCAGACACAATTTTCCATCAGAAACTTGCACTTCTGAAACATTTAATGGGAAGTCATTTGAAGCAAACTTCTATAAATTGCAGGATCTTCAATGTAATGCCCTAGTCTTTGTGCATATTTCAGTCCCATGTGAATAATACATATACTGAAAAAAGCCTTATATGGTGAATAACTCACATTTTGTTAAATTTATCATTGCCTCTGTGCTGGCATTCCCTGTCTGTGAAATAGCACTACCTGTCTGTGTAATAGCACTACTACAGTCCTGTAGACTGAACTTCACAAAAATCCTGTCAGAAGTACACCTGGAAAGCTGACAAGGGAAGAGAATTTTGTTTTCAAACTACGATTTACCTATGGTACAGCAAGAAGGGCCAAATTCTGGGCAATAAGACAAAGATCCCCCCTTTATGATTTTACCATATGCTTGAAGTTAGTCTATGCTCTGTTATAGATTTTTTTGCCCCTCATTCAGGATATGGCCCTTTCCACTGTCACTTTAAAAGGATGTATTTATCCTGTGTGGCATCAAGAGCTCTAGTTTAAATCCAGTCCATCACATGATCTAGTCAGGCAAAACCTTTTGATTCCAGGTGATCAATAGTGGAGAAAAATGGAATTCTTTTAATCCATCTGTGAAATATCTACCTGACAATAAGGCACAAATCCAAAATTTGGATGGAACAGTCATATAAAAATACCTGCAAAATTACCATGAAAACCAGCTATCTTCTTCCTTATATGAAGCACATTGAAAGCAGAAGCTGTGAGTAGGTCTTTTGAATTTCATGGTTGGAAGTGGTTTGACACTGCATTGATA
Source organism: Pitta sordida (assembly GCA_013390025.1). NCBI lineage: Eukaryota > Metazoa > Chordata > Aves > Passeriformes > Pittidae > Pitta > Pitta sordida. Next base: position 350,268 of record WEKX01000034.1, on the reverse strand, counting down.
TGATAAAAATACCTGAGGAACTGCACGTCACAGATACAGAGCAGATTTCAGGAATGAATACCTCAGTGTTGCACCTAGTTTCTTTATGTCAACAGTTTGTTCAAATCCAAAGACAATATTTCCAGAAAGCGGTGAAAAAACTAATCTTTGGTAACATTCTCCTAACTGACTGACATGTCATCCTGAAAACATATATGTGACAGTTCCTCTGTGTACCTGGAGAGCTCTCAAATGTGTTTGCTCTTCCATGAGAAGCCTTATCAACATTTTAGACCTGAGTTTTGGAGATCAGTTTGACATGAGAGGAATGGCAAATAAGATGTTATACAGGAAGGAGTTCTTGTGTTCCTGTTCTCATTTGGCTGTCATCATGCCATGGTGGTATCTTGAGGCTGCAGGATTTCTTGCAAGTTAAATCTCCCACCTGTGGCTGAGGCCTGAATGGATGATGGAGGAGAACATTCATGTCAATGTTTGTCTGTGGAAACTTCTAAGAAAATTTTCTAGATATTAGTAGAGCATACTAGGTAAAACCTTTCTTACTGATTTAATAGTCATCTCTGATGCTCTGTAGAAGTGTTCTTTGTTTACAGCCTTCATACATTATATCCTATGGTTCAAAACCTGGCACTGGATTACTGGCACCATCTGGAAACAAGAACACTTAATGACTTCTGGGCTGCCTTGGAAACTCTGTTTTGGTAGTCTGTACCTACTGTGTCAGTGGTCACTTCTGAAACATTGGAGAACAGCTGTTACCTGCCAAAGGGACACAACTCTTTCATTAAGGACTTTTTATTCCTTAACCATATGGTCAGAGAATAACCTTGCAATCATTGCCCTGCACTGCTGAGTTATAGTAGAACAAATACACAAATGTAGAGATTTTATCTTTTTAGTGCTCACTGGTTTTGCATATTTGGCTTCATGTTCTGCAGGTTCACAAGGAAGAAGAAAAAGGTTAAAACCTGCAGTGGTTTTCTGTGTTCACTTCTTGGACTGAGAAAGAAGCCTAATCTGAGCTGTGATATCAGTTCTATGCAGTAGGAAAGAGGAACAGGTGGCAGGAATCGCCTGTGAGAAACATTCCAACTAAAGGTTTGGAGAGATGTGCTCTTCTGTTCCAAGGAACACACGGTCTCATGGGGACTGTTGTTTATTAGGGCAGTGCTGGGACAGGTCTCTACTCCTGCTTTGCTTTCTCCTTGGCTTAATTTTATGTGCAAGTTTGTGTATTACACTTTGAGTGACTATGTGCCCCAAAATGCTGGAGTATTCCAAGCTGTAGGTGTTTCAGCATCATGCCACGCACAGCACATCCACAAAGAAGTAAATGATGACCTAAAGAAACACAACAACAGAAAATGAGGTACTTCAGATAGGACTTTCAGGTGTGGCTGCTGAGCCTGTGGTACTCCAGTTCAAGTGCTTTGAAAGCATAGACCATCTAATATCTTTCTGTGCTGTCCCCAAATCGTATTCAGAGATGGAAAGATGCACTGAAAGTCATTGTGCTCTCCTATTTTCTAGCAAAGGCTTTTATCTTAAAAAGAAAGATTAGAAAGGACACTATAAAAATCTAAAAGGATTATATATGGCAAAGCCTGAAAAAGTATGTCCATAGGAACTTTCCAAAATTCATCAGTGTTTACACACCTGAAAATATGACTGCTGTTTTGCCCTTGAAACTAAGTTATTACTTAAAGATTTTATTAATGGGGGAAAGAGTGAATATAGACACCTTTAGAGCCGCCTTCTCTCATTACTAGAGTAGTATGTCCTTTGTTTTCATAATCGTTGTTGGAGTAAAAGGTGCAGCTCCTTGATAAGGAGCGGCATCTAGTTAAAGATGCAGCATCACTTCTGCCTTTCCAGGGAATTGTTTTGAAAGAAGAGACAGCTCTCCGTGAAGAAAGGTCAGGCCATCAGCCACCTTTGCTTATCTTACGCCAGACAAATGAATCATGAAGAGGCTGCTGCTGCCTCATGGCTTCCTCGAATATTTTGCAGCTTCTTTTGCCTAAGAAAAGCCCATATAGGTCTCCCAAAATGCTCTTCACATTGGGCTGTATGTTACAATAGCTGCATTTTTCTCTCCGGCGATTCTCTATCCGTATCTCGAATGTACTTCCTTCTTACATGCACAGAAGAAATACTTTAGGGAATGAAATTATCCTGCAGAATCCTGGGATGTGTTCATTGCCAGTGTTTTCATTAAACTGTCTTTCTACTTCCTTGGCAGTCAGGCTACTAAACATATGTCAGCTAAGACAGCGGTTGCACTGTCAAGTGATGGCGTGAAGCCTATGGGCTCTGGGGCACAGTGCTTGTTAGACCAGTTGTGTTTCCAGCCCTATGTGTATCACATTACCTGCCTTGTGGGTTGGTCTTGGTCAGTGTGATGAATTACTGGTTGCTCTCCATGAAGACGTCTTCCCTGTGAATCTAGATTAATCATTTGTCTTGTGGGAGCAAGACTGTAACATGGCAAAATGGTTGCGTATTTTGAAAATTGAAGCATGCTTTCCAGAATGGTGCATTTAAGTTCACTGTAAATTAACAACTGCTGAACACTAAAGATGAAGATGACATTTTGAGGCAGGAAATCAGAAGTGACAGCCTCCAAATATGAATTTAAGGGGTAGTTGACTCATGATAGAGCCAAGGAGCAATGAGAGGCGATCGTGTTCACTGGAGGACATTGAGTAATGAGTAGCAGTCAGCAGAGGAAGGGATAGAAGTTAATAACTGAATAGCAGAGTCTTTCTAATTAATCTCAGCTTTTCTCCTTAATAAGCAGCAAACAGCCAGAAAAAAAACCAAACCCATTTATTCCTAACCAATAACTTTGGGGCTGTATTTCTAAAGAAACCTAGCAGGATATTAGAAGCATCTCCTGTATTTGGAAAGGTTAATTTGCACCATGTTCCTATCAACTAGAATGATTTTTATCTCAGTGTTATATGTGGGAACTAAGACATAGGTGGATGAGAGCATGAAGTGATTCGTTTAAGGTCACACAGAGTATGACTTTCCCTAGCCTGGACATGGTCCTTGGCTAATGACTCTGAATGACTTTGTAGTGCTGTTTTCTGCTCTGCCACCTTCCAGGCTGTAGAACACTGCAGTAAACAGAGCTGGGTGTCAGTGTCACAGCCAGTGTGCTTTCTTTTACTACTAGTGATCATGATGGGTTATTCTTTGCGTTAGGGCAAAGACTAGAGATTTAAACATCAGTTCAAATTATGTGACATGTGGTATGAAACAATGGTATGAAAGCAAAAGTTGGCCGCTTGTCCTAAGCAATGTCTTTGTCCTCCCAAGAGGATTTACTCTGCAATACCATGAACTGCATCTTTGCTTGGATGTGGTTTTTCATCCTGAGTGCAGAGCAGCGAGGATTCACTGGATCAGTAGTGTAGCTATATGTGATAGACGGGGCTCTCTTCAAATACAGGGAAGTGAGGTCTGTGTGCCCTGTAGGTGTAACTGCTACATGGGACAAAGCACTTGGAACTCATTGCCTTGTCTGAAGTGTTTTCCTAGGGATACCAGCGACTAGAGGAATGCCAGTCAATGCATGAGGCGACAGAAGAATTCACCGTAGTTGTTGCTGCTTCTGTGATGTTAAATGACTCATCTGTTCGAGATAAATTATGCAGAGAGGAGACTGCTAGTGTCCTTCATGATATGTGAAGTAGAAAAAAATACTCCAGTCAACTCCCAAAGTGTGAAAAGTATTTTGTATTTCAGTAATTCCCTTATTAAAAATGAGTAGAACTTAAATAATGCAGAATCTTGTGGCTGCTCTAATTAGTTCCCTTTGTTTGCATTTCTTTGCTCAACCATAGCACTCAGTGCCAACCGCTGTGTGTCTGCACAAGTGCAAGTGATGATGCAAGTGATGACAAGAGTTTTCATTATGTGCTTATGCCTTTTATTGAAAAGATCAGTTTCTCCTTTTTTACATTTTTTTAAAAATTTAGAATACTAAGGGATTAGATGCCCATCTCCATTCAAAATTTAGTGTCTGATGGACATCAATTCCCTTAGAGTTCTTTGAAAATCACATTTGCTCTCTAGTGAAAATTATCAAATTCTGTGTTTCAGCTAATGAATAAAGCTGGGCAGCAAACAACCTGTTTGTTCTGTGGCACAAAGGAAATGGCACCTTTCCATGCAACTGCGGGAAAATTGTGCTGGCAGAACTAAGAGTAAACAATTAGAAAAGTAAAAATATGGACGTCTTTTGATATTGCTTGTCCCACCTTGCCTGCATACACTAGAGGTTTGCATATGCAATGAGATGTTTCAGTTTAAATCTAATAAAAACAGTGTACTGAAGTGTTAGTGTCTCCAATATAGTGGTGTGTACAGTGCCTGGCAAGATATTTATGGATATGGCTTTACACATTAGTGTAAGAAATTTATGTCATAGTTGTAATTCATCCCATGAGGATTTGGGAGTCACATCTAGGAAAATACAGAAAATATGGAAGAATCATGAAAATATGAATAGCTTTGAATGATTTGACCTTGTTTTGGACATGAGGTGTCACCGATGTGTGGCTCCTTTTCTCTGTCCCCAGATGTCTGTGCTCCAGTAGAATGTAGATGGTTATTGAAAGTCGCATCAAAACATAGGTCTGAGCATGTCAAAGAGAGCTGATGATTTGTGGCAGATCAGCAAATGTGCTTTCACACAAAAATGAGAGAGATGGGAAGAACTGTAAAAGGAATAAGGGATGTTTTGTATGGAGATTTAATGGTCTCTGCCTTCACTTTGTTATGAAGGTCAAATCAGAAATAAACAGCTCCATCTCCTCACCTCACACTTTTCTCCTTTTCGTCCCTTGTGTTCTCTCAAAATGACTGATCCTGCATTCAGCAGCTCCCCAGTAAAATCTTGTCCATGAACTTCCTGGGATTTGTTTTTTCTCAATGTTTTTCTGCAGAGAAACAGAATGAACAATGAACATACAGAAGAGAACTATTTTTCTTCAACTATTGTATTTAAATCATATTGATACTGTTATCAACTGGATGTTTGTGCTTCTAACTCAAGAATTAGGATGTCATCTAGTCCTGTCTGACTTTCAACTTGAGTCCTGGAGGGCATCATTTATGCATAAAGCAAATTTGATTTTGATGTGGCGATAACAACCTTTTAAATAGAGAAGTAGTGATAGTAGAAGAGGGGAAATAAGCTTTTCATTCTTCAGTAATTCATCTAATAAGTTAGAAAAAATTGGAAGAAAAGTGCTCCTGATTCACGTTACTTGTGATGCACATGTTCAGAATAAAATGCTCCAGCCCAAATCCTGCTACTCCTATCCTACATCCAGACCTCAGACCTTCAGTCTTTTTCCTTGAGGACATGGTTTTGTTTGTGCAATGGAGGGTTAATTGATAATCATCTATATACATAGTTAATGACTGTACAGTGCAATGGGCCATCGTTTAACTGTTCAGTTTATGTGTCAGTAACTGCTCAGTATCTCCTGTCTATGATGTAACAATGCACCTGTGGTGCTGGGAGTTCCTCTGCGTAATTTCTTTAACAGGCAAATGGATTTTTTCCCAGGAAATGGCTTCCCTAATATACCATAAGATGGGCCTTTCAAGTGGGCTTATTCTTTCTCATGAAAGAGGATGTGTGCTTTTAACAAATGTAAGCAAGAGGTCACAGAAGAGAATCACCACTAACACCAACTTTCAGCTACATATTAGTCTGTGTGGTTCAGAGTAACGTCAGAACCACAGATCATCATTAACTTTCTCTCTGTAATGGAGCATAACACTAGCCAGGGATGGGATGCTTGGTTAGCATATGTCACAGTAATTACAGAATTCATAATTAGCTGTACGGTCTAAAGGAAATGGATAACAAACTATCTGTATAATTCATGACCTGTCTCTGTTAATTTGATGCTGCCATGCATGAAGTTCAACTCCTCAGTTTCCTACCAGTCATTGAAAAGCTGTTTATACTGATTCATCTCTGAAAGGACAGTGATATGAAGGATAAGGATGTTGTACACGGTGGCAAAAATGAGATGAGCAAAATGTTCTTAAACTATTGTGCAATGTCTTTCTGTTTTAAAGCATAAGCACAAGAGATATTGCATGCATAACATAAGCTGTTGCCCTCAAGATGTTGTCAGTATTGGTTTGACCAAAGAATTCTCATAAAATGTCAGGGATGTGAATGAACATTGCATCCCACTCTGAAATACTTTGTTGCTAGTGAGACGCCTTTGATGCAACTTTGACAAGTGTAAAAACGAAAACTTGTTACTGTTTATGACTGCAAATGACAAGAATGTGAGAAAGTACTGACAGGAGAGCGTTCTGAGGAATACTTTTTTCCTTGTCATTTCAAGGCTCCTCAGAGTTTTAGACTAGTGCCTTGTTAAACCTCTCCACACCACCCCTCTCCTGGCATAACACTGTTTCCACCCTTATCCCATCAGCTCCCATACAGACTGAAAAACAGTGTAAGTTTCTAGGAGTGCTAATTGCTCCATTATTATTTAATAGGGAAAATTTAAAATAATAACAGTAATAAAAAGCCATACTATTTTGCTGTGAGATAATGATGTAAAACCTATTCTCCACCTGTTCTACACGTATTTTTTGTGGCAGATTTTTATTATGGTAACACTACAGGGACCCTCGAAAACTGCAGGGTTGGATTAGCTTAATGTAGTTCCCTATGATTCTCCTGCAGCCTTTTGCTCCAGGCTTCCTCACATGATCTTCCAAAGGCAAGGAGAGTAATGCATCCATCTCTTGGCCCTTCATGAAGCCGTAGTAAATGCTCTCAGCCTTGGCCTGGCACGTTTCTTCGAGGTGTACAGCACACATCCATGTGTGGACAAGGATGAAGAAGGGCTCTGAAGGGAACAGATGTTGACTGCTCGTGGAAATGTAGCTGTACTTTCAAACTGCTCTTTGTCTTCCACCACCCCAGCCCCCTTCCAGCTCCACCTCTGCCTTCAAAGGCAGTTTGAAATGCAAATAAGTTTATGTTACCCTTTGATCTAATTTCATCTCAGTAATTTCTCATCATGTTATAAACCACTCAGAGTGAATAAACCAGTAATTAGACATTATGGCTGGAGTTAGGTGTAATTAGCTATTTAAAGAAGGGCTAATTATGTTGTTAATGGAATTTCTCATTTTGGGAAGGGAGGAGGGATAGTGTTAAAATACATCTATAAGAAACTCCCATTAATGCATAGAATTAGCAGTCTACTGATTTTGTTCTGCTCTCTAATTCTTCAGCTTAAAGAGGCTCCATTTTACTGAGATATTAGCTTCAACTTTTGTTTATGGGAAACTTAGTTGTTAAGCTAATGACTATATAATTTTTCTGAGATGTGCTGCTAACACTGCAACCATCCCTTGCTTTTAAAGTGGATTTTTTTGACTGCTCGTTTTATATTGGTTAGGAAAATTCTTGTTATGGCATCTGAGTGTCACAGGAGGAGACATTTTATACTACATATGATACAAACAGAGGGCAAACATCTTAGTTGAAACCTCATTTTGCATAATATGACTCTCCCTGCCTCTCTTCCTCACCGTCCTCAAAGCAAATTAATTTCAAGTGTTGCCTAGTGATAGGTACTGCTTCTTCTATCTCTACCTGATAAACTCAGGCTATTGCTGGCTTTCCACTTTTAGTTTAAATTCCCACTATGCTCCTAAATTTCATTTGTCAGTAAATGATCCTCTCTATTTTAAAAATTCTGTCTATAATACAGAAAACTTATGTATCAAATGGCATTGAGTAGATATATTTAACTCCCAAAGTACATATCATAATTTATTTCAGTAAGTGATTAGCTTTTGAGGGTCACTTTTCCATGTATGAATGATAATAAAAAAATGAAAAGTCTTGCCTTGGAAATCATTATAAAACAAATGATTGCCATTCCTTTTGAAATGCATTTTTCAGTAACTATTTGTAGAATTCTTGGAACATTGTAGCCAAAGTGCTGAAAACTTGTTTAGGATCTGATGTGGAGGTGAGAAGGTTGGACAAAAACTTCAGTTAAAGGGGATTGTGGAGGCTGAGGCACAGAATCATAGGATAATTCCAAGTAGAAGGGACCTCAGGAGGTCTCTAGTCCAATCTCCTTCTCAAAGCTTTGTAAGATGTGAGGTCGGGTCAAGTTACTCAGGGTTTTATTTAGTCTGATCTTAAAATCCTCCAAGGATGGAGACCACAACTCCTCTCTGAGCAACTTGTTCCACTGTTTGAATGTTCTGGTCATGAAAAAACTTTTCTTACTATCCTGTTTGAGCCTGTCATGTTTCAATTTATGCCCATCATTTCTTGTCCTCCTGGGATGCAATTCTGTGCAGAGCCTGGCTCCA
>WEKX01000034.1:301342-337703 GCA_013390025.1 Pitta sordida | reverse complement strand
ATGAGCCCATGTTCCTTTCCTACTTTGCTCTTCTTTGTGTTTTATTCCAAATATACAAGTTTTTCTTCTTTTAGTCTTTGAACAGCAATTAATTCTGGGTAATCTTAATCAAGAGTCCAGAGAATGATACTAGGTATTGAATTTTTGCTTAGGAAGAACTAGATCAGCATGGTGGTCTTTGAATTTAACAACTCTTCAAAGTTGCACTGATGATAAATCCTTGAAAACATTTTCCCCAAAGCTTTTGTTTTAGGTGTCCAAAATTCACCCCATCTGTCAAACAAGACAGATGAGTACAGTTTCAAATCCTCAGTAAGGATTATATCACTGTCAATGGTATGGCTTTGGGGAGATGGTGTCTGCCCTTATCCCCTAAAATCTATCTTGGAAGGATTTTCATAATCTTTCTGAAATCCTGGATTTCCAGAACCCTTCACAGAACTCTGTAAAAACTCTGTGCAGGAAGGCAGTCACGTTGCTCTGCTGCAATCTGCCTTGGCGCTGTTAATAGTTTCTCTGCAATTCCTTGAATCATCATGCATTTTTTAGGAGTATTTTTAAAAGCAGAGTGATCAAATGAAGTAGATACATAGAAAATCTACTTTGAGGAGTCTGGAGTCTGATTTTCAGGTTAAGCTTTTATTTTGGTGATGGCAGTAGACATTTTGTTTGTTCAAGAATACAGGAAGAAAAAATGTTTTAGGCAGAGGTAAAATCTTTCGGTAGATCAGATGATGAAGTGGGAAAAATGAGCCTTATGTATCCAAGAATTTGTCTGGAGAAAGAACTTTTAAACTAGATGCTTTTCTATTTTGTCCAACAATTCAACTGGTCTTTTACAGCTACTTGCAAATTCTGCCCTTTGTTTAAAGGAGAATTGAATAGCTCATATTCAACTGAGTATCTGCAGTTGCTTTGGGATGATCAAGGCTTTATGTAAAAATCTAATTATTATGTTAATCACTATTCAAATGGCACGGAGTAAACTACAGAGCTCCAACTCCAAGGTGACAATAGGAAGATATCAATCATTAGATTTGTTTCTGTAATACATAAATTTTCATGGTTTGTTGAAAGCAAACCACCCCTCTGGGGGGAAAAAATTGCCTTGAAAATCAATGAAGTCATTCCAGTTGTAATTTAGTGTTTTGGTAAAGCTGAAAATGAGTCAGTTAATATTCTTGTCAGTGACAAATAAGAAATGTGAATTATTTTACGTGTAGTTTTCCTCATGGTTGTTGATATATATATGTATATTTATATAATTTTCTTTTTCTCTAGTCATACAGAAATAGGAAACATAAAGAAAAAGACAGCTGGGAATCAAAAGATGATTAACAATGCTTCTTTTCTTGAGAGCATCATTGTGTTAGGGTAGGGATTGGAGAGAGAGAGCCTTCAGAGGCTGCATCATCGTGACACTGCAGCAGACAGGCAGTAAAAAGTCTAAAAATAACAACATATGAACAAAGTCAAAGGACTTGAAGCTGTATCTCTGCAAGACATTGAGCAGCTCCCGAGTGTTTGGTACCTGGCAGGACTAAACTCCTGAAGATTGACACGAGGGGCCTGTGCCTCCACCTTGCTTTGATTTTTGTCTTCATCTTTCACAGGTATTGAAGACAAAAGAGAGAAACAAGCTGAGCTGAACAAAAAAGTTAGAAATGTGTAAAGTTATGTAGGAAATTGAAAGTGAAGGGGTCATTGTGGTCTTGTATCATTGGAAGGATTTACCTGCATAGAGAAAATGGTCCAAGGCTTAGAGTACAAGAATGTAACTCAGGAGAAAACGTCTTCAAGTCTTCAGCAGATTTCTTATGACTTTGGAATAGCAACTGGGTTTCATGAGGATCAGCCCCATATTTCTAACACTGATGTGGGGAAAAAACCTTGTTTCACATTCTTCTCTGGAAGAATAAACACTTTCAGACCTCAGAGATGTGCAGAGACTATGTTGTGGCAGGTTGCATGGTGTAATTCAGCTGAAGCATTTTGGAAGTTTGTCAGATTTGTTGTCTAAATCACAGCCATGTTCTCCAGTTTCTGTTTCAGTTTTCAGTTTCTTTTTCAATGATTGTGATGGGTAATTTTTCAATAACTTTAATTTGTATGAACAGTAAACCAAACACCTTTTGTTTTCTGTAGAATTGCTTGCCACCTGCTGCTGTGTTGGGACAGGACAAATTCATGTGCGTGTAAAGGGTGTTTTCCACTGTGGCAGCTCCTTCTCTGAGGGAGGATGTGGCCAGTGACTTTTCTTGTGACAGAATAGGAAAGAAATCAGTTAGAAATGCAAGTTACATACCAGTTGAGTGAGTTGTCTTAAAGAGGAGCCTTGTTACATCTGCTCTGCTTAGAAACCTTGTGGCTTAGTGAGGTAACTGTGGATGATCACCTGGAAAAGTTTCCTGTGAGAAGAAACAAATTCCCTATGTCAGGCAGGATGGATTCCTTCTCTTGTCCACCAAACCACTCTATAAATATTTCCCTCTCAAATGTGTGTATCAGTGTAGAAAAATAACTACCCCTTAGCATGTGCAGTGCATACGGCTTTGTCACCTTTAGAAAGATGTAAACGCCTTTACAACAATGTACCATAAATGTGTCAACACCTAAAAAAAGATCACTGAGGAGGAACATGCTACCCTTTTACCTTTCTCTTACGCCAGTCATTAGAAAATCAGTCATATTGCAGCACAATTAATCAATTTCATTGTGTACTAGTGATAAATTTAAAGTACTCTGCAGAAGGAAATCCCATTATTGTGATTTTATATGTAATAAATAAATGAATGGTTTCTATTAAAACCAAAAGAAACAGTGGCACTGGTTGAACTTCTTTAAAAAGTACTTACCTTAAAAAGTAACGTGGTGTGATCCTGAGTAAATTCTTTTAACTTAGTTTTCCTCTGTAGCGTTCGTTTTTATAATGCAAGCTTTACTCTATTAAGCTGTCAGATAAAAAGTGAGCTAATGGCCTGGCTGCATTTTCATCTAACAAAGGCTACATTTAGCAAGCTCAATTACTAGTGGAAGCTTTTGATAGAAATAGGAAACGAAGGACGACTGAGCAATTTATTTTTACAATACAACCATTAATTCTTGCACCCTCCCCTCTTTACAATATTCTGATGCTTGACGCTACATTAATGAGGCACTTTTAATATAATTATGGTTGCTTTTGTTCCAGCTTTTCCTGATTTTTCAGATGTGGCCTAAGAATTAACTGTCCTTGGCCAGAGTGAAATGTCCCCTTTAATTGGGCTGAAACTGTCATCTTTTTACAATTTCCTTCGACATTTTTTGCTATTTTACACCATTTGGATTTAAGGAGAAGAAAGAGAAAACAGCATTCCATGATGCTCATGTCTTCGGATAATTTAACCAACCTAAAATTTGTGGCATCATTGCTGGGGTTTCCACAGCCTGAAGCCTCTGAACTGTTTTTGCTTGCAATCGTTAGATGCATTATAATTTATTTTCATTTATAGCAGCTTGAAGAATACAGGATCTAACTCCTAATACAAGTAATTCATTAGCAACAGGCTATGTTGATCCTGGAACCAAATACAGCAATTACACAAAAGGTCTTTAAAATGTTTCTTAAACAATGATTTTGAAGGAGTGGGTTATTTACACAGCCAGTAATAGGCTATGGAGCATTTAATCTTCTAGTTGCTGGTCTGCTCCTCAGTTAGGGTTGTGCTGGCTCTTATTTGTTTGTGGCCTGTGACTAAGCGGGTTGGTGTTGCACACAGCCAGTGAGTTTGCAATCTGAGAAGGATGGAGGAATAAATGGACCAGAGCAGCTGAATTCCCTTTTAATTTTTAGCATGCCGCCTTCTGCTCAGTGCAGGGAATACAGTGCTTTGTAATTCAGCTCACCACCCTTGCTGTGCTGCGTTCTTCATCTCTATGCATGTGGCTGACTGCAGTGGTCTTTGATATGGTTATGAAATGGCAGTGTGAATTACATCTCTCTCTGGATGTATGAAATTTATACCATCATCCCCTTACGCATATAAAGAGAAAACTACTCTTTTGTTTCAGACTTAAGGTGATCTTTCAAACATAAATGAGGAAATTCCTCTTCATGGTCCAGTCCATTCGTGAATTTTATGGACTGGCATCACCCCCACACTCACAGCCCCAGCAGTTTCAGACCCTTTAGAAGTGTGGTTGATTTTCATTTTAAGCATGCAAAGGCAGTTCTGCTGGTTTTGTTTCTACTGCAAACACAAACCCAGAAACTGAATGTATTGCAGTACAGGACATTTATTCTCCACTGCCTCCTCCCTAAAGAGCAATTTGGCATTTACACCCACCACTGAATGCGGCTTTTACAGAAGCAGGTATTAATATTTTGTTTTCTTAGGTCTGGTTTGAGGAATGGGACCAATTAGAGACACAGACATCCCACTGGAAATGAGGCCCACTACTCCTTTTCATCAAAGTATGAGAAAAATTCTTTCACCAATTTGCTTCCTTGAGAGAAATTTTTTACAACTGTTTCTATTTTTGGTAAAATTCCTTGCAGTGACTGGTAAAAGCAAGTTGTGCAGCCCAGATACAGGATAGAGATAATTTAGTAAAATACGGAGCAATGCATGGTGGGGAAGATCCTGTAGGAAGCTAAAGGTTGTGCTATGAAAACAAAAAAGAGATAAATGTTAAAATAATAAAAAATAAGTGTTTGGTTTGTCTTGGAAGGATAAATAGCCTGTCCAGATAATCCATTTGTTATCTGAAGAGATTCCTTGAGTGGAAAAGACCTATTACAGAATTGTTATGTAGAAATATATGAGATGGATTGAGGCTTTCATAGGTGGGAAGATGAAGAGTTGATCTGGACTGCCCAGGCAGAATTTAAAAGCAGAGATTTAAAATTAAACTGAGGCAGCAGGAAGGAACTGGTCTTGTGGAAGCATGGAGGGCTTCCCTGGGAAAAAGGGTTTGTATGTTTTGCAATCCAACATCGGTGTTCTGCACTTGCACATGGCATCAGCATCACTCTGGAAACTCCCCAGTCGTGTTGTGGCAAAGCCACCAGGGAGCTGATGTGGTGTTGGACAAAACGGGGTGTTCATTGCCAAGGCTGGCGAGATTGGATAACAGAGGCTTTCCTTTCTTTCTTACCAACCTTGGACACTGCTGGGCCCTTGAAAAAAAATCACTGGGATCTCTTCTTTTGCTTCAATGCCTTAGGCCATGCACTCCAGTTCCTCTGGGGTGGAGATTAATATTTAATGGCCAATGACTTTGAAACTGAAGGTAAAAATTAATGGTCAACTTTGGCCTGCTGTGTTCAGGGTTTAGGAGAGTGAAATTCTTTATAAGAAGAAATCTTTGCCAGATATTTAAATCTGATGTTGTCCAATGAGTCATTCAGTGATAAAATATTCCGGAACCATTATAATTTTAAATATTAATCATATGTGAGACTTTTGCATCACAATGTAGCAAATAAGGGTACTATTTAAATATTAGTGTCTTCATTAACTGAAACTAAATTATTGTTCAAAAACAAGTGCATCAATCTCATCCTGAGAGATGTCTGACCTGTATTTATTTCTGCTGCTGGAATAATTAAAAAGGAAATTGCATTGTCATTGTTAATTTTGGTCTTGCTGTCAGGAAAATTTGCAATGCTCACTGTCCACTGTCTTGAAGTACAGGAGGGGTTTGCAGCTGTGTTAGCACTGAGGGAGAGGTTTCCTGATTAGTTCCATTTCATGGGTATTTTCTTGGGCTGATTTTGTAAATAGATGCACCCAAGGAATTGTACAATCTAGATGCAGAAAGAGAAGAAAGCACCCAAACTCTCTTGACTTAATCCTGCATAGTGTGTTATCATTTTTATTGATAATGTGAGAATCTGGTTGATATAATAGGCCTTTCAAATCTCTGTATTTGTTAAAAGTAAGGATTCTGACAAGAATAAACTTATTATTCTTTCCTTTCGCTTTTGCAGGTTGTCTGTGCTTACGCAATTTTAAAGTAACTATAATGTGACACTGCCATATATAGTTGAAAATGGTAGATACAGAAAAGCTCATTTTCTCTTACAGAAAACCAATTATTAGATACTGTTTTAAATGAGGTTATATAAGTGCAGTTGGTGACAGTTACTTCTCCAGAAATGTCCATATTGTTGCAAGATCAATAACTCATTGATTGAAGTGATAAGAGAGCTACTATTAGATTTCATGAAGTCATTAATTAGCAAAATACCAGTAGTGCTTACTGAATCACTAGGGTTTTATTACTTAATTATATGCCTAACTAAGCATACCCTCTGGTCTAATTAGTGGAAAATGAGTTAAAAATATACAGGATATGGCCTACTTCTGTATGCAGTCACAGCTTAACTAATTTTCTTTAATTTCCAGATATTACATCAACGCTATAAAATATTCAACACGTATTTTATAGATCTGTTACTATTAGTGTTAAATTTGTTGATGCAGCTTAACCAATATAGAAGCTTAGAAATTAATGTTAATACACTGTTTATGAAGGCTGCCAGTTGAAAAAGTTTATTTACTTTACCAGTAAATAAGGCATATTAATTTTAAGTATCTGTGCTCAACTACAATTAAAAACCTCTGTGAAAAATATTCAACAAGACTAGAGGTACAAAACCCTGTTTTAGTCTGAGTATGATTCTACAATGACAGTATAGGCAACATCCCTCAAAGGATCCAAAAGTTTTCCTCTAGCAAGGATTGGATTTGTATTTAAATGATGAAGTAGAAGATCTCCTGATGCCCCTTCTGTCTGTCACTGTTCTGTGACCCTGTAAAATGACACCTACCAGTGTGTGTGCTGATGTTAGTTTTCCTGGTATGGCAGAACACCTCCCTCTAGGAGCATAGAAAGAATATAGGTTCCTCTAGAGAAGTCAGTTGCTCATAACAAACATCCTGATATATATGGGAAATGCCTGTAGGGAGATAGGTAACTGTTATTATCTGCTGGCAATAACACATTTCTTCAAGCACTTTTATTGCCATCAGTCATATTTCCCTCAAGTGTGCTCAAGGGGCAAACAAGTGTTGAATATGAAAAGACCGATGAATGTACTTGAGGAATGTACTTGAGGAGAAGCAAACTTCCTCAGCAGTGTCAACTTTCAACACTTAAAAGTGATGCCATGAACACACCTCTGTGCTGCCACTGTCACAAAAAGCATTCTGGGGAAGTGTAACAATCCCTTTCTGCATAAAATCTTTGCCATTAGCTGGATTTTGAATTTTTGAGTCCCAAGTTGGCGTGATTGAAAATACATTGGAAACTTATAGATTAAAGGAATTTCCTAAATTACAATTGCCTGACATATTTTTATGCAAGTTTTGTGTTGTCTAGCTGGAAAGACTCTCTAAAATGTCTGCTAATGACCAATTCTATATATAACAGGGGAAAATTCCAAATCCTTGCCAGAGTGTACGTTTCACTAAGTGCCCAGCATTCTACAAATTTTCGGTGGTATTTGCACTGCACCTTCAGTACAGTCCTGTCCTAAAACATCGTTAAGCTCAGAAGCTTTGATCCAAATTCCATTATACCTTTGTCACCATTTGACCTAGCAAACGTACTCGAAAATCCGGTCACTTATTATGTTATAAAAAAGTGGAACCCAGAATGCCTTGAAACCTGGAGATCCTTTCAAGTTTTTTCTTGAGCTGTCTAACCTCAGGCATCAAAGAAGGAGTCACTTTTCAAGTCTGAAACTCAGACCCTCAGAACCCTGTGTACATAGTAATGAATTTCAGGTACGTTGAAGAAGGTCATTGACAGGAAATCTTCAAGGGATTCTCTGGGATTGAGTCCAGAATCCCTTGGGAATGCCAGCCTCAAAAACTTCTTAAATTAGCAGCTTGTAAAGGAATATGGACCTCCACAAAATAAGTTCTCCACAGAAAACATTTGTTTTTGCAAGCTGACTCCAAATGCATTGGGACAAAACCTAAAATATCCATAGTAGGGGGAAGCCATGGGAATGACTGACTTTGAAGAAAACAGAACGGTAAATAAAGGCACTATTTTTATGCTGAATCTTTGCACCAAAACCCACTGAAAAAAAAGAGTCTTCCATGACACTTGCAATGCAAGCAGGGGAAAGTGGAAATTTTGAAATCATCCCATAAATTACAAATGTCACTTCCATTATTAAAAGGAGTTGAAAAGCGATCTAAAAACATATGGGCAGGGCTTGTGTAACCAGTATGAGCAGATTCATGAAAATTTGAGGAAGAACTGATCAGGCTGACCACCTGCTCTGCTACTTTTGAAAGGTGAGAAAGTGTGTACCCTACAGGTACCAAGATTTCTGACATCAACATCACCACTAAAATATTTCCAATGAAGACATCTAGTATTTGTTACTATTTTTCACACAGGCCCTTGGGAGAATTTCTCTTTTTTCTTGGCAGGTTTCTGAGCTTTTGTTATTTGAAGTCAGTTATAAAAACTCAGTGTTGGTTTTGCTGGGTCAGTGGAAAGAACAAGTTTGCAGGCTCTTTTCATGGAAGAGGAGCCATGTACTCCAAGAAGCAGATCTTAGCATCATGTTTCAGTGTACAATGAGCTGGGAATGCAACATTTCCCCTAACAGCCTTCAGCAGGTTTTATGCTGCCCTCTAAAAGAGGAGAACATTATGTTGCCTGTTTGGCTGTAGAGGTGGGTAGGTTACATTGACAGATGACTCTTCTGGAATGAGAAGTGCTCTTAAGATAGTGGCTAGAATGAGCTAGCAATATCAAAATTGGTACTGGCCAACTGCAGCTGCTGCCTAGCTGGTGAGGGACAAGTTTTTTTTCTTGACTTGGTGCAGAGTTGTAAGTCATTGCTGTTAACAGAATATTGGAGGAGGCAATGGCTGTGTTATTTAGTAAGCACTGGAAAAATATTCATTTTAATTGTCTGAATTAAAAAACCTCTAAACTTAGATAGGTTTAAATGCATTTGATTTGCATGGTTTAATGATATAATTTGTAGCTGTTTGTTTACCATTCCTCTCTTGACAGTTTAGAGCAAAAAAACCCATTTATTTATCACAACATGTACGTCTTCAATTTCCACTAAATTCAAGTCTTTTAGAAGTTAAATGATTTCCTTCTTTTCCATTTCACAGGAAAACAAAGATAAATATAATCTTCCCTACCAGTAATTGCACTGATAAACTGTACACATATATGCGGCCACAGATAAAAGTATCATATCTATTTTAGTGACTTCAGGACTATGAAGATTACCCTATTTATTTCTAACCACATGAATTTGACAGTACCCCCTTTAGATTTTGTATTCTACAGCACGTCAATAATCTTTGAAAAATATATTTCTTTGCTCTGTGAGACAAGTCTGTCTGCTAGAACAGAGTCTAAGCATTTGAGGAAATTACAAGGACATCTGGTAGGGAGTGAGCGACTTCTTGGGTTTCTCTGTGGAGCTATTATGAGGTGCATATATGTCGTGGATTACTGATATTTAAAGCTATTTACATTATCATGTTGTCTTTAAAGAGCCGCCATGAATATGCATATATGCCTAGAAACTTACAGTTGGGCTTTATAAATTGAAGTGCTTCCTGCTTCTTTCCCCAGGATAGGATTTGCAGATCTCTGCTGCCCAGAGCTTCCTCTCTCTGCTGCTCTTCACTGTCCCAGGGATCCAGTGTCCTGCTGCAGGACAGGAGTGTGGCTGCCCACAGCTGCTCCCTCTGCAGAGATTCCTGGCTGGCCATGAGCAGCTTTCCCCACTTAGGTTTTTGCAGAAGCAGCAGCACTTTGCCTGCTACTGCCTTGATTGCGCCTGGAAAGGTACAGTTAATTGGAAGGAGCATTCCAGACCTATCCCTCCTTCCAGGCATAGTGAGAAATACCTCAAAGCCAGGGCTACCAGCTCTGTCAGACACAGCTGAGCACAGAGGGAAGAAGAAATTGAATTAAATTATTTATCCCCTTCTGCAGGAAGCATTATTCCCAGTGTTCTTTTATTTTCAGTTTCTTTGTCCTGTTAATTAAGTATTGATGGAGATTTCTGACTGTTTTCTCCTGGAGTCTGTTCCATACTCACACAGACCTTCGCCGACGTTTCCTCGAATATCTTTCTCTCGGTGTCATTACATTACTCTGAGTTGCACACTCACGGATCCCTTTCAGTGATCTCCAGGTGATTATGCACCTCACAGAAGTGTTGTATTATCTTGATGTGATGCTTGTAGGTGGGGGGGATGGGGCAGAAGGATGTGCTATGGATACCCCAGGCAGAATTTTACTCTCCATATCCAGTGCAGCTACCCAATGCATCATTTAACTTCTTTTTTTTTTTTCCATTTATGTAGGAACATAAAAGGTGTGTAACCTCATGACAGCTGCCTGCACATAAATGAGTTTCATCCTTGGCACATTTCTAGAGACTGGAATTGAGCCCAAGAGTCTTTGTGTTCAATCTTAGACTGCACTACCTTCTAGTGGCATTTCACAATATTTCCTCCCTTTTAACTTTTTAGCACTTCCTGACAGTGATCAGGAGACTCTGAGGCACAGCTAAACTAAATAAAGGCAGCTTTTCAGTTTATAATAAATTACAAAGCTTTCATTTTCTCAGGAGCACTAAAAATAACATGCCAAAAATCTCGTTCTACTTCATGGACTTTGTTCTCATCAACCTGTGACTGAAATTACAAAAAATGTGTTTGCTGTCTTTTAAGGCCAGTCTACATATCACACACAATCTGATTGACGTAATTGAATTCATGGTTGATAGTTAGACTTAATAATAGATAGGCATGCTGAAATGTAGGCAGCAGTTCTCCAAATACGAAAATGAAGTTCGAAGTGTGGAAGTGTTTAAGAGTCCATGAAGTGATGTTGGAAGAGATACTTGATTGTTAGTGGTTTTATTTCACTTTGTGTTACTTTTCTGCAAGCCAGATATAACAATAAATATAAACCGAATTGGTTTAAATTAAATTATAATGAGAATATTTCAGGCTGTGTTATGCATGGAGGACAGTGCAGGAGGACTGTAACTAACTGCAAATGTACTTGTAAAGGGTTGGATTCTGGTCTGGCTTTTAAGCTTGTGCACCTAAATTAGCAAGTAGCCCAGAACTGAGCTGACGCACCAGTTCCAGCTGAGCACAGGCTCTCACTGAACATGACTTGCTGACTGATCTCTTGAGTATTAAACCATCTTTTGACCCATCAAATGCAAGAGGCACAAGAGTAGGAGTTTCTTTCCAGGACCAGCAGGGTGGTTTTGCCTACAAACATGGCGCAGCCTGCATGTGAGAGTGTAATCTGATTTTTGGACAGCAAAACTGAGCTTAAAACTTAAGCGAAGTGAAACTACTGATCTTTCTGTGATAAACCTGGTCCACTCGTTTCTCCTAGAACTAGTTTTTGTGCAGCCAAGCAATCATCCAGTTCAGGAAACTGCTCCGGACTCAAAGCAAAGAATTATTATTTGACTTAATCAAATTCCTGATTAAGTTGACTGCATGACCCAATAAGCTGAGCTGGTGCCAGCTCAAGAGGGAGAGCATGCAAGCTTGCAGATGGGGAAGGAAAAGGCAAGATCAGCATTAAAGGCATTTGACCACGGAACTGGGCTTCAGGTCTAATAAACCACGTAATGAATTGCTATTCAAAGCTCTGGTATAAATATCTTTAATGTGTGTCTACAGCAGAGCTGCATTCAAAAATAATAGGCAGAGAATGTCTAGCAGGGGAAGGGTGTTCCTGCATATGTTGTGTTTTTTACCAGTCAGTCTCCTGGAGACACATCCATCCTGTGCCCACATTTCTCTGCCAGCACCAGTGAAGGATGACTGCCAGTCCAGCTCAGCTGTGGTGCAGGTGAGTGATAGACCTGTGTAGGGAAGCAGGAGCCCCTTGTTTTTGTGAGTGCACCTGCAGGTGCTCTCCATTTTCTGTCTCTCGAGCATTCTCTGGGGGCCCTTCTACACTTCACATCCAAGACTTTCCCAGATGGCTGCTCTGCAACCCAGATGTTGTTTATTTATTCATTTGTCACTTTGAAAGGAACAATACTGTAAAGGGAATAGAACAAGACCTGTTTTTTCTCCATGGAAGGAAAAAGAAAGGGACTTGTCATTTCCCAGCCTGTGTGTTTTTGAAGTTGAGAAGGTTGTCACAAAGTGTTGCTCCTCTCTTAAAAGCATCTTTCCCATTCTTTCATAATTAGAAGGCTTCTGCTTAGTGAGAAACTGGGCTTTAGAAACTCCATGTATAAGAAAAGATGTCAGCACTATATGGACTCAAAAGGAGCTATTTACTGTTGTATCTGTGCCCTTTGTAAATGGTGAGGTTAACAACAAATCTGTGCCAGCCTGTGGTAGAAATCCATGGAGTGCTTCTGTGGGGTGTGACTCTGCTCCTGGTTTTCCTTAAATGGGGTTAAAATACATATCTTTTATAGAGGAGATAAAGTCACTCCACGTCACATTAGATGTGTGTATAAAGCTGAAGACTGTTGCCATTTCATTTTTGGGGACCTATTTCAAAGGCACAGTTAGCAATTCCCTACTGACAGTCCTGTCAGATCATAGCATCTCTGATTAATATCGCAGAGAACCCAGTATTTATGGAATCAACCTTTTGCTAGGGTTCAAATAATAGTGAGCAAAGAAATCTTGGGTGCAAAAGTTCAAGCATCAACAGCCTTCCCATTGGAGTTTTCCAGGCCATTCAGTTCTCTAGGGCATTCAAGACCTTTTCCATCACACTGCTATGCTGAATAATGAGACTTTCAGAATTGAAGCATTCTTTCAAAGTGTTGCTAAAGAGATTGAGGCTGCAATCATTCTCCTTAATGATATTACTATAAAGATTGTATCTCTTGTCCATTCATTTGTCAGAAAGCATTTTTATAGCAGATACAACCATGGAGAAATTGTCATCCAATTTCAAATGTAATAGAAATCCTAGTACTTCATGTGCAACACACAGGTCTGTCTCTGAATGGGACAGAGATGTTCAAGCAGAGACTGTGGTCTGTGATATTTTTCCTGTTGATCCTGTGGCTCATTTTCTAGACTGAAAATAGATTTTTTTCTACCTGAATAAACACATCAGAGAGACAGTCCAGTCTTCCCCTTGGGGGGCTCCTGCAGCACTACAATAGCCACACTTCTTGCTTTGTGTGTACAGGTACAAGGGTTGATGGATTTGCATCCTCCATACCACCCATCTCAGCAGCAGTTGGAGTTAATTTCAATTTGTGTTTAGCAATACTCAGAGCTGGAAGAAAAGTTTTAACTGAGCTTGCAGAAGCTTTTTTTTGTTGTTGTTGCAGAATTGTTCATATTCATTTTCATTTAACTTCTCTATGAAACCTCACGGGCAATATCAGACTTTGACAGGAAGGAGCTCATTAACTTCCACCCAAGCTAAATTTCAATTTACATACTAATGTCAATGTTTTACCTCCTTGTCCCTGGTCACATTTTTTAGAAAACCAAAGGCTTAGAGTAATTTTTAATCCATGAAATCATAACAGTTAAGAATTCAGCCCCAGATGTATTTCTGCAATAGGAGCAATTACATAAGGCACTGCAAATTGTGGGCTTGTTCTCTCACTGCCTCAGAGGAGAAAGGGACTCTTTAAGGAATTCTAGTAGAAGTAAAAAAAATTTAAATGCAATAAAAAAAGAGTTAAATGTGAGAAAATTCTAGAGAACACTGATTTTTTTTCAACTTTAGATCATTAGAGCAAATCCATCTCTATTTGTTAATTAAAAAGATTAATACCAATGGTGAAGGATGAAATGAATAACAATAAAAGAAGAAACTATTTCTCCTCTTACAGTACATGCACATAGAAAGTAAATCTGTAAGACAAAAAATAGGAAATCCTTTTGCATCCATATAATGAACATGCCCAAATTGCTCCCAAGTGACAAAGGTAACAGAAATTAGGTCATATTAATTTCAATGTCCCATTGTTTCAGGCAGAGATACATTTCTTTCAAAAAGAAATTTAGTAGTGGTCGAAGAATGGAAAGGATTTAAAAAACATTTTCCATAATTCAGCATTTTTTAAATTTTCTGGTTTTGTTTTTTCGGGTTTTTTTGTTCCGTCTTTCTTTGAGGCAGCTAGCTTGTGATGCTTTTTCTTAAGGTGGGATTTTATTCTAAGAAGACTTTGCTACTTTTATGTGCATTTTAGAAATAAATTTTCTCAAGTCATATTTATGTTTTGTGTTCCTCTTGGAAAGATTTATTTCGCTGCATTTCACTGGTTCTTGGAAAAGTCAGAGCAACATGTTGCCAGGATAAGGAATAATATGTATGCAGAGCATCTGAGCCAGAGGAGATTTAGCTCTCCAAACAGCAAACAAAAAATGTACCAATTCTTTGGCCCCTAGCAGCAGCTCAATGAGGCTTGGAAAGTGAATGTTTCGTAAAAATAATAGCAATAGATTTTTAGTTGACACAATGCAGCAAGGAGCCCTGTTTTGACCAAGTCTGCATCAGGAAGTGGCAATTTCTTTTAATGAAAACTTCTAAAAAGGAAAATATTTGCTTAAACATAACACTAGAATCACTAGGAGTGGATAAATTTCTGCTCCCATGCGAATCACAAGGGATTTACCATGAGAATGAAGTTTTTAGTCTTTGAAACCTACCTGTCATATACGTAGTGGAATTTGTCACCTTTTATTATTGCTCTCCTTCCTGCTGAGGTTGAACCAAGAATTGCTGGTGTTTGCAGATTAGTAGGTCGCTCCTAAAGAAGTAAATTAGTAAGCTCAGCCAAGCAATATTTGCACTGCTTCCATTCTTAAGCACTACTTCACATAGTCTTTGTACCCATGCCAAGAGCCAAAAGAAAGTTTTCCTGACCATGGAGCAGATCCTTACAGGTAAGGTGAGAGGGGAGGTAAAGTAGCATGACTAAACTTTTCCATTTCTGCTGTTAATAGCTTCTAGTCTTGGTCCACTACCCTGTGATCCAATTTCTAGGTTATGGTGTGTGTATGATATATATTTTTGTCACCTTAGAAACGTGAAAATACTCACTAAGGGCCCGAAGAACTTCATGGTGACTGGAAAGTAATTTTTTGTAGCTATGGGCACCCTGAGGTTTATAGATCTAAGCGTGGTAGAAGCTACAGGTGAAATAGCTGCTTATGCAGATTAGCACATTTATATTGCATGCTGACAGCAGCAGGCAGCCAGGCTGTCCTGCACAGGAGGAAATAACCTTGTATTCAGGTCATTGTAGTGACATGACAAGGCTCACCTTCTGTGCTGCTCTCAGCACCATGCAAGATTTCAAAACTAGGCTGATTTTCTGAATATCAAATCTGCAAGTGTTTGGTAAACTCTCAGTGTTGGGTCTACTGCAGGTACGTTTAAAAATCTTTGTTGTGCTATGAATCGGCGTGAGTGTTTCAGCATTAACATATGAATAGAGTTAGATGACAATGTTCTGCAAATAGAAATCACACATAGGAGAGACACAAAACGAGTGTCAGATAAAATGTGATTGGAAAAATGACCTTCACACAAATAAGAAGATAATACAGAAATATAAAAGCCATTTTATTTTTCAGAAATACCTGCAAAACTGGTGCTAGTGCCATCAAGTGATGGTAGGTGATAGGCTGAGGTGCAACTCAGTTTTATGTCAGGAATGAGAGCTACTGTGCTCCTAAAAGACAATTCCAGGCTGATCTCCAGCACAAATAGAGTTTGGCCAAGCTCCAAATGAATCCCTTCTTAAAAATGCTTATTGCATATAACATCAGAATAAAGTTTAGCAAATCTCACTTTCCCTTTTAAATTGCTCCACGAAGGAAATGGTACCTGGGGACACAGGGGAGAAGTCCATAGGCCTGTACAAATCTGAGTACCTTATACATATATTATTTATATTGCAGACTGAGGTGAAATTTTGGTCTGTTGAGCACTGGAATTTTACAGTAGAGCGCAGAGAAATTATTCAAACCAGGTGTTTCTGTAATTGCAGTGCACTAGGGACAATTCTGAGAGCTGAAGAGATCCCAAATTCACCCTTTCAGCTGAATGATGCAGTGGTTTAGTGTTAGTACACAAGGCAATAAAATAAATTGCATTGGAAAACAAGGCAGACTGGCTGCTCTAAACTACTGAGTTTTGATTGCACTTTGTGCCTTTATCTTTTGTTTGCTTATGTTCAGGCTTTCACACCAGTATAATAACAGGAAGAGATGAAGCTGTTTATTAAAACTGAGAGAAAACTACTTGTAATGGCTAAAATTCATCACAGCTCCAGCGTGCCCTCTATTCTGATCACTGCCCTAACATGTGGTAATATACTGATACTCCAGGACAGGGTTATTTGCCTCCCTATTCTGCCTTGGAAGAAAGGAAGGGGAGATAAAAAATTGAAAAATCAAGTTTACTTAATATATTTTGAAACATGAAGTAACACTCCTGTTTAAGTAGATTTTAATGCATTGCCACAGAGTAGTTGCACATAGGCAGGGCTGCCTAATGAAGGTCTGATTTCCTCCAGAAAGATAAAGCCTGAATTTTCCACGATACCAATGTGAAATTGAATGTGGGTTGTCAGGTCTGTATGAATATCAGTTTTTTAAAAGAAAAAAAATCTGCTTACAACCTGCAGTATTGCTATGCCAATGGTGTCTTGGTCTCTTTGATAAAGTATTTATGAATCCTTTCAGTGACAATGCTATCTGCTGGTGGAACTTTTCATTTGATGCCACACCTGGGTTTTTCTGAGAAAATAGGAAATCTCTTTTTGCCATTCATTTCATACAGTCAACCTGTGTTTATTATTTCTAAGTAATATTTGAAAGGGCAGAAAACACGAAGCAAGAAATTCATGTAAGTCCCTGGAATATAAGAAAAGATCATTAACTCTTCTTCCATTGAGTCAACTGAATCCCAGGTCTTACAAATTAGCCACCAAGATAGGTCAGCAAGCTTAAAATGATACAAAAGTGAAGTCAAGTGTAACTTAGCAGCTGCTGCTCTTAATGTGGTTTTGGTTTATCTTTGTGATCCTTCTTGAATACTGTTTAATTAATGAAATGTTATAATTTATTTTGAAATTGAATTATCATTATTTTTTCTACCTATTTCGGAAAGATTTAATAAAGTTGCTTTGACAAAATTTATGGGACTAAAATAAATGAGGTCACTACTAAAGAAAGGGGGAAGAGCGCATGTGCCCCTACTCATGAGATCCAGCTCTACAGAGGGTTTCATCTCTTTTTTCACATCCAGGACAAAAGCTATGCAGGCTTTAGTTCTCCTTAGATATTTGTCACTTGAATGTGATGTTTTAGTGTGTTTGAGTAAAAGACATACTGCGCAAATAAAAGCCTGGGTTTTACATGTCCTTCTTACTTGACTAGAAATGCCTTGAACTAGTATCATGACTGCAGCTGGCACGAAGGATCTTTTAATTGTTCAGGTCTTTACACAGCAGATTAATTTGTTAAACTGCATGTGTGATCAAATCTTGAAAATAATAATACTGCAGTAGTGTCCCATGTGGAACTTTAACATCAGGAGAGGAAAATGCACCAGACTATGTAGTTTGCCAAAAACTTCCATCACCTATAAATGAATCTTCTTGTAATTTTGAGCACTTTTTCTTGCAGCCTATAATGAAGAAAACAACATCCTTTAAATGGTAGTATATTTCCAAATTCCTTTCTGGTTTCACTTCAGTAGTTTACTTTTGCACTAGATTTTATGCAATACACCATGGATCCTGTTACTCCCCTTTAAGCAATTTCTCTTGTATTACCTGAGTAGTAAGACTGGATGAAAATGAGTGCTTGTGAGACTCCCTTCATAAACATGGATGATTTAGGTAAACATACCTAATTCCTATAAAATGAAATTTTGAGGTTTATACATCCCATCTGAGTTTAAACTGGGAAACATGCAATCTGTATAGGGATCTTTGTTTTAGAACCAATATGGTAGATAATCCTGCAGGGGAGCCAGGGTGGGCTTCATCAATTATGGGTTTCAAGTGAAATTTCTGGATTTAAAAAAACCCCACATTGTTCTAAACCAGATTTTAACATCACTGCCTTAGTAACTTCAATATGGTTTCCTTTTTTACAGGCTGAAGAATTCTATTACCTCTGAGAATCTCACAGTCCTTTCATGTATCATCTGCATTATACTGTCCAGGAAGAGGACAGAAGCCCAATTATAGGTCAAATTCTTTCACCTGAAGTCAACTCCATCACTTTCAACTGACTTTTTTCAGTATAATGAAAACTTAAATGCAAAGAAGGTATCAGGAGTTTTCTGTGTACAGTGTACCCAGACAGCCTTTTAAATTGATCCCACAAGGCTGTTTCTGTAAGAAGCGGGGACATAACATTCAGTGACTCATTTCACAAACCTTTCAAGATGATCAGAGTTCTAAAAGCTTGTTCATCTACCTTGAGTTCTAAATGTTTCAACAAAATGCAAATATCCAGGATGATAAGAGGTGCACGGGAGATCACGTCGCGACTGGGATGCTGAGGTAGTGTTTGCTCCTTGTGAGAACCTAAACAATGCAAGAGTCAAGGTGCAGCCTGCATTCCAGCTTGTGGAAAGATCCCACTTTTGTTAAGACAGGCCCCCAATTAAATTTCCTCACACTGACTGTCCGCACGATGGCATTTCAATTCTGTACTTGCTACAAATGCACAGTACATGCTTGTTTTCTTGGTTTTCATCCGATTTCACTCAGTTCCTGACAAATAGCTTCAGAGCTGCCAAGTACAATCCCTCTCACACACTGCTTTCCTTTTTCCATCCAGCATTTAATTGACATCTGGAGCACCAGAGTGTAGGGAATGTAACATGGTATTTGAAGGCCATTGCAAATGCAAGAGCCATCATGTCTGTGCAGCAACACTCTGGAGAATATATTGTAGGTGCCAAGCTGAGGCACCTGGAAGTGATTGGAAGGAACCCTCTTTCCCAGTGAGAATTTCCAACCTGAATACATCACAGTTTGCCATCCCTGTGCTGAACATTACTGCAGGATGGTTGCTTTACCTCAGAGTTCTGTTATGAAAAGGTCACAGACATCCATCTTCAGCTCCCCAAACACAGGAGGCAGTTGATGTGATCTCGGAGAAGGTTATTGTTTAGATCCCAGAAGATTCTAGAGAAATGGGACCTATCAAAGAAGAATATTAGCCTTTAATACTAAGGTGAAACTTTTGTTTAGGAAACACCCATGGAACATGCAGAAAGTGCAAATGAGAAAAATTTTATAGCAGCCACAGCAACCCAAGCATAGGGATGTACACTCAGGAAGTTACTCCATGGGCTATGCTCTGAATCTGTAACTGTCAGGTATCCAGGACCAGTGAAAGAAGGCAAATATAATGAGTCTGAGGCATTCAACAAGCAAAATTTATGTATAAAAGCTTAGGAGCTGAGGGCCCAGCACTGTGCAAATTTTACAATGCCTTTTTTACCCCTTGTTCTCTAGAAGAGCAGAGTGGAATAGCAGGAAAAGAATATGGGGAGAATATATAAAGAAGAGAAGATAAGCAGCCAGGGGATGTGATTATTAAAAAAAAAAAAAAAAGAAAATGGAGAGAATAAAATAAAAGCAGGAATAAAGGCTAGAAGATATAAAAACACTTGGAGTGACAAGTGTTTCTCAAAGGCAATGTAATAGTGAAAGTAAAAAATGTTTTCTACCCTGAAAGCATATCTATTTTCCACTCTAAATCCAATTATATATACTTGTTTTCCTTTGTCTCACTGACCCTTTTATGATGAAGAAATAATTCATTTGTCTCAGCTGGTTCTGGGACACTGATTGGAGTATTGCTTCCAGCAAAATATTTTAAATTGTACTTAATTTGAAATCCATCTGTAATGGGTTACGCATATGCTTGCCATTAAGCATGCACTGAAGTGCTTTGTTAAATTAGCCCCAGTATTTACACCTTCAGTGTTTCTGTATCCTAATAAGAACTTAATCTTCTAGCCACATAACGCATCGAGTTTACATATTAAGTGAAACACAAGTGTGGGGATTTGAAAGGCTAAATTTCATTGTAAATAATGAGGATTAATTCAAACCCCATTGGTGTCATTGGAAAGACTCCTGCTGATTCCCATAGTTCATGCATATAGAGGAGGAGAATTAGATAAATGTTCCCTAGGAGAAGAAGTGGGAGGTTCTTACAAGCCACAAAACACCAGATGTCTTTGTTCTGTATCAATCATTTAATTTGTGATTATTCTTCAATAAGACTCTGCTCATGACGAAGTGGGAGCACCTGTGGAGGCTTTAAAAAGGGCCCTCACTGCATTAACTTTAAGTGGCAGTGTTACACCTGAGCTGAGCCTGTCTTCTGGGACACATCAGGTAAGGTGTGAGCCTAATACAAAGCACAACAGGAATATCAGTGCAATTCCAGTTGTAAAATACAAAAATTAAACAGAGATTTTTATAGTTTGTTCTTGCTGGATTTGGCTGTTAAAAAGATAAATCTTTATACTTTGTTTTTTCTGTCCGTTACAGTTTTACATTGGCTGGCAGTTGCCTTATTTCAGTACTAACTTTCCACAAAAGCTTGTAAGGAAGTTCTGTGGTTTTCTTGGACAGAATCATAATAATGAGGTAAGCAACTATAAGCTAGATTTAGCAGAGCATCATTGTATAAATTTTCAGCATCTGAAGTTGTTGTGAAGATGCCCTTAGTCTAGTGATGTAACACAAGAGCCTCTTATTTGTCTTCATTGAATCCTGTTTTCACATGGACCTGATGCCTTTGCTGGGGATCTGAGCTTGTGTTATGCTTTGAAAAGCAAATCACAATTCTGAAATTGCAGTTATAATGGCATTGGGAACCAAATGAACTGGAGGAAGCAAGGGAAGGAAAAGTTCTTTTTTGTCTGTGGAAAAATGTTCAACAAACCAAACTACGTTGTAACTGATCTGAGAATCTGTTTCCTGAGTTGGATTAGTTTATCTCCAGAGCAGGGCTCACCATGTTGCTGCCTCACTCTGTCTTCCTTCCTTTGTTTATTTCTATTAGGAAATTTGTAACATCTCTTGTTCGTTAATTTCTAGTTCTTGAGATCTGAATTTACATTTTTGTCTGTACAATACCCAGAGCCTGATTAATTCACAAAATGAGCTGCACAGAGTGTAGGTAACTCAGCTGGCAAGGCTGTAAAAACTGCAGGAAGAAGATGAGGGTTTTGGCAATTAGTTATTTATTTGAGGCATTTGGAATCCCTAATGGCCCCATTAAGAATATGAATATCATTGGTCTGTTTGCTGCATGGTGTCCCAGGGAAATGCCTTTGCAAAGAATCCAAATGAAGGATAAGGCAGTAATTGTGTCTTATGGCTTGACTTTTACAAGCCTCAGTGGTGTTCGTGAGAAAGGTTGGTGCAGTTATGCCAGCTTAATTACAGCCAGGAGTGGGATCTCTGCTTTCTGTGATGCCCTTCCTTCATGGGAAGGCTGTGTGGGGATGTGTGTGCATTCACATGTAACACACAGGCTATTCAAACTCTTGCGGAACAGAAAAAATGCTCTGAACTGCCAGGTGCTGTACTGGCAAATCCTTGCTCACCAGGAGTAATGCCTCTTTCTGGGCTCTGCTGGGCTGCTGGTTTGGTGTTCTGGGTGGGAGACGGCACCAGTCCTTGTGTAAAAATAAGTGTTTTGGCTTTGAGGTTCTGTGCCCGATTCCCAAATTCTCTGCTTGCTGAGACACACCTTGTATTTCTGCTGATTACAACATAAATATGCAAACTCTGCAATTTGTGATAAATAGTTCCACAGCTATTTACTAGCAGAAATATTTAATGTCAGGGTGCTAACTATGAGTTTTCTTTTAAAAATACTGCCTGTAATTCTGCTGTAACCTGCTCGGTAAAACTG
The DNA here is from genome assembly GCA_013390025.1 of Pitta sordida. NCBI lineage: Eukaryota > Metazoa > Chordata > Aves > Passeriformes > Pittidae > Pitta > Pitta sordida. The sequence continues at coordinate 315,786 of WEKX01000034.1, read as the reverse complement.
AGTTGTATAATTTGTTAGCTACAACCGTTGTGTATGTTCTTCTTACTCCCCTGAAAAATCTCAATGATTGTATATTCCAGAGAGACCCATTTTGGAGGAAACAATAACATTTAAATTGTATGTTCATTTAAAAAGTTATATAATGAACTATATTTTTTCTGTTTTAATTGGGAAACTTTTGTAGAAGAAAGTTATAAAGTACCAGGATTCCAGGAGAACCATAAAATGCATGAGAGTATCTGGCACCACATTGCCAATTAATCAGATACAGTAATCAACCCTTTTTACACCCTTATACGGTTTCTAATTTTAAATTAGAAAAAGTCAAGCAGCTAATTTACCTCCTCCCTTATTTTTGTGCTCATCAGAAATCAATACTAAGGAATAAACTCTTCTTTGGATGGCTGACATTCCTTCGGTCAGAGATTGGATATTCACACACACACTCTGGACACTGTGGGCTGTCACACCACTTAAGGAAATGCAGGTGGAGTGAGCTGTGTGCAGTGCAACACACGACTTCTACTTTTGTACTTGTGTCTGCATCAGCCAACCATGACATTTCCAGGCTTGGAATTTAGTATCTGTAAGATGCTTTTGCTTTCTCCAGTCTTTTGCTGAAGTGCATAATGAAATGAAGTGTTTTGATAGGTTACTTGCAGCTGTTAGTTTTGCTGCACCTCAGAAAACACAGGTGTTGTTTCAAGTTCCTCATAGAGGTATTGAGGTCTTGCTTTGGGTACCCATTTGAAATAGTCCTGCTTTTATTTGTCTGGGGCTTTTTTTCTCAGAAGTGTTGTCTTACAGATATGGAGTAACAAACCAGGAATCACAGAATCAGTAAGGTTGGAAAAGACCTTAGAGATCATCAAGTCCAACCTATCCTCTATTACCAATCTAATCCAGTCAAACCTGTTACCTAACCTGTTGCCATCCTACTACCAACACACCATCCTACCTATAACACACTACCCTAATATCTAGGTCATATCACCAAGTACTTCATCCAACCAAGAACATTTACAACTGTTTAGTTTGACTTGTTGCAATTTCTTTCACTTATAACCTGTTGATTTGTGGATTTTTACAAAATAAATGACCTCATATTACTCAAACTCAGCATAATGTGACCTCAGTGCATCTGAGGGTAGCAATGACAGATTTGTTTGTGAAGATTAAAGTTAACATCCTCAAAGGGAGGAAGAGAGACGGCTGAAAAGGAGAAAGCAATTCAGCCTTCAAAGCATTCACTTAGTGTCAGTATTCCAAATGTTCTATGTGTATCTGAAGGGTTGAGTTCAGTTGTTCTGAGCACTTTTACAGAATGGAACAGGAGGAAATTAGTTTGAGGGTTTTTATTGACTTCCCGTTTTGAAGATCCAGGGCAGAAATGGAAGGAAAGAAACTGGTTTCCTGCAACAACTGTTTGATTTTGAGATTTGCATTTCATCCAGAGATAATTAAGGTTAACTTCAATGGTAACCACTAGTTCTGCATTAACAAGGAGAGGAGAATAGTCATTAGGGATAAAGTTATCCATGTGGATTTGTAGCCCTAACCCCTTTTCAGTCAGCTGCATAAAGAGCATATTACCAGTGCTAATCCAAGTAGATTTCTTCTGTTTGTTTTCACCTGACTGATGTGTTAAAATACTTGCACGTGCAAACAGCAGAAGCCACTGTGATGACTCAACAGCATCAGGTGTGGTCAGAAACGCACATGCTGCTGTGGAATAAAAAGGGAGGCACTAAGGTTGGCTGTCAGGTACCTCCTGCTCCTTGGAATCTTTAATATTTACATGGGTTTTGATCACAGGAGCCATAAGAAGAAATTTGAGATCAGAAACCACAGTGCTGTATATATTTTGAAAGACAAGTAAAATGCCAGACCTGAAACAGAACAGGCACAGAGAAGGATAAGGAAGATAATTTGTACGGAGAGGAATCAGATATTCTGGTATTTCTTACTGTCCAAACTTGGTTTTCATTACAGTAAATACAATCTTTTTAATTTGTTTGATTTGATTTAGAGACTTTTGGAAAAGCTTCTGTACTTTGACTGTAATCAGTACCGTGTTTGTCTGAGGCAAGTAGTGTGAGCAATTCTACCCACATAAAGAATCCAATTTCCTAAAGCATAAGTTTAGTTTATGGTATCATTGAAAACCAAGATTCCAGTATGACATAGATGGCCTTCCCTTTTATAAATGGACTTCTAATTAATGGAGAAACTTCTGTTCAGGTGATTTTGGGCCTCCCTATGTGCACCTTTACCCGTGAACCCAGAGTTTGTTGTTATTGCTTACTGGAAGCGTTGCTAACCAAAAGCTGATGTAAAATGTCCCCTGTGTTAACAGTACAGGGGAATAATGAGAAAAAACTTTAAATATTGATTAGCAGAAATAAGAACAAATGCACTAGAGCTCAGTGGGGAAGAAGAGCATGAGAAGATAATTTCATAATGTAGAGAATAATTTTAGAAAAAACAAGTTTAACTAGGTTAAAAATCAATTTCTCAATATAAGAAATGCAATCTAAGCTTAATTCTCACCAAAGATTTGTTAAGATCTTGGCACAGAAATATGGATTTTACAGGCATTTCAATTTCATGTGCAAATGACATTTGGCAGCAGTCACCAAAATAGAGCTTGACTTTTTCAATTATTTTTATTTGTTATTTTGGTTCCTTATCAACAACTTTTGATTCTGTCTTTTGGCTTTTCTTGAGAACTTCTTAATAACTTATTAACTCTTCAGTTGTCTCCAAAAGCTTCCCTGACATAGAGGAATGTAAATCTCATTGAACGTGCATTAATTAATAAAATGTGATACCTCAAGGAAAAAACGTACTGTAGATGAAATTCCCATTTGATGTCAATGAAAAGAATTTATGGAAACAATCCCTAGGAAGCCAAGGTGAAAGAGTGGTATTAGCTCTGAGGGCATTTTTTTTCTAGGAATGGTACCTAAAATAGTATGCCATATAAATATTAGATAAATTCAGAAGTGATTTGCATATTAGGGATATGCTGAACAGAGCTGCAGAAGGATGTTTTTTGGAAATGGGATCCAGACAGTGTTAATGGCAAAGAAAAGAGCTGGGACCCTCTTGGATTCTCATTACATTCACACCATGACACTGTTGCCAGGAGTGTGGCAGCTGAAATTGCAGTATTGCTAAATCAGTGCAATTCTTGTGCTTAATGATGAGCTCAGGATTTCACCCATTGTCTACATTGATTAAAATCACTAAAATTCCCTTCCAAACAAATATGGAGCAAAATATGCTTGTTTTGTCTTATTTTTTCCTTCCTCCCCTTGGTTTGTCTTGTTCAGGAAGATGAGTGCTTACAGGTGCAGAGTCAGGACACAAACAGTGAAGATAAATCATAAAACAGATGAGTTAATACACAGTGCATTGCCTGGTTGAAAAATGGGTGGGTTTTTGGGGTGGGTGTGTGGTGATGGTTGTTTGACAGCTCAGAAAAACCACAATGTTTGTTCTGAAGGAGGGATAGGAGAAACTTTCACAAAGTTTTGTTTCCCAGGTTGGATGAGACTTTAGAAGGCAAATGACTTCTCTGTTTTATACATTAATAAAACCAGGAACATGAAGCTTGATTGACGTTGTACAGTAAGCCAGTAGTGAAACTAGATGTTTAATATGTTGAAATATGACCAGAACCATATTGGTTATTGATATTGTAGGGTGGCTTTGGAAGTCTGACTCACTTATACTCTTGAACAAGGATTGCCTTTTCCTCTGGTGGGGTGATGTCAATTGTAGCAAAGCTCTAAATGTCTATTTGTCCAAACCTTAGGCTCCATCCCAACAAAAATAGACCTGAAAAATGCAATTTTTAAAATGCATACAAACATTACTTTTTATAAAATTACTTTGATATTAGCCTTTTTCTTTCTTCCAAGGCAATTAAGAATTATAATTGAGTATCATGAAATGAAGAATACTTCCTGGGTGAGGATTACCAAGACTAGCCTGGCCTGCCTCCATCTTGGAGAACATGGAAATCCAGTTTTTCTGTCATTGCTGACAGAGAAAATCAAGAGGAAACTGAAGCCGGAACTTTGGTCTGGCAGAGGGAATCTAAAGAGGTCTCGTGTATCAATAGAAAGATGAGGTAAATATTATTCAGCCTAAAACAAGATCCAGTTGCTGCTGTTGGAAGAAGGGATTTTATCCAGGGGTTTGTAGAAGAGTTGTGTAGTGAGGAGCATGGAGCAGAAGACACATAATTCATTTCACAATGAACCCCAAGTGCCAGGTATTTTATTACCTTACTCAGGGAGCGACTTCCAAGGGTAGTAAATTTTGCATTTAAGCTTCCTTTGTTGGCTGTAATCCCTTTGATTTTTTTTTTTCTTTAATTAAATCATACACATTTTCTGGCTGTTTTTTCTTTGTTCTATTTAACCACTCACAATCTTTTAATGTTCATGGGCAGAGAGCAAATAAATGTCTGACAAATATGCTTTGGCTGCAAAGCCAGCTGCAGTAAATCCTGTGACAGAAATACCAAGTTGTACTCTGAAGGATATTTATTGCATTTAGCCACACCAGATGACAACTCTGAAACCTCTAATCTCCCCAGAATCCCAGATTAGATACACTAATGTAGAAGAGAGAGAGACAGTGTCCAGGAACAGGTGTTCTTTTGTATTAATAACCTTTCTGGCAGATATTACACCTTGACTGTGCCAGCAGTATTTCTGTAATTATAGTCTTTGGCATGTTCTATTTAGTATTGTTATCTATTAATAAGTGAGCCTGTGTCCATTATTCTGATTGTTTCTCTTTCAGTAATGAAATGTTTGTTTAATGCTACTTCCCATCTTATTCAAAACAAGTTTCTGTTGACTTTAGCAGGCACAAGGAAAAAGTCGGTTATCCTCACAGTAATAAAAAGAAGACTGCTAATCAGTTAACTGTAATTTAAAAAAAATATTCTCTATTTGGTATTGAATGTAGGAGATTTGAGAGAAGCCCTTGTTATTTAAGTTGGTTATCACCAGTCAGTGATGCATATTCTCTGTCAAATACTGCCTGTTATCACTTTCCTAGACAGAGTATTTTTAAGATTTGTCTTATTTGAAATTTTTTACGGGCATTGCAATAAGGGAAAGAAAATAATCTTTACACCTTCAATGAAAGCCCAAGTATGCTTTTCATATCTGGTTAAAAAAAATATTTTCATATTCCCAAATTACATTTTTTCTGTTCATCTGGGAACCTAGAATTTGACTGAAGAGCTGAACATTTATCTGAGGAGAAAGTTTGTGGCTGTAGTCATGTCTGTTCTCAGCATTGTGTTTTGTGTTGTCTGTGATTTCATCTGTCACAGCTGCTATTGGTTTGCTGCAAGGAATGTGTTTTGGCAGAGGAGTTTTCTCTTTAGAAAACCATAAGTAACTCAATGATTTGTAAGAACAATTTGATGGTTTTGATGTAGTGCTTTATAATTAGATGTTGGTTCAATTTTCAGTTCAATTCAAGCAATACTCTGCCTTCCACAAATCTTGTAGAAATGTATGAGCTGAAGACCCTATTACATGAGAGCTCATTTTACTGACAGCAAGATGAAGTTCAGGAGTTCAAGCTGGATCTGTATTGTTGTAGCTGATAACTATTTAGTATTTGACATCTTGTTACAGTGCAACCTTCCCCATGAAAAATTATGATGGTGTGGACTGAATGATTTGCTAGTATGAAATGCTAATTTCCTCATAAGTGGCAGGATTAGTGTAAGAATGATGATTAAGTGAAATACAGATCAATCTTGCAGTGCGAGAATATTTGGGTAGTCTTTAACCCCTTCCCCCATGTGAGGTGTGTGATCTATATTTTGTCCCTTTAGGTATTCCAGATAAACCTGTTGGTTTGTGTGAGATGCTCAAGTGTAATAATGATCTTTACCTGAGCACATTTAAAGAATACAGTAAAAAGAATTTCCACCTTAGCGCTACATTTAAAAGGAGGCATCTTCATGTTGTCCAAATCGCTTCAAGTTGAAGGGTGGAGAGGGATGCTGTCACTCATCTGTCTTCCTACAAGGAAAAATGGACCCTTCCACATATTTACTGGGAAAGCTCTTGCCAATGAAACATCTCTGATCACATAAATACAGCTCTGTTGTAATTTCAGTAGCTGTCTTCCTACTAAGTGCTCTCTGATATCCCAGGATGTCTGGATAGTTGCCTGGGGAGAAGAGCAGAGCTTGCCTGTTGTTATTACATTAAACTTCAAAGAGTTATTTTCTGTCTCACTCTGATTCTGACACATCATTATTGACTTTGCAGAAGATCTAAGACATCATCTCTGGGATCTGGTAATGGAACTGTATTTATTGACTTCACATATGTAACATGTTATTCCTCTACTCATGTATTTGCCAAGTGAAATACATATTAAGATTAGTTCTCCAAAAACAGTGAAAGAATGGCTTTTTTAGGTGCTTGATGGCTACACTAGGAAGTCAAGTTTTCAGTTTACCAGTCTCAAGTACTGATCTTGGGCAAACAACTTAATCTGATAGTGACTGTTTCCCAGCTGTGAAATTGGTGTCTGTTTCCCACCCCCTCCTTCTGTGTTGTAATGTTTTATTTCTTATGCACACACCATCGATTTTCCACTCTTTGATACCTGAGGAGGTCCCCAAACACCACTGAAACGCAAGTGATGGTCCCTGCTTTCTAAAACCTGTTTAATTTAGAATGATCTGAAGAGTTGGCAGACTGCCCTTAGTGCAAGTCAGAAGGGATCAGAAAGGGAGACAGGGATGGATACAAGTGTAGGAGTTATTAACAGGTGTCATTGGCATGGCAACTCTTCTCCCCTTTTCTCTCTCTTTCCCAGGACTTGTTACAGCTGTAGTTACAGCCAAGCTGTGTCCTCCTACAACTGTGCTCACCAGAGTGCGTGAAATCAAGATAGTGAGATGAAATAGTTGACTTCATAACTTTCATAGTTGAGACAGACAAGTTAATCGTTGTAGTAGATATTTCATCAGCACATTGTTCTATAAAGCTCTTTTTTTTTTTTTTTTTGTCACGAGAAACAGCTTTGCTATCAATTCTGTCCGAGGGAGAAAGTGAATTGAAATAAAGTTGATGTCTTGGGCCTGTACTAAACTCATAAATGAAGAGGAAAAAAATTATATTATGCAAGGCATATATGATATCTCTGCTGTCACTGCTGGCTGTGAAGCTGCTGAGGAAAGGCAATGTTCCTTGACAACGCTGTATTGTATAGTTAACGGGATTATGAGAGCTCAGATAAGTTTACCCTAAGAATTCTACAAAGGAATTTATCTAGGGAAGCAAAACCTGAAAGTATTACAGGTCTAAATTCCAGAAAATTCCTTAAATGTGAGGAAACTTCAGTACTCCCTGGCTCAACTCTGTGCTGCACCGATAGCGTTGAATTGCTTTTAGAGATGCAGCACCTCTGAGTGTCTGTGACTGCAGATTTGAATAATGTTGTAAGTAATAGCTTCAGAATTGTTATCAATTATCCATAAAATGCTCTGCAAGCTGCATACACAGGTATCTAAATGAATGGACGCAGTGGTCTATGTGTATACCAAGGTTTCTAGTAAAAGTCTGAGCTGGAGTCTTAAGGTATTTACAGTATTCTCGAATTTCCTTCTGAGGTTTTTACTCTATGCCTTAGTTTCCTCAGCTGTAACGCAAAGAACAAAATAAGACTTGGTGAGGTGCTTTGAGACTTGGGATGAAAAGATACTAAAATCCTGTTTGCTAACAGTATTTGGGAAATTATGCTCTCATTCAACATTTTCACAAATTTCCTATCATTATTGGTTTAAATCTACTTATTGACAACAATCTTAATTGGTCTTTAATTCTCTCCCCTGGTTATGAGATAGAACAAAAACCGAAGCATTATACATTTTAGATTTCTATTTTTATTTGCATTTGAAATTGTAATGAGGTAAAGGATTCAAAGATGCCTATTTGTCATGTTTGATAAAAAACCACAATAATTTGCTTCTCCTTCCAAGATAGTCTCTTGCCTCTGTTATGAATATTAAGACAAATGCTCTCAAAACAAACAGTTTTCAAGATTAATCTCTGAGATTACATAATTCCCAACGGTATCCCTTCACTAATGAGAAGGAAAGGTGGTGCTCCAGAGACAACCCGGTGGAGAGCAGACAGCCTCCATAAGAGATGCGTTCAGACAAATGTGCTTTGTACTGCTCTGAAAGAACCCACCCAGCTACTGCTGCTCAGAGGAGAGCAGGCAACATTTCAGAAGTGCTTTTACTAGAAGTGCAAACCCTTGTGTATTCGTGCCCTTGTTTTCTTCTGCATCAGTCGAAAAAATTTTGAGAAGGGATGAAATGGATCGTGATTTTCCATACATTTGATTGTGTGAAGTCCTTCAGGTCACCTCTAGGGATAAAGAGGTGGAATATACACAAAATCAGTGTATTCTGGCCTGAAGTAGTATGAGGTCATCCTTGGTGGAGAAAACTATTTGCAGAAGTGTTCTCAGCTGCTCAGCAATTGCACGCAGTTTTTTTAGAGCGGCTTTAAAACCCTGAAGGAGCAAAAAGATGAACAGAACACAAGAAAACGTATTTGTTCAAGTTGCATATTTAAATCATGGTAAAACCTATACAATAACAATCAAAATGGAGTTGTGTGGAAAAAAAATTGAGGCAATTTATGATTCTGTTTAATGACGGAATTGCTGCTCTGTGCGGTTTCTAAAAGGAGAACATCACTATGCTGCTGAGCAAGCACTGGCTGATTTTAAGGCAAGGTACTGGAAACAAAGTTTGCTCTAAATTAGTGACTAGGTTGCAATATCTTTAAATGTGGTTTAAGAAAAAAATGTGTTGAGGCTGAAGCACTGCGGTACTTCAGATGCAGACTTGGAGTTTACTTCAGTAGAAACAAACTTACCTTTTTTTAATACAGATTATGTATTCCTCATCCAAACTCTGCTACTGTACTTCACATTAGGCTGTTCTGATTTCATAATGAGTCTGAAAGGAATTTGGAGAAATCCGAATTTGAAAAGTTTGTCTAGAAAACACAAAGGATGTCCCTGTATCTCCAACATTTCAGATATTTTTCAGTGAAGATTTATGCAAGCTGCAAATAGTTTTTTTGTGAATTAAAGAATAGAAGTAGAGTAAGATTTTGCATCTCTTGTCATGATCAGAAAGTATAATTAAGCAATGCTCTGTAATTGCAGTGAAAGGTGGGAATACAAATGAACTTCTTTAATTAAACAGTGCTATTTAATTCAAAACTTGATTTAGGAAAACCCTGGCATGTAGGCTCTGATCCTGCTGATTTTGAATGTTGTCTTCTGCGCTTAAATGGATATTTAAGGTTTTTTGTGTTCATATGCACTTTAACAAATTGAGGGCAAAGGGACTGAGACCATGATCACATTGGCTATTGAACAGTATTGCCTATTAATACATACTGTTATAGTTAATTAAAAAAAGTGTTTTGCATAGTCAAATAGAATAATTTTAAAAAGTACTCAATTCTTCATGCTCCAATAAACTTTGCAATCCAAGGGAGGCATTTCAGCCTAATTATTAATTTTAGAAATAAGCTCATACCCTTCTGAGGAGTTGGAAACAAGATTCTGTCATAGGCAGCCCTTTGACCATGTTCTTTACAGTCCTTTCTATGCTGGCAAAGTTGGAGGAGATGGAAAGAAAACAGAAAGTATGAGAGACAAAATGGCAAAATAATTGGTGGTGGGTAAATGTGCTCTGGTGTGGGGTCACCAAGGGCAGAAGTATCTTCAGGAAAGGCCCATCTGTCCTGGCATGAAGTCTCCCTACCCACGATGTAGGTGCCTGACACCTGTACTTCCTCTTCACCCTGCTCTGACCTGGGTGTTTGCAGGGCCATTTCTCTCACCTTTCCCCCTCACTCTGGGCATGTTTTTGCCCTTCCTGAAATGCTCTTTCCCAAGGTGCCCCTAGTCTGGTGGAGGGCTCAGCTGTGCCTGGTGTGGGACAGTGCAGGGCTCCTGCCACAGCAGCCCTGCAGCCCCAGTACCTGAGATATCACTTTGGAAGCCTTTTTAGGGAGTGCCATAGCAAATTCTGGAAATGCTGTGAGAATAATGGTGTTTTCAGGATAAGAGGGAAGTGATAAATCCCATATTGGCCGGAGGGGCCGTGTGTGCCTGGGGCTGCCCCATTGGCAGCGAGCACTTCCCTCATGTTAGTCACAGATCAGAGCATTGAGGCCATTTGCCACAAACTGATGCTCTTTGGTAGTGAGCCCCAGGGCTGGTACAACCACTTCTCTAAGAACCTACTTTCAAGGTGATTTTAGTAACGTGAATATCTTCTTGAATCAGGTCTTGACTCCTACATAAAGGCAAAAATATTGCTTATGCCTGGCTGTATTGGAGATAAATGTCTTCCAGAAAACAAAGCCTGGAGAAGGATTAATTAAGATAATAAGCTGTGTTTACATCAAAGAAAGCTGAAAATCAATTCTATTTGCATTCAGTTTTGTTAATGGAAATATAAATTATTTTATTAGTCAAATGGCACAATTAATTAGAGAAGATTTTCTCTCTGGAGTGGCTTTATGACTATTACACTGCTTACAAGCAATATTAATGGAATGTTCAGACTAAAAATTCATGGTCTCTTGTAAATTTTTATGGCCTGATTATTGCTTCCAAGTGCCCAATGCAATGACACGTGTTTCAGAAAACAAGTTCAGTGAATTCCATTTGGAGGAACACAGTCCAAACTCACTGTTTCCCTGTGGCATTGACTAGGGCCTGCCCTGCTGAGCTGTTCCTGCTTACAGGTGCTTGTTCCTACATATGATTTGCTCCCAAGGGGAGCTGGAACCACTGCACAGTGTGAGATAAGATCACTGAAAGTTCAGGGCTGGATCGGATGAATCTGGGTCAGGTGCCTACTGATATGTTAGAAACTGTGTGTGGTTGATGCTGAAGCCACCATGGCTGTTGCCACCCAAATGTTTTATCTATGTAGATATCTAATGCAGACAGATCTCTAAGAAGAAATGGAAGGCTAAGGCCATATTCCTTTCATCCTGATGCTGTATAGCCCTTGATGTGTCCTTCCAGTTTATTGAAATGGTGATCACTTGCAGTTATGAAGGCTGGCATTTCTGGAATATCATAATTCAGCTGTGACACTGATGTGCTGCTAGCAAAAAATCTTGCAATGTACTTTAAAGCGCTTATGATAATGTCTAGCTCCTCTTCCCCAAATGAGATGGGAGGATTTTTTTATGAGTCTTGCAATATTTTGATCTAATTTCAATAGTTAATATATTATTTATTTCTTTAATGGGAAATGTAATGAATTGGAATGGTTGTTTCACTAGGACATCTGCCAGGGAGTGGCTTAATGTGAATGAACAGTAATGGCTGTTGCTTGCTGGGGACAGTGTTAGCAAATGCTCTACTTAGTAGAGATTTCCTTAACTAGTGCCAAGAGATTTAGTGGTGATTAGTCAGACCTCAGGAGTTAAATTAGTCAGAGAAGTGAGATTGCAAACTCGGATGTACTATTATACTAAATAAACATTAAATGTGGCAAATCTTCTCATGTATTATTCACTGTGATATTTTGTTGTCTGAAATCTTTTATGGGTTTCTCTGATTTTTTTAATATTCTTCTTAACTCCTTGGTCTCAAAAGCTTCAATTAAGTGAGTATTAAAATGGTTGACGGTATCTGGGCCAGGACACATTACCTACTACCATTATTTTAAGTATTTTGATAGTATGTTTTCAAGTCTTTCCTGTGGGACTCTGCTTTGGTGTGATGTGTGGTGAGATTCAATGCAATAAGTAAAATGGATTGTGATGGGTTAGGCAAGAGCAAGGCTTTGACTTTGTGTCAATGCTGGGCCTGAATGTGAGATTGGTCTCGTCTCATCCTGGGACAGGCATAGGGGATGATATGGAGCAGGAGTTGAAAGGAAAGGGGTATTTAAAAGGCCCCTTACCTATAAGGTAGGCTTGGACTTCAATATCTTTTAGGATTGTTATTTGGGTTGAGCTTTGGGATTGTTATTTAGGGTTGGATTTATCAGTGACTTAGAAGCTTTAAAAATCATAAACACTGACCAAATTCGAGTGGTGAGGGAGAGTCTCTCTCAGCAGGGTAGTGACGCTGATTTGTCACTACCCAGCATCTTGGGCTCCTCAGCCTTTGACCCAACATCGTGTGATTTACTGCTGTCTGCAGCTCTGGTTCTTGGCTTAGGTCTTAAGGCTTTGTTATCTGACAGTATTTCCTCCATTCTGGGAAGGAACAGGCTTAGCAATTCTGGGCTGTCTTAAGATGTGAAATGAGACTTATTTTTTCTTTTGTTTTGTCTGTCTCTTGCCTTCTTTCCTTCAGGGAGACAGGAGAGGGAAAGAGACATTTCTTAAAATGATGAATGTAGCTGTGCCTTTTATTCGTGGTCTGTTATTACTTTTCTTATGATCTTAAATGGGATGATATCACATTAAAAAGCCAAAGATTAGAAGAATCATTAGCTTTCATTTATAATTACAGTGCACTAGCTAGGTCTCACACATTGTGAGAACGGTAATTTGTAATAATACTGTATCTATTAAGGAAGGAAGGAGTTATAACTGAGCATGTATTTTCTAAGAATAACTTACCTACAAATGCATAACAGAATGGTATTTCTACAGTATCTTCCCAGCTACTTAACAGTGGGTATGTGCAAATCCCCTGTGCAGCCTGAAGCAACAACAGGTGGTGGTGCAATTCACAGAATCACAGAATATTCTGAGTTGGAAGGGACCCACAAGGATCATCGAGTCCAACTCCCAAGTGAATGCTGAATCCTAAACACTTCAATGTGTGAATTCAAAGAGAACTTTTCTTATTCTAAGCGTCACTTGCTCCTTGATGTTCTGACTAGATTCCAACTTCAGCAAATCGCAACTTCAGTACCCAACTTTTCCTCCTCACTCTGTCTTCCAAGTAGATATTTTTAGCAAAATAGTTACGCAATATTAATTTGCATTTGTAATTAACATTTTATATCAATTGTAGTATATTATCTTCCAGGCTTTTTTAAAATCAGTTTTCCATATGTTTTTTCAGCAAGCAGCAGCCAAGTGAAATTGCTGCTTCACTGTGTGCAGGAAGGTGCCCTGTGGTCTTTCAGTAAATTAAATCTACACGATTAATGCTCACAGTCAACAAAAATCCGGTTCATCTAGCTGTGAATGTGCAGCATGGACTTAAAGGTCACCTTGTCTCTGCAGTTCTCACTGCTTTTCTTGAGGGGGAAAAAATCAGAGTTCTCTGAAGTTATCAATAGAGTCATGGGGCTACATATGAAAATAGACTATTCAATGAGTTATCATTTTTATGAGGCTAAAGATTTGTAAAAATTATTTAGAATTCTGAAACTTCAATCAGTGACTTAAATAAACAGTAGAAAATTTCCCTAGGGATTTTATATCATCAGAGTAAGTGGAAAAGATTTATAGAACTTAGAAAGTATTGAGCAGCAAACTCTTCAGTAGAAGTACCTGAAAGGGCTACGTGCTGTGAGCAGCACAGGCTGAACCGGGATCGTCTTCAGCTTTTAAAGGAATGACACAGAAAGCACGAAGTAGTGCAGAACTAGTGTGGCAGGTTAGAGTAGTTTCTTCCAGGGCATCTGTGGGTGAGCTGGCACAATGCCTAAACTCTAGGAGAGACAACAGATCTTATTAGTTCATTGGGAAAACAAGTAGTGATTTGCTAAAAAATATCTGGAACTTGTAGTCTGAGGCTTTATCCAAAATTCTTCCTTTTTCTGTAAAACAGGCAGCTATCTGTTGGAATTTACATGATTATGGTAGAAATTGTCCAAAAATTTGTCAAAAACAGTCCCCTGGAAGGGCGTGTTAAGGATCTGCTGTAATTTAACATCACCTTTTTGTCATGAATAAGAATTAATTAAAGCACCTTAAGGAAGGTAAATTTCATGTATAAAATAATGGATGTGTTGTAAATATGTAGTATTAAAAATTGGGTTTTTTTACCCCCAAGACTGATTATCAGATATACCTGGAAACATTCTTTTAGGTCTTGTGCTCTTGGTGGTCTTGTACTTATGTGGCAGGTCCCGAGTCAGGTCTGTTTGGCAAGATATTTTAAACTAAGTCCGTACACAATAAAATCCTCATTGGAAAGTACCTAAAATGCCATGTAACCCAAAATAAAATCTGCAGCTCACTCTAAGTGCTTGAGAAACACATCAGATCCTTTATCAGTGAAGAGATTTTTGCTTTTCATTGGGAGGAAGCTCCCCCAACCAACAACCAAGAGCCACAATTTTTGATGTACTAACTTATTCCAAGAGGAGGTAGTCAGAGACTTACTGAGTGGCTTGGGCCCGCATTAGTCAATTGGACCGGGCGGAA
>WEKX01000034.1:268146-300866 GCA_013390025.1 Pitta sordida | reverse complement strand
GATGGGTGTAGACCTCTTCTTCCAGGCTGACGACACCAGAACGAGAGGGCACAGCCTCAAGCTACGCCAGGGGAGGTTTAATCTCAATGTTAGGAAACGGTTTTTCACGGAGAGAGTAATTGCATATTGGAATGGGCTGCCCAGGGAGGTGGTGGAGTCGCCATCCCTGGAAGTGTTTAAGAGAAGACTGGACGAGGAGCTTAGTGACATGGTCTAGCTGGTCTAGCTGGGGGGTGAGGGCTGGATGACCCTGGGCCCCCTCCGGCTCAGAGTGGCCTGCTAGACTGTGAGGCATCTAGGTTGTTATTATACTCTGGGATGTGCTCTTGGTCGCTGTACGGGTATTAGATGGTGAGTTGGACTAGATGATCCTTGTGGGTCCCTTCCAACTCATAATTTTCTGTGATTCTGTGAACTTGCAATAGAATGTGAGGCATAATTAATAAAAAACTTGTAGCAATTTAATTCATTAGATTGTAGCATGAAAATTAATATCATGTTTAGTCTCATGAATTATTAGAAAAGGATTCTTTTCCTAAAATAAATAAAGAGAAGTTTGCAAATCTGGAGCATTGGATGGGACTCTAAACAAAGGCTAATGAACAGCCTGTCATATTTTTTCACTCTAAATTCAACAGATTATGTGTCTGCTCCGAGAATCCCACATTAATCCTTTTCATTTGATCTGACAGTCTTCCCTCATATTTAAGTCATATTTAATACAGGTGGTTTACTGAAGCTCTAAACTTAATTGACAAGCTCATTAACTTAGGAAGCAAGAGTAACTATGAACAGGAACACAATATTCTGTATGGGTTTTGCCTGATGTATTTCACTGGCTACTCTGAAGCTGGACTCATTTTTTGAAAAAGAATATTAATTAAACATTCCTAAAGGCAGAAATGTAAGGAACAAAAAGTGAAAGAAGGAATGAAAAGGTTTTTTTCTGGTTTTAAATTGTGTGGTCTTTTCCTTTTTCACCTCCCCAGCTCATCAGCTCTTGAAAAGTTAGATCTTAAATTGGAGTAGAATTTTTTCTTTTTCTTTTTTTTCCCCCCCTGAAAATGACAATAGAGTTTTTCTGCTTGCACAAAGCACAGAAAATCATCATTCTTGCCTTTGTGGTGTTCAGAGCACTTCAAAGGTGACTTTTCAATTGAAGTGTATTACTTCCTAAAGCTTTATCATGAGGGTTCAGCTTTTTGAGGTTTGTTAATTGTTAGACTGTTGTAGGAGGGATAAATATCACAGTGCAACCAACACTTTGAGATGTGAGCTGCACACCCTGAAGCTTCTGCTCCGGTTGGTAGTTTTCTGAGGTTCTGGTCAGGTCTGACACCGTGGTGTAGAGACTGTAGACCTTTGTTATGCTGACTTTGCCAGAAAACAAAGCCAACTGTTCTTGAAGCTTTGCTGTGCCATTACAGCCACATCTTTTCTTCCTTGGAAACTCTTCTGGTAAATGAATGGAGACTCCAAGCACCTTCTAAAGCAAAGCAGACTTCTCCATTTGTCTGTTTTTCATTTTGTCATCTTGCCTTCAGCAGTCATGTATTTAATAAAAAAAAATATTCTAAGTAGGTGATTTTAACATGCAAGTTGTATATCAACTCCTAAAGCGGACAGATGCAAGGACAGCTACTTGTAGAATTAGTTTGGCAGTGAAAACGACTATGCAAGGAGCACCTACATGCGTTGCACGCTGCTGACTCACTAAATGCAGCAAACTTAAGAGCAGTAGATGTCTGGGCAGCATTGTAGCCTGTTCTTCCTGAGACTCTTGGTATTTGCAAACATGATATTCTTTCAAGTATTAGGTTTAAACCATTAAATATGAACTTAATAGTAAACTATTACCTGTAAACTATGAAGTGTAAGGTTGGCTGGTTTAGTGACAAAGTTTGAAGAATATAAATGTTTGATTGACACACAAGGTGGGTATAAGGAGCATGTGGGGAAAAAAGGTTTACATATTGGCTGATCCAGAATACAGTGTTTAAACCTTCTTGGATTATAGCAGTCCAGCGCAGTACTCTTGAGTGAGCATACATCACATGAAGCAGCGGACAGAGGAACACCCCTGAAGGAGTGCTAGGCGAGCTTCTTCGGACAATGGGAAGGAATATCACATTTAATGATACAAAAAGAAAAAAAAAATTGTTGATTGGCCTAGTCACAGAAGTTTGATTACAGAGCTTAGGTGGTAATTATGTTAGAAACTTTCCCAGAATGGTGCTAGCACCAGTTAGAAAATGACAATGTGTTTGTAAGTACCGTAAAAATTAGATGCACAGCAAGAAGTCCTGGTTCAGACAACAAAACAGACAAAGTACTTATGTGAACTACTTTTCTTGTTAGGGAGTATTTTGATCTCTTGCTGAAAACAGCTGCAGTAACAAGGAAGACTGCAGACTTTCTTGCTTTTTCTACTTCAGCTGGCTTAATTAAATTTCTTTCACTCTGGATGTGTAAATACATAAGCAAAGCCTTGAGGATTTAGCTTTCATTAGTGCTTTTTGTAGGGGAAGAAATCAAAGGAAGTGCCATTTCTACTTTACTTTGAGTTTACAAATGCAAGCTCATCTAAAGGTTTTTGTGGTCTGATACAATTTCTCTGACAGTCACCCAGTAGCAAATAATGACGAAAGAGCAACATCAGTCAGGATTTATGGAATTTCCTGACTAATGTAAGATACAAAGGAACTTTTCTCAAAAGCAGAGCAAGCTCAAATAGAGTTAGATCATGAGAAATGTGCCTAGTAAGTGATGTAAGTGACCAGAGGTTTAGTTTGGATTGATATTCATCCTGATCTTGAAACATAAATGTCTTGTGACACTTTGCTATATAGAGCATTTCACTTATTATCTAATCTGCTATTTCTCATCAGCTGCTTACGCACAATGTAGGAAAAAATGGAGAAACTGGCGGAGAAGTTAACAGAATCATCAACTTGCTTAATTTGGTAAGGCTAAACTAACTTGGAAGTGGCAGTTAGAGAATTCGGAGTATCTGTCTCTTTAATGTAATGTTTTCCTTTTGAAGTTATTTCAGTTCCATTAAAAAGATTCTGGAAAGATGTGCTCCTCTGTGCCAAGTTACCTACCTGCAATTAGGAGTTGGGCTGCTTAGTTTTGTTTTGAATATTTGACGTGTTTCAACAATAGTCTCCATTCGCACTGTCAGACTTGACTTTCACTGAAATTGAACTTCTTGCCAAAGATCTTTAAGAAGATTCATTTCTTATTTTCCATTCCTAATTTGAGCAGGGAATGCCTCTTACAATGATTTCTTGGGTGCTCCTTTGCCCGGGTCCAAACGTTTATTGGAACAATTTTCAATGTATAGCTCTATAAATAAGGGTTTTTTCAACACAAAGTTCCAATGTTGAATTGACTGGCAAAAGTAGAGGGCTCGCTTGGGTTCAGGAAATCAGTGAAATTTAAACTCCTTTTAGAATATCATTGTGGGGAAGTAAAATTGTACATAATTGCTCTTTTGGACAATGGATGATTGCCTCAATTCTTTTTGCATGCGTGAGGAAAAGTCACCCAAATGTGCTCATTCCTCAAGATATTTTTTCTACAGATGATTAGTTTATAGAATGTATGTTGGAGGTCTTATTCAGCTTGGAAATGGAGGCTGTCCTTGCAAATGACTGAAGGATAGAAATTAGATACAATCTTAGAAAGCTCATGTTAGTTCAGCAGTTGAATGAGAGAAAGGGGAGTGGAAGGGGAATAATGTTTTTCTTTGTTGCACAGTGCACTTAATAGGCATTTCATTTCATGCATTTATGAAATTAGGGTTTGAGGAAAGCTACATTAAACTCAAAAAATATATATACCAAACCCATGTTATTCATATTGTAGCACACGCTAAATAAGCTCTATACATGAACTGACAATAGAACTGTCTCAGCTCGTGCTTTGTGTAATTTGGAAGAGCAGCAAACTGTCCATGTCTCAGATAAGTTAGAGAAAATAACCACAATTTATGTGAGTAAAACTACTATCTTTAGACCATCTGACTTATACTATAGCATTCCTGGCAGTTCTATGTTGCAGAGCATATCTAGGGTTTTTAGTAAATACTTAGCTTTAAATTACTTTTTTTGCATTAATGCTAATAAAATCCTAAACTAGTAAAGACCCTGGTATAGACTTACTGCTCACTCATGTATGCTTGAAAAAGCTGTGGCCACTCTGGAGTAGAAGTGTGCCAACATCTAACTGTGTGACTGGCTCCCTGTAAGAAGCTTCCACCTCCTTCCCTCTCCTTACAGACCAGTTACTGCTGTACTTTCTGGGTTTGAAACATCAGAACATAATGTGAAGCACCAAACTCTTCTCTCTCCATTACAGCAGAGTTCCACGGGAACTGGGCATTCAGTAAGCAAAGTTATTGAGAAATGATAAATGTGTGAAAGTTCATGTCACGCAGCACTCGGGAGAAAGGGGAAATCACTTGTTAACCCTGTTTTAGAGAAGAACAACAGATGCACAGAAGTTGGGCTGCTTGCTGCAGATCCAGACAAACTTCTCTTGCCACGTTTGCTCTGGCTGCAGCCCCGAAGGGCAGCTTAGCTCCCAGTGTAGGTCTGGGCACACAAAGGTTTCACAGACAGCTTTTGTAGGTGACTCTCCTCATAGAAAAACCTCAGCTATAACTAGTTAAAGGCATTTTGTGCTGAAGTTTAGCTGTCAAGGTGAAGCAGTTACTGCTGTCACAATGCTAAATGAGTTGGGTGGAGGTGGAGAGCAGTTGCTGAACAAACTAACAATAGTATTATGCAGAGGAAATAAAGAAAGGTCTTTGAGAAGAAGTGTATGCTATGTTACCATGCAGTTCTGGGAATAAAGAGATGGAACACCAAGATCAAAATATAATTCAGACCTTGAGCAAGAGCATCATTGTCACTTAGTTATGTTCAGCAAGAGTCAGAGAGTAAAGAAATCATCTGTATTTTTCAGCTGCAATTATCTTCCAATATGTGACTGGAAAGTTATTAAAATATATTGTTTTATTGGCATATAATTCATGTGCTGATATTGTTTCTATACAAAAAAGTTACTAAGCAAAAATCACTCTAGAAATTGCTTTCTCCTCAATAACTTTTGTCATAAAGAATTGAAAAATTGGATTAATGGTCCAAGAAATTTGAATCAAAATGTTCATATATGCTGATAAATGAAAAATTGATTATAATTTTTTCAGTGGGATTCCTAGGAGTATTCTTATTTACTCTAAATGCTAACAATACAACAAATATTTATGATATGTTTAGATGCAGAGATCCATTCTTGTCTTAGGAAAGGGTTAGAAGACAAGACTGTCTTGCATGTGCTTGAAACCTGATGGGGGAGGCAGGCAGGCTATAAGTAGTTAATACTGAAGCAGGACTCTTGGTCTTTGGAGTGTAAAGGGGATCTTCCCCTGAAAAAACCTGGGATTATCCAGTCTGTAGATAAGCTGTTTGAAAAAACTATATTTAACAGAATAAATTCTGTAGATAATGAAGTTTACGAAGTCATTGTGCAACACTACAGCGTCATGCATGAGCTCCAGTGGAGCAATGGTAACTCTTGTGTTAAGATGTGTTCCTCATTTAACTGAAGATAATTTTGCACATGACTTGTATCACCGTTCTTTGGTGCTAGGGAAGAACTGCAATGCAATAGAAAAGAGAATTCTAGTCACTACATGTAATTAGACTGGAATGAGAGTTACTGGAAATCTTCAAGTGGTAATTATTCTTTTTATTAAATTTAAGGCAATCAAAGCAAGAAATGCCATGTTCATAGTTTAATATGTATAAAAAATGTAATGTAAGAACTGAACCTATTGGAGCTTTAGTGCTCTAATATTTTTGTCTTTTTCCCTTCACCCAAAACCATGTCAGACAAACCTTTCCAGTGTATTTTTTTGTGATTGACACTATTTCCTTTAGTAATTGTATCAGATCAAAAAAGGAATTGGAGCATTTGCTTCCACACTGTCATTAACTTCAATTCCTTGTACCCTTCTCGTTAATACCCCCGGGGATAGACTGATCCTATAACTGCTCTGGGATCTTTGAATTCAGGGGAATGTACATATTGCAGGAAGTACTACTCTGAGAACCACTGAGAAAATAAAGGGGATAATAAGGATTGCCTTGTAGTAGTAATTGAGAAAAGGCTATTTGCTCCAGTAAGGAGGACTAGATCTGTAAATTTGATTTATTCTGGCTCAGCCACTAGTGAACTGCACACTACTTACTGTGGGCTGAGAAGGGGCCTTGCTTTCCCTCTCCAGGGATGGTACTTCTGTCCTTTAATGTACTTTGGGTCACCCTTTCACTGGGTTGTTTCAGCCCACTGTGTCATAAGAAACATAACTACATTCCTCTGTCAGATGATGCAGCAGTTCCTCTTCATTTAGGGTTAGTTTGTATGCTTTGCAATGCTTTGTTTTTGAGATTTAGTGTTCTTAGTACCTTCCTTTTAATTTCCTATATAATAGGATTTTAATACATAGAAAGCAAATGATCTCTTTGGAATGTTTAAAATCCTAATCTAGCTAAGTAAATCTCCTTATTATCTAAGCGTTTCCTACTGTTTATAGTTTCTTATAAGGCATTAACTTTTTTGTGGCCTTCACAGGAGACTTGATTAGCATTTGGTGTCTGCATTAGGCATGAAGAGGTTTGGATCTGTTTTGGATCTGCTGCAATACACCATTTAAGTGTGTGCTTGTAGGCATGGATCCATTTAGTCCAGAAGACCAGACTGTTGCAGTATGTAAAATAGGGAACTATGAAGCTGACGAGAGATTTTTTTCCACTGGAGAAAGTGAGTTGTTAGATTATTTGTTGGGTTAGGAAAAAAGGCATGCATAGCATTAATAGTTGATGCGTTACACATCCAGAAGGCTGTATTGTTAGATTATTTGCATTATATTGCGCATTGTTGATGTACCTGTTCTAGTGGAGATGATGAAGCAGTTGTACTCCAGTGGTAGCTAATGCAGCACCGGACAGATAAAAGATGCCAACATGTTAAAATACTGAAATTGGAGAGAAGAATTTGTTAGGTTAAAACAATGTAGCACAAACGTGGTGACAATTTGGATAGAGGTGTCTGTAAAACATTGTTTCTCCATATTAGCCTACAAAACACCTCAAGTGCTCTTTTAATTGTCATCTGCATACTGAATAACAAACACTTTAGTAAATAAATTTAGAGAAGCAGCAAACAAATGACAAACACTTTTATGCAAAGCTTGATGTCAAGAATCCATTGACAAAGTGTATGGGTGAAACTCTTAAGCACTAGAAACTACTTTTGCCAGATCTAACATTAAAGAAGACTTTGTCTAATAGTATATAACCATTATATCTTTGATGTACAGCCATGACAATGATTTTAGTGAAGGATTATAGCATTGCATTAAGCAGAGCAGAAAGATACTTTAATGCCATGGTATTAACCCACCACAGGATCTCCAGAGCGGCACAACTTATCTAACACATTAAGGACAAATTCAGGTTATTAAGCCTAATTAAATCTATTTTAACAGGATTTAGCAGCATCTATCTAGAGGTTACCAGTCTTGATTTAAATTTGTCTAGAGCCTGCACCAATGCTGTGTAAGTCACTGAGAAGATTATTGTGCTCTTTGGTGGTCTTTGGATCAGACTGATCTGCAGGCAGATGCTCATAGAGACATCAGTATAACAAATGGCAAACTGAAAATTTCTGCAGCCATCCCATTATTTGACAGCTGTTCCATTAAGGTATTTCTGAAGCTACAAGGCTGCTCTCCAGTTAATGGCTCATAATGCAAACAGATAATTGTTGACTGTTTCCTGCTAAGCAAAGCAATCTCTATGCTCTACTCACAGTTATTTAACTCTTTACTTTGCATTTCTGGAACACAGCTCGGAGCCCAAAGAGAAGTGTTCAGCATCTTCCCTTTATTCAGTGTTAAATCTCCAGCCTTCTGAAAGGCATGTTTATAATCCCTCTAAGCTGTTTTAGAGGGAATTGTTTTGGTTCTGTCCTAAATGTTAGGGATATTTTATACTCTTCCTTGATCTGTGCTGGTGTTCTGTAGGTCAAATTTTCCTTTTATTTTAAATCAGTGTAAAAATTGGGATATGTTAGTTTTCTCATACACTGATAACCACTACAGAAGATAAGCAGTAACTAGGACTGTGTAAGACTTGTTAGAATTCAAATAGAAAGCCAACTGATGTGCAAAGGAAAATATGAACATGTAGTATATCACAGCTGTAACAAGAAATAGCATTACAAATTGAAGAACCAGAGTTGTTTTAAGCAATAAATTAAACTTGCCTATTAAAAGCCTTCTGAAATATAATCTTATTTTAAATAAGAACAGGTTTCTCACCATGCCATAATTTTAGTTAGGCTAGAGAATTTCAGCCTGTCCTTAATACTCCTTGTTAAGTAATTAAAGATAGATATATCATTACACTTAACAGATTTTCAATAAAAAGGTAGTTAGTGCAATGCACAGAACTGAATGACTTCTCACTTTGAATTAATGTCATTGATAAAACCTTGGTTTGCTATGAAATGCAAATACTTCTCCTACTTCACAAAAGGCCAGTATGGCAGATACCACCTCTCTGTTCAGGAATCTCTGCAACACTTCTATGGAAAAAAGTTTCATTTAATTTTCTGTTACAATATTTAATTTATATTTGGAAATTTGATTCTAGGTGTTTTTCCCATGGGAGACCAAAGATATGATGCTGTGCATACAATGTTTCAGTACTTCTGATTCCAACATGCAATTAGATGTTTTAAGTAGCATGCCCTGCTGAGAGGAAAAATAAACAGGCAAACACCAATTATTTTCTTTTATTACTCTGCATAAATGGGTCTGTCATCAAGACAATGAGATTTGTTTTAGTGCAAAGGGAAGAATATATTGTATTTTA
The DNA here is from genome assembly GCA_013390025.1 of Pitta sordida. Lineage (NCBI taxonomy): Eukaryota > Metazoa > Chordata > Aves > Passeriformes > Pittidae > Pitta > Pitta sordida. The sequence goes on along the minus strand of WEKX01000034.1, from coordinate 291,918 downwards.
GCATAGTGATTTGAATAGGTTTACTGGTTAGTTGTATGACTGTTCTGTGGGCAGCGAGATAAGTGCACTTGAAACATTATCTTGGCATTAATGTAGTGTTTAGTCAGAGTCCTTCAGAAAGACCAATTGGCATGTTTTGCTCAAGAGCTTTCCTGCCTGTGAGCTTTGATTCCCAGCTCTGGAGGCGTTCCCTGAATCTGTACCAACTTCAGAATATCTGAGGAACTGCAGTTTGGTGTGGACTTCATCTCGTTTAGCTGCCATCTAGCTGGATTCCGAAGTGTTCCAAGAAGTGTTTGCTACAGAGGTGCCCATTGGATTGTTTTAGATTCATAGCCAGTGACATGAAGTGCCCAAAAAGCTTTTGGATGGTTCCTCCCCTTCACCAGCAATAGACTTCTCAGACTATGACTCTGTCACGCACTCCATTGTGATTTTGTTACTGATTAAATGAAGAGTGAAATGGGAAGGAGGATGGATGTTCACCTGAGAGCTGAGTTTAGGGCAGAGGAACCAATGGGGTTGTTTTCTGTGGGCATTCCCCCGCTAGTCTACCAAAAGAGAGCTCTTCTGGAGCCTCTGTATCCCCATAGTGATCAAGCCCAATATCCAACACTACCTCCAAATGCTGACAATTCCAACGTGTATGACTTGGTTTCTGTCGTTACCTCTGGGATGAATCTTAATGTCCCTGCTGCGGTATTCAATTGTGCAGCTAACTGCAGCCTCAGAGAGAGAAATAAGCTGTGCCATAAATATTTAAACAGTTATACAGGTGCTATGCTGTTTTTTCAGCTAAATTTGTCTTTGTAAATGTTTGAGTTCTGTTCCTGGAGCAGGCTTAGGAGAAGAAACAGTGCTGTGAATTGCTCATCAACTGCACTTGTCTAGAAGGCACCAGGGCCTGACACACAGAGGCATCTCTGAACCAAATTGGAAAAATCTTCCACTTTCCTCCCTTGTATTTCTTGTCTGAAAAACTGTTCTCTCACATAGTTTCTTTCCACGTGGCTATGGTAAAGCTAACAGGCAGCAGTTTATCGTTTGGCTTTTAAAATTACAAAATTTGAAATGCAACTGGATTCATGCAGGAGCCAGACCAGACATGTCTGTTTTATTTTTCATTATTATTTGTTGTTACAAAGTTTGTGACTGGGGGAACAGGAGAAAGGGAAGAAAAGCAATTTTTTCCCCTTTGATGCTGACAAGGGGGAGAAAAAAAGCTGCTTGTATTGGCTAGTGAATAAAGTTTGGGAGCAAAAATTTCAGTTCTGACATTTCAGTTTGAAGAATATGCATAAAGCAGACATCTGTTACTAAGAATCAGACTGAGGTTTTTGAGTTAAAATGATCTATGCATTTATGTTTTAACTAGCACTGTTTTTTTCCCTGGGTGACATACGATTTTCAGAGTAGCAGCATTTCTCTTTTAGAACTAAGGCTGTGTGTATCTTGTGTGCCTTGACTGCATTAGTGTCCCAGAAAAGCGTTAAAGGGTCGCTGCATAGCTGGAGGAGCATTTCTGAGAAGATGCATGGTGAGATCATTACAAAACACCCATGGCTTCTCACAAGAATAGGAGGCATCTGGAGCTCTAGTTCACTTTGTATATTGCTTTTAGCCAATGGATATTTTTCACAGCCTGTCAGTGGTATTCCAAGAGTGCAGTGCAGGAGAAAATTATTGCTCTGTCTTGCTTTATCTTGATGCTTTCAAGGATACAAAATGTCCATTCCCTCTACTTTTCTGTCATGTGTTTTTTTGCTTTCTAGCAGTAAAGGCACCACAATATCTTTATTTTCAAGGGATGTCTGTGCTGCTATTAGTTGCTTGCTTGAATCCTTCCTTGAGGCTCCAATAGACCTGATGTAGCCCTCTCCTGGACCACAGCTATTCCAGCCATTAAATACATTTAATGTTTAGGCACCCAATACACTGGAGTCCACCCAGATTGTACTTCTGCATGGCCAGCAAAATTTCCCCAGTCTCAGACCAAGAAAGAGAGACATGATGTTAAAAATAAAATGCAAATGCCTGAGTTATTTGAATATAATCACTTTATTAATTTAGCTGTCTAACAGATACTGATGACAGTCTAATAATAAGGTCCAAAATGTTCTTTCTCATTAACGGAGTTAATGAACTCACCCATCTTAAGAATTTCATTTTAATTAATTAGGAATAATTTATACAAGAGAGAGAGAAGTGCCAAAAAAAAAAAATATTCCTATTGATGAGTGGAAAACTGGTAAATCTGTTAATGAGAGATGCTGACTGCCATGACTGAAAATCACAAAAAAATCCTACAGTTCTGGTTCATGTCTATAAAGTCATTGGGTGGCTGGATATTTTCCAAACTTCAGCACCATAGGCATTCTCACTCCATTGCTATTGTCTGTGCCTATGCCAGGCACAAGAAATATCTTTCAAGACCAAAAATCTGTGGCAATGTATAAGTGTGGTATGAAAACTTCTGATAATGGTTTATTCAGTAATGTAGTTTTTAATTTCTCCTTAATTTAAAGAAATAAAAAAAAATCGAATGCAAATATTTTCCTTGAATTGTGAAATGTGGATCCTTTTTTGGACTCCAACTTGTTCCAAAGTGGAATTTAAGAAGTTGCAGTTCAGACTCACTGATTTAATATCTAGTCACACTCTCCATTCATGTGTAGCAAAGATGGTTTTGGCCATTACACTGTGCTTGTGTTTTGTTCATGTATCAGGACAACGGAAGCAGTAAGCATGTTGCTGTTGGAGCAATTTCAGCTTTGAAAGCTTCCTTATATCTTAGTCCTGTAATGAACCTTCACGATTGACTTAAAACGATGTAGTTTCCCCATTTTGTTTCATGCTTCATTGGGTTAATTACCTTTGGCTGACATGCCCAAATTTCAGGGTGTATTGACTTCAGAACCTTGTTGGTGTTAAAAATAACTAACCTGAAGTTGCCGAAAGCGTGATCGATGCCCATAAAAATAAGCTGTAAACATGCAGCAAATGCTGAAAAAGGGAAGTTGGGGTGGGTGGAGGCAGGACATGTTTTCTAGAATTGGAATCCATATGCACATAATATGATATGATTTAGGCACATTATTGTCGTTACAAAAGTACCTAAGGAGTATTTCTTGTTATTACAATATTTCTTACTTGCATGTTGTAGGTGCACTTTAGGAAGTGTAATTCCATCTGAAACTGGAGTGGATGGGAGAAAGAGGAAGAACTAGTGACTCTTTTAATATCAACCAGCAACTCCATGACACAGGGAGGAAAACAATTTAGACCACACACCAGTAACACAACTTTGACACATTTTAATTTGAGCAACGGCTGTTCCAAAGTTGTTTTTTGCTTCTGTCTGGTCTTTCTGGACCTGGATATTACATGGTAACCAATATGTGCAACTCAGTGTGTTGTTGGCACACCTGGTGAGAATGTGTGGCCTTTCTGCATAAGGGCTGAATGGGAACCTGACAGAAATTTTTTGTCAACGCACAGGGGAAGAAATAGAAAGGGAAACTTAGTAATGAATATCCACAAGTTTATCATAAATTGTCTGTCAGAGGCAACATTCCTTTGTAATTATTTTGCTATATTTAAAGAATGCATACAGGCTATTATTTTCAGAGACCAAAGCTTTCTTTGATTGAGTATTTACAGCTCCCAAAGGCTTTTAGCTTCATGCTAAGATAATATACAAGTAGGTAAGCAAAGAAAACGTAATTGCAGATGCAATAGGATACAGTGACAAGAGAAATTCTGTTATCCTAAATGTGTAGGTGGTCAACATGGTAGGGTAACAGGCTGGAAATACAAGACTTGCTTTTCCTTCTGATTTGCTTGTTTCACTGTTGAGCAGACAACTTAATGGATTAAAAGCTCTTCTGAGCAAAAGCTTCTGTGTTTGTGTGTTTAGATGCATGTTATGTGTTCATCACCTTTTTGCTTATGACCTGTTGAGCTGACCATTGCAATAACAAAAGGCAGGTAGCATTGTGTAAGCTTTTTAGGCAAAAACTGCAGGGTAGGAGTGAAAACAAGCTACTAAAAGTATAGATTTGCAGTTCTAACATTCAGTCTTGTGTTCTAAAAACATTCTTGGTGCACCCTTCAAAGAAAAGTCCATGAGTCCTTGTACAGGACTCTGGGGTATGTGTGCATTGTTGTGATGTTGAAAACTCAGCTCTGCAATTTTTTTTCCTTTTCTGTTCGAAGTGGAACTAGAGGAAAGCCATGTTTTTAGGCAGGAAACCATTATTTTAAAATTAAATATGATGTTGAGCTCAGTAGCACCAGACACTTTGATGGCTAGGAAAAGCCTGGAGAGGGATGGCAAAGCATAACGATGAGCGCTGAAGAATCTTTCCTGCTGATGTACCAGCAGTGATTGGCAAGAGGACATAAATTGACGACCCCTGGGCAGATTTTAGGAAATTGAGAGTGAGCAGTGGCACAAGTGACAGAACACAGCACCACCTTGTGCCCGCAGCAAACCTGAACTGGATCCTGAAATTCGGCTCTGAGGTGGGGAGGGTTTCCAAAAAAGAAATTGTTTGCAAGTTACATGTTTGTGTAAAAATTAGTAGTCTGTGTATATAGTTAGAGGGCAGGTCTAGTCTGAATGCCCAGGAGAGTCCTTAGTGTGTAATAAATATTCTCAGTTTGAGTGGATCTCTCCCAAGTTCTTTTTTACTACTGAAATATAGAATGTCACCTGGGCAAAGGACATGGCATGATTATGGAACAAATCTCAGCAAACAGTTCCTTCTCCAGAGGATGTTAGACACTGTGTGCACATGAAAGTAAACCCTTGTGCAGGGTTAACCTCCTGCTGGAAGCTCAGGTCTGCAAACTTTCCTAAAGTCCAAACTGCACAGTTGAGATTTTTATCAATGTTTTATCAATCTTCTTTCATTAACCTGATGGAGCATATGTGGGTGTTTTTTCAGTGAAATTTTGATGTGAAGGGACCACAATTGTGATGTAAAATAATACTGTTTGTAGTGTGACATTTGCACTTGGAAACACAGACCAAGTCTGCTTTTTGATGCATTGAGTTGCCCTCTGGGCTTTGACTGTGGAGAAAGCTGGAAGTGACTGCTTTAATTTCTCAGATAGGTGGAAGTAATCCAAACCAGTGTGGGATATTTGGATGGTTGTACTTCTATTATTATTATATGTACTAGGATGTTTTGAATTTTCAAATGTCACATGTCTTATGTATCAAATACAAAGGAAACAGAACAGCTCAGCCCTGAGTGTAATTGTTGAGTGATAATATTCATAATAATGTAATAAGATTGGCAAAATTACTTCTGTGTTTTTCAAATCCAAGGCAAACAAGACAAGCTTTAAGAATCTGACAAGACTGTCAATGTATCTGTTTCACTAGAAGCAGAGGAATGACTCTTATCTTGGCAAAGGTTAAGGATTAGCAGCTACTGCTCTTGTATTACTGGGTTTCAGCTCTCTAGAAATGGATTAGTCAAAATTAAAGTGCACTTTAAGATAAAAGGAAACCCTGACCAAGGGCATCTCAGTTTGGACAGTTAGTATTACAATATGTGGTCTACTGCCCTTAGATGGTCTACATTTCAATGTAGAAACCTGAGGAAAAAAGAATATCATTGCACAATACTGACCCCTGAGGAAAGTCACCCAGCACTGGTCTCCATTTGAATATTGACATGTTTTCCTTCCCTTATCTAATATATCTTATTATTCCCTTGTTCTTAACACTGTTGTAGAGGGCCACCAAACTTGTCAGGCACAACTCGTCCCTAGTGAAGCCACGTTGGCTGTCACCAAACATCTCCTTATTTTCCATGTGCCTTAGCATAGTTACCAGGAGGATCTGCCCCATGATCTTGCCAGACACAGAGGTGACACTGACCAGCCTGTACGTCCCTTAGTATTCCCTTTTTTCCTTTTTAAAATAAGGTTACATTTTCCCTTTTCTGTTCGTTGGGAACTTCTCTGGACTGCTACGACTTCTCATATTGCTTGATCTATGGAAATTCAATTTTTGTTCTTGTGACCTTTATAATTCACTTTTTCACCCCATTTGCATTCCTCAGATTTCTCTAGTCTAAGTACAAAGTGAAAACTGCAGCACTAATCAGAAGTCATCAGATAAAATTGATGTGTATTAAATACACCAAATGAAAGACTCATCCATCCTGCCCTGAGTACCGGGGTCTTTTTGCACTCCAAGATTCTTCTTCTTTTGCTCTGCAGTCCTCCCACCGTGCTGACAGGCCTCGTTCATGGCACATATCAATAAATCAGGAATTGTAGGCAGTTACTCCATAAAAAATCAACAGGACTTCTTTTCACCTAGTAGTTGGTTTATCTTTCTGAAGATTGACATGTCCTGGAGAGTTGTATCAACCTTACATCACAAAATTCTACTGGAATAGTTGTATCAATAGATGGATGATATTGATGAAATCATCTTGACTTCATGCAATGGGAAGTTGTACAAGTGTAATGTGTTTATTTGGAAGAAATTTGGCAAATGAAAGGCTTTGTTTCTATCATTTGTGCCTTCAAATTGTGCCTTTGCAGAAAAATAGTTACAGGTATGTTGCTTAAGTCAACCATTGCAGATTCTTTTTTTATTATTCTTTTTTTATAATCCTTTTTCAAATGGAATCAAGAATTCTAAAACCCTGGGGAGCACCAGTAAAGCACTTGAGCTGGTCTTGGACTCCAAACTCCAACTCCAGGGGACGTTTTGTAACAGTTAAATGCTAATGAGAGTGGACATGTTATATTTTATGGTTCCAACTTCTTTTTTACTCTCTGCTACACTGTTGCCTGACTCTGAGACCTTGTGCTTGTATTTAATATGGATTAAAGCTTTTGCATCTATTCCTTAGGAAGTACCTGGAGCATGAAAGCTGCTGTATTAAATTAGTTCATTACATCATTACATGCATTAGTGCATAAACATTAATTTACTTCACACTTTGATCACCTCTGATCTTGGCTTTTGATGTCTCTGACTTCTACAAGCCTTTTTTCCCCTTTGACTGTTTTTTAATTCTAATTTGGAGTTGTCAAGAGCAGGTTCTGTTTATTTCCCATGGTAATGACTTGCCTCTTTTTTTAATAGTTTTTTTACTTAAATCAGTTCTATTGGGCCTTTTTACATTGGTGCTGCAAAAGCATTGATGTGCCAGCAGTGTTTTGCTGCTGCTATCTGTGCTTCACCTGACAAAGCACCTTGGTCTGTCACTGAAGGGCACTGCATAAATATAATACAGTATTATTTATTTATTATCATGGCACCACACTGACAAGCTGCCTCCCAAATACATCAGTAAGCACATTTGTTGTTCCAATTTTCTTTGCACTCTTGCTGTGTTTTTTCCTTACTTATGGCTCCTTGGAACATTGCTGTGGTCTTTTTCTATTATTAGACACCAGAAGTCTGTATCAAATACAAAGGGCTGTTCCAGCCTTTTGCATCATATATTTATTCCTTTTTTCTTTTCAATGATTGATGCTGTGGGTTAATCCTGGTGAGTACCTAAGCACCACCCTACCCTGCCTGTGGGACAAGAGAAAAGGAAAGAAAAAACAGAGGTAAGGAAACTTGGGGGTAAAAACCTCCCCACCAAAAATTGTTTAATCAGTTCAACATACATGGAAAATGAGGGAAGAAGACAACAAATTAAATGATGAAAATGTAATCCCATGGGCAGACCAATGCCCAGCCAGTTCCCTTTGTGCCAAGCAAGCACTGTTTAGCTAAAGGCAGAACTTTGGTCATACAACCACTTTAAGCTTTTCTAAATGGTACAAACTCTAAAAGAGGCATGTTTTTTCACGTGATGTTTTCCTGCTCACTGGTAGGGGAAGCTGCCATTGCAATGGATGACTTAGTTAATGCACTTTGTGTTCCTGCTCTACAAAAACACCTCATGCAGTATAATGTGATGTGTAGTTTTAGACCATTTATATCGGGCACTTGTAACTGCTATGCCATAGTGCCCAGAGCTTGGGTACAAATTTCCACTGGATATCGTTTGGCAAAGCTGAGACTAAGTGGAAAAAGAAACCTTGAATAGTCAGGAAATAAGCTTATGAGATGAATGGATTTAATACTTTTGTGAACCATTCTAAATCTACTCATACCAGAAATGCATGCAATTATCCATAAAATAAATTGCCTTTATCTCATAATTGTTTTTGCTAATTACATTCCCAGTAAATTAAAAGGTGAGAGGGCTGAATGCTTAAAACTACGTGTGCCTATATTGTCCCTCTGTTTACCTTGATCTGAATCCCTAGCTTAAAATTGTTAGATTTCCACTTTTCCCTAGTACCTGGAGAAAAGTCTGACTGTGCAATTAGTGCTACTTGTGAGTAAAATGCTTTATATTTGGTGGCATCCACAAGCCTGTCCATTTCTGCAGTACTTTTTCCAAATGAGAGAAAATGTTCCAGATAAAAGTTGTCTGTAATTAAAGATTGCTGCTCACTTTTCCATGTCCTGGGGACTCATTTTCTTGTTTTCTACCACAGATGAAGAGTGGATTGAAAAGAAAATGCATATTATGGAACTAGAAAAAAACATAGGGAAAGCTGGTTTTATCACCAAGTGAAATATATGAAAATGGCTGTAGAATTATCTTGGTTCGCCTGCCTTAATTGTTGAATTTTTAAAGCTTCAGAGTTTGTACAAGTTCTGATCTATGAATGAGGAAAAATTTAATAGCTCGAGATATGAGCTGCTGAGAGTTCATCTTCTTAGTTTAAGATTGATCATAATAACACCCCAGATGTAAGGCAGGACCATTACAGTACTTGCACTATTCTTCTTTTACCTTTGTATGACTGAACCTTTAGACAGGTAACAGAGGAGCTAGAAAATGATAACAATTTAAAATGTGACTCTGCTTTCTCCAAATGAAATGATACAATGTGCAAGTGGTATTCCAAAACTTCTCAAATATGATTCAATATGTCTATATTTGAACAATTTAAGCTACACCAGTGTCACCAACTGCTCTGTCATCATCTTGGTAACAAAAATATATGTTGGTAGACTTTGCTCAAGTCTTGCTCCACTGATTAGCAATATCTCAGAAGTTAATTTCATCAAAAAGCCCCAAATTTTCACCACACGGCGAAGGGGAGTTAGGGAGCTTTTCTTATGGAGTCTGCACACTTTAAAACTTTAACAGCAAAATTATGAACACAGAAAAGAGTTTTCAGCATTTCCCCAGAACCTTGTCCTGCTCTTCTGACAATCCATGTGGGAAGTAGGGCTCCCTACTACTCACTGTTCAAAAAATTTCCTTGAAAAAGAAATCAGCATCCAGGTTAATTTAGCTCTGCTGTGATTATCCCTGCTTCAAAGCTATATTGCAGTTATTGTGGTGTGATCATTTGCTCTGTGCTCTTATCACAGATATATCCTCCCTGACTTCTGGAAGCAAATGCAATAAGGCAGAAAGTATCAGCTTTGATCCTTTCCCACTGGATTACAGGATAATTTGTTTGGCCTCTGAACATGTGACGAATTACAGGGAAGGCACACGATAAGTACTTGCACTGAGAAAACCTCTCTAAGCTACACCCTGGAATGAATGCAGCACTCAGATTTTCATTTATTTCCACAGACCACTCAGATTAAGTCCACAGACAATGCTCTCTGTGTTCAGTTCAGAGGTTTTTGTGCCTGGATGGAGAAAAGTCAGAGGTTACCTGTGTGGGAGCCTAGGTCAGCACTAAAGGGAAGACTATGGATACAACATGGGTTGTATAAGATGCCATAAAGAATAAGTACTGCTGTCCTAGGACAGTGGTGCAGCCCTCTCTTTATGTGATTTTTAAACAGATTTCTACACAGAGTTTTATCAGATTGGCACTTATGCTTTAAGCTTTTCCCCTCCTGTCGTGTCTGGTAAAAAGAAACAAAATTCGATTAATCCAAGGCTTGAGATAAGGCATCACTATACCCATGAAACATAATCCACCGCAGAATCCTGATAGAAAAACCAAACACATAGCAATATTGAGAATACTCAGTGCCCTGGAACTCCCCTTGAGCTAGAATTGTTCAAGCTGGCTGAGCTTGGAATAAAAAAATCTGCCTCCTCTTTGAGTCCCTACCCTGCTCTTTATTCAAAGAGCTTTGAGCCAGGGAGCCCAGAGGAGAAGAATTAATTAAAATTGGTAGGGATTTAAAACATGAAGGTGATGCAGATAATACTGTTAGGCCTAATTCTCAGGTGGTCTGAACTAATGTGTTTTAGTGACTTCAATTAAGCAACTCTAGTTTCCTTAACAGCAAAGGATGTGACTCTAGATATTGTTATCTGACCAGAGACCATTGCTCCAAAGGACTACTCAGGTCTGGATGAGGACTTTGGAATTTGTGTGTCAAGATCAGTGGTTTCATCAGTCTTGCATTATTATTGTTGGGTTGGGAGAGGTTTCTTGTTCAGGCCAAACCATTTTATTTTTTTGTATCAATTTTCTAGAGGGTTGAGAAAAATTATGCTAAATGGAACTTTTGCATTTCCTTACCTGTGTAGAAGGCCAAAAGAAATGGGAGAAAAAAAGGTAACACAGCCCTGTGGTGCCATAGGTGTATAGCGTGTTACAACCAGGGTTGAAATGGGCCAGACAGACCTTCCAGTGCCTCTGCCCTGTAATAAAGACATTTGGTGCATCTTGGAAGTCTAACCACTTCTGTACAGCCACCTAAAACAAAACCTGGAAATCCTTATTTTGTGTGCTTGTATATATGTGCGGATTTTTTAAATCCAGATCTGGAGTAATTTAATAGTTGTATCAGGATGTTGAGTTTTCTTTTCAGTCGTTCTGGCTTTTAATTGTTGCCTGATAGGGGTTGTGGGATCCCTGGTCTGAACTTTGGCTGCTACTTACCACTACTGTCAGACTCCATCAGCATCTGCACTACAGTGCTGGGAGCAGCGGCTGCAGGGCTGGAAGTGGCCCCTTCCACCTCAGCGAAGCCACAGCCTTGATGTTGCTTTTGAGGTTCCATCTGCATGTCTGGAGGGAGGGCAGAGCTGCAGTAACATGGATGATATGTCAAAGGTTGGTACTTGCAAGATTGGAATATATGTCTTCTTACAGGGCTTCAGCTGGGTGATGTCTATTTCTGATGAGTTCATTTCTTTGCTTCTTCTCTCTGCTGTACATTTCAGAAGGCAGAGAACTGCTGCTGGTTGTAAATGATTGAAGGGGACAACCAAGGAAACTTTCCTTGGTGTGTTAGACTTCTTTGCTTTCATTTATTGTCAACAGTCTTACCAGAGTGCTGTAAGAAAGCAATGATAAATGGTAATTGTAGAAGAAAGTAACATTTTTAGCCTGTAAAAACATGTACTCCTTCCAGCTCAGTGTCATTTTTGTGAGAATATCTACAATCAAGAAATAATAGCGCACCTCTATTGTCAGTTGGCTGTCTGTTTCAAGATGTGAGTCCAGATGTCTACCAGGAAACAGATGTACAAGCTGATAAAAACAGATAAGACAGCTACATTATTCAGTGTATAAGTAAATCCTGCTGCACGCCATCTCCTCCATGCATAAAAAAATTGCTTCGGCTTTCCACACAAGAAAACACGTCTATTCAGAATAATGACATGCCATTTTATGTTGTTTTTGAAACCTGTCTAATTTCCTTGCCTAATAAACTTCCCAATACTTGTTTGAGGAGAGTAAGTAATACAACCCTGTACAGGAAGCTATCCCTTTGTTTAGACCCAGAAATATTCTGTGCTGTCACTCCTTGTTAGCCTTATTTGTTGTTTCAGTTGCTTCTATTTTCAGCAATGAGATGTGTATGACTTTTAACGTAGTTATTGATTGTCTTGCTGACCTATTGATAATATGCTAGGAAGACTTTGACCCTCACAGAGCATTGGGTACTGAGGGCATTTATTGGCTTTACTTGTACAACAGATCCCCTCTTTCATGTCAAGAATAAGGTGAGGTTTGCAGCTATGCTTAACTTTTGGGTACCAAAGCATCAAGTTTTTTATAAGAGCTGGAAGGACAAACTGTTGTGTTTTATGAAGAAGTCTGGCATTGGCAAGGGCTGATGTGAAGTGGGGTTTGGGCTGGTTTTTTGGTTGCTTGTTGTTCTCCTTGGTTGTTTTTTTTTGTTGATTTTGTTTTGATCGTGGTTTTTTATTATTTCTTGAGGATGGATCTTCTCTTTATAACAAGGTTATAGTTGGGGCTAGTGGTCAAGTTGTGGTTAGGCAATGTATACATGGGTTTGAGAAAGATGCTGCTGCTTTGGGTATGGCGTATGTTTATTATTTCTTAGCAGTTTGGCTAGATCCCAAAGTATTGGCATCTGTTGTGCCTTTATCATTATTATCTAAATGGTTCTGCTTCCTGATTGCATTGTTTTTGGGTCATTAATGTCACCAGAAGTCTGCAGTAAAATTATTTCTCTGAGTTGCTGAACTCCCTCTTTATCTTCTTAGTAAGTACAACTGATAACTTTATCACGGTGCATTATCACAAACTTACATGCCCTGATATTACAGTTCTTTTCCCTCTGTCACTATTTGGTTGCATAGCAATGGATCCATTCAGGAGCACAAGAGTAGATTGTAAAAGCACTTCTAAAGACTGGTAGTGAGGTCTTATCTTTCTGTGGTTAAAATAATTAAGCTCTGTTTCTCTTCTGGTGTGCCAGGGCTTTTTCTTGTACTCCTGACTGAAGAATTTGAGAAAAGTGTACTTCCTGCCTTTGACTATTAATATTAAACTTTTCTGTGTCTAAGAAAGAATTAACTCATGAAAATGTTGAATGAAACTGGTAGGTAGTAAAAGGAGAGAAAGTATTTTCTGCCCCTCTCCTCCTCCCCATCTCCCATTCAAAAGAGACTGCAATTTTTCAGAATTGAGTGTGACAAAGATTCAGTTTCCTGTCCCTGATGTGTTATTAGCTTATGTAGATACTCACTGACATGGTCAAAACTTCATATCCTCTGTCACCGCCTGATGGCATCGTAGCTGTGTCATGCTCCTCTAGGATTTGTTTTTGTTGTTGTCATTAGTACACCCTGACCCTGAGGTTTAAAGCCCTGGATATTCCAAGTTCATAATGAAAATATAAAGCTTGTTGGAAAATTCCACCAGGAAGAAAAGCTTATCTCGTTAAGATACTTTGCTAGATCACTTATGATTGTTGTCTGGGCCATTGCTCATTTTTCCAAAAGCTTAAAAATTTTCAGTGAATTGTCTTTATGGTAATTTCTTCGTATCTGGGAATGAGAGAGAAAACAAACTGCTGAGTCTAAAGCCAGTAATTAAAGAAAAAGTGAATTAAAATCTCTAAATATGTAAACTATGTACGGGGTGATGAAACAGGAACTTCAAATGAGCCGTGTGAAATGGATTTTTAAAAAGCTTTATAATATTTTGACATTCCATAAGGGTTTCCATATTGATCTTTGAGTAGAAAAGACATATCCTTTAAAAGGAGGAACAGTTGAAACAGTTGCAATTCATGGTCTGCATTGGAAAAAATTTGTTGTTCCCTATGCTTTTTGCAGAACTGAAAACTTTCCATGTCAGTCATTGACACCTTGGCCTGTCAGCCTGTGCCAGTGTTTTCTGATGACCATTTTCCTGGAGTGCTGTTCGACCTCAGCCTTCTCTGAAGTGGGATTTGACTTTTTTTGCATTTTTCAAGTGGAAAGTCAGTGATGAGATCTATAGTCATAAGGTGTTATGTCAAAGAGCTCTTTGCTCCTGGAGCCGTCAACACGTGTGGTTCTGTTACAGAAAGAAAACAAACAGCTGCTGACAGCAAGGAGCAGTAGGGAAGCAACAGGGGGCTTAATTATGCCCAGACTGCTCAGTATTTAGGTGCACCTGGCACCCTTAGGTAGGTTACATGGGTTTTATTACAAAATTGCTTGTAAAAAAAAACTCTTTAGGCTTTGGCAACACTCCTAAAAGGCATTTTATCCCTGAAATGCTAATTCCCTGAGTTGTCTGAGATATGACTTTCGAAGTGCACCGTTGAGGTGTCACGTGACGCTTCTAAAAACAAAGTTTTTGTGTCAGGTCGGTTGTGTAAAAAGCAAGGTATGTTGTGGGGAAGCCTAATTACCTGTCAGACAGAACATGTGAGCCTGTCACCAGCCAGTGGAAGAGGGGAAAAAATACCCAATTTGGTGCACTCAGCATTCCCAAAGAGTGGGGGGTGACCTCTCCCATCTTCTGTCTGGGTTGGAGCGCTGTGTCTTCCACTAGAGCTCTGGTATCTGGTACCTGACATCAAGGTTTTCTTGAAAGTGTTACAGAACAAGAGTACATGTACACAGTCATGTATGTATTCATAGTTTATTTTCTGGCCCATTGAAGAATAGGAAAAATATCCCTTAAAGAAACAAACCTTAACTCAAATGGCCATGATATTTCTGTCTCAATAAGATTTGAACATTGCAGCAAGATGAATCTTAGTTCAGAATTTCACCTGTCCAATTAAAAATTCACTAAAGCCGTCTTCCTTTTGACTAGAAAAAAGTTTGGTTGGTTGTATAGAGTGCAACATAGATGTTGAAGTGGAAAACATGTGTGGCATGACTGGCAAATATTGTAGGGTTAATTTTATTTCCTTTGTTTCAGTGCAGTCTTGCCAATCTAAAAGTATATCTAAAAGTGTCACTGTTCATTGAGAAGACCATTTGTGTTGATAAATTAGTTTTAGAATTTTTGTGGTATTTCTCTAAAGGTGAATTTCATTTTGGATTTTCTCTTATTAACACCAAGAATTTCCCCTAAGCCTGAGATATTTTCTGCTTACTTACATATTTAGATGGCTGACAACGAGGCTGTGCCGTGTTAAAACTCTGATTTATATTTCCTATGGCATATAAAGTGTAAAATTTTAAAGAAGGTATTAAAGTTTAAGTAAACTTCTTATTGCATCCTTATCTTCCAAACCCTTGAGGTGAAGAGCGTGAGGAAACTTTCCCCGTATTTCTTATTTTGAGGAAGTGCATAATAACGTTCTGAGAAGTTCTCATATGACTGAGAAATCAAAATAAAATCAACAGAAAATAAAATAATAGATGAGTAACTATTAACTTCTGAGGACATATACAGATATAAAATATATCTTTTTAGAAATAAGAGGAAAAATCTTGCATTAACTAAAACTTCTTGGTTTCTTCTGTATATTCAAATTAAAACCAGCACAGTTTAGAACTGCCAGCTGTTGATCCAGTATTCTTCAATACTTCCCCAAAATTTCTCTGGAGGCTTTCAATAGTCAGAGAAAAGTTGACTATGGCAGATTTCTAACACAATAGAATACATCAGGATGTGAATTTTTCATCTTTAAAATAAACCAGGAATTTTGAGGTGAGCAATAAAAAACTTCAGGGTGTTATTAATATATTCCTCTATGTATCATTATTTGACATATGAAATTCCCATCACCTGAACAGCTTAACTTATTGTAATAATGGGAAAAGATCATGTTTTACATGACACTTGTAAAATCTTAATTTATTTTTGTCTGTGTCTGAGGCTTTAGGGACTGACATGAGCTAAACTTCAGATGTTTTTTTGTTTTTTATAGCCTAGGAGAGCTGACATATTTTCCATATTGTAAAACCAAAGTATCTTATTAGTGTTCGTTAAATGACATTTTCTAGAATAAATTATTTTACTTCCGTATCGAACTAAAAGGTATAAATCTTAGTCTGATAATGCATGTAATCATGTTCTACCTTGGCTGATTTTGACATAATATCCCATTGTACTGCATTTTAAATGGACCTTGAGACATGTCTAATTTAGGAAATATTTACATATAATCAAGGAAACATGACAGGGACATCTATTTAGCAGCAATGTAATCAGTGCTGTAATTGATATTGGAAATCTTTCTAGGAGGACACAGTTAGTTTAGCAAAACAGTAATGGCCTGTATATTGCACACAGAGGAAACCAGCAAATTGCTTTGCTTATTTATTTACCGCCTTCATCAGTAGAAGTACATAATATTATTGTGTAGATGGGATTTTTATCTGTTTAGTAAATTTGCTTGGTCATGACTTAGGAGACCAAACTGTGTTTTATGCTTTCTTGGGTGGGAACAACTCAGAAAAAAACAACCAAACAAATAAAAAAAAAAATCCACAAAACAAAACTCAAACCCCCAGAACTCTCTGGATGTTTGCTGTGATAATACAATTGTGTGTACACAAGACTTCACATAAAGAAGGAGCCGCACTTTGGACCAAGTGTGATAGTGTGAGGATTCCACAGACTCCAACCCATTGTGTCTTACCAGCACTTCAAAGTTGCCTGATTTTTAGAACGTGTAGCTTTAGCCTTTCCCTGAAAAAATTTCAAGATATCACTCTGATCACTGACCCACAATAACCTCTAGTGCTTGCAAATGACCATAAAGATTTTATGGGGAAAAATTGCTCTGGATTTGCTCTCTGTGTATCCTTGGTCGTCGCGGGGGTAACTGGAGTTGAGGGGCACAGGTTTGCAGCCAAGTGAGCAGGTCGATGCAGAGGCTGGCAGTGATGAGGTGTAGCACTGGTTGTTTCTAGACTCCTACTGAAGGAATTATTTCCTCCTCTTTCCACCTTTCTCAGACAACCAGCAGCAGCAGCAGCACACACCATCCTTACTTAGGCTGGACTTGGGTGTGAGTGACTGGAGACCCCCAGAGTTTGTGAGAGCAAAATTTTCTCCATCGAAATGCTACAACTCAGTCAAGAATTTGCTCTCTATCAACAGGATTATATGACCATGGCTTTGCCTGCTCTTTTCCTTTCATTCCTGTGTTAAACTTACACTTTTGGCAAGCATTATTTTATATTCACTTTGTGTAGTTTTATTGGTACACAAATATTGAGGAAGCGAATTTACTTGTAGGCACTGTTTTAGTAAATTCTTCTATGTCGTTCCTGTATCTGCCTATGCCCAGATTCTTGGATAACAGCTGCATTTTTAACAGCGGCCTAATGGTGGCTGTTATGTGTGAGTCGGTGCCGCCAGCAGGGAGATGGCCATTTATTTAAAGTAGCTGTGAAAATAATAGATACAGCTCCAGGCTTGAGATGTGGATGCAGCTTGTTTGCATTTGGTTTTAGACATCCTCCTTTTCTTAAGCACACAAGAGTCTGTTATCTACCAAAGAGGTAATAAATCAAAATCTGGATTCTGTGTTTAGCAAGAACTTAACTTTTCTTTTTAGGTTTCCTTTTTTTTAATTTTAAATATTAATACATTTCTTGAGCCAACTGCTCAAAGTTCCTGTAATGTGACTTAGTGACAGCCCAAGTAACTGTACCAGCATGGAATAATACAAGATTCCCTTTAATTTTCAATGCTATGGTTATGTGAGTTTAATATAAGGTTACTAATTTGTTGGAGGTGAAGGCAATCAGTATTAGATTAAAAAAGCTATGAATCTTAATGTTGGTCTGAACAGAAAATGTAATACTTATTTAAAACTTTCTGCTCTAGTGAGACATTGAGCAAAACACAAAATTATGATAAAGGAATAAGGAGGTTTTTAACTCTTTTATAAAATTATAGCTTTCTGCTTATCTAGAAATACCTCAGGAGCTGATGAACTGAGTTAGAAAAGACACTTGTTCAGTTAATGAACTCTAACTCTGACAAGGGTTAGGGTGTTTAAATCCCTGATAATCTGAAAGATGTATTCTTGACTGCTTTTGGAAGGTGTATTTCTAAGGAAATAGCACCACAAATTTAAAAATTTTTATTTGAAACTCTTATTAAAGCACAAGCACTATTGTTTATCTCTTCACACATATTGAGAGCCAGACTGGTAATCCAAATAGTTGAATTTTTGCCTGAAGTAACAAAAGATGGAAGAAGCTGCATCTTTTAAACTGTATTTCAAGCTACTATTGTTTAAAGTTCCTAAGAAAAATAAAGAAGACTAAATACAGTTAATAAATTATTCTGGGAGTCTAGTAGATACAACTACATTTAATGACATTTCCTAATACTTAATTATTAATATTTAAGAAATTAGTTGTCCATAAGCAGCTGGGATATATATTTTCTCCTGTACTAGAATAAGCAATTGATGTGTCCACATGTTCCCTCTAGAAGACAATATTTCATCAGTGCTACCAACTGCTTCTTTGTTGTATCACTCAAGGGAAAGGACATTGAACTCCTACAAGAAACCATTTGGGGCTGTCTAGAGTAGGATTCCTTGCATCCTTCTTTCACTTTCCATTTTCACTTGCCTCACATTTACAATTTGTGCCGACTTCTTTGTGCATCTATTGGGAGTGTATTTCTTTTGTTATTTTGTTATTGAACTACTTGGGGACATGTAATTCCACTGTCTTCACTGATTGTGAAATCACAGATTTTAAAAAAAAATTAAATGAAGAGTTTTATTAATACATGTATTCACCTAAGGATTGAAAACTTTCTCAAAATGCTTCAGAAAAAAACCCCACGCAGAAGAGAAAGTAGCACTGTCAAAGTCCTGTGACTTCTATTTTTCTTGTAAAAAGCTTTTCCTTTAGCCTGTAATGGATTGTGAAACATGAGCAACGAAACACAAAGATTATAGTAGCAGAGAGTCAATATGAGTGTTTTATGAATCCAGGTGGATAAGAAACAAGAATTGATCTAATTCTATGAAGTCCCTTTCTGACCATGTTACATGGCATAACTCAAACTTCGGTTTATTCTGTTTGAACTCAATGTGGAAAAAAATCCATAAAATGAAATGCAACAGTAAATACAGGATGTCAGTGCTCGGAAGAAAGATCAAAACTGTCAGTATCTGAGAAGAGTTACTTTGGGGAAAACAGAGTTTATCTCTTTTATCTTTGTATTTCTTACTGTCAAATCTGAGTCTGAAAGTGAGGGAAACTTCTTGGTTTATACCTTCCTGCGATGCATGTTATTTTCTGTTCATGTCCTGTTGATGTTTCAGTAATAGCTCACTGCTTGCACAAAAAGCAGATTTCAGTAATAAATTACTGCAAAGTTATACAGCACTGGGGACAACAGGAGTAACTGCAGCAGCAGAAATTCTTGGAAATATTTTTTGTATTTTGTCATTAAAAATTACGTTAGGAGTGGGCATAAAAGGACTATATATTTTTTGAAAGTGAACAAACAAATTGCTGTTTATTCACTGGGCTTCTGCAGTTTCTATGTACTTCAAAAATACAGCCTGATGTTTTGAAAGCAAATGTTCAGAAGGAAATGTAGCCATAAAGGCTTGTCGTGTCCAGGGGGATAACATGGCTTCGCTCCCCACACGTCAACTGAGTTGTGTCAGATTTATTGGTTAAAAATAAAAGATAGAGCTGAAATAAAAAGATGGGTCAGCACCTGAGAGGCATAAATTAAATATTCAAGCAACTTCATATGACTTCAGAGTCAGAATACTGAGATTATTTAACCTAAACACGTCTATAAATAGGTATACTGATTGTGAAGTTGCCAGAGATCTGAAAAAATTTGAAATGTATGGAATATAATTACTCATAGGATTCCAATTGGGGCCAAGTTTAGTTTTATTACTGCAGCCAATGAACTATTTCTAGAGATAGTAACTCTTTGGTTTGTTTGGAATCTAAGATGAGAAGGAGATGTAATTTCAAATGCAGGTTTAAAAAGTAAGTTTAGGAGGGGTCAGATGTGGGTGAAAACTGAGGAGTGTCCAGGCCCCGAAGAAACCAAATGAAGCTTATAATTTTGCTGTCAAAAGTCAATCATACATGCAGGAATATATTTGTGTCGACTCTACATGGCTTGAGCTCCTGTAGAAGGTCAGTACTTCTAGTTTTGGATCAGGTGTTTTTAAATGGCTCGATCAGAAGGTCAGATGCCTTCTGACCTGAAACATCTTGCTGTTTTAGCTGTGAACTGTAACTTCTTGTGTCATGCACTATTTTTGCATGGTTTTTGCATCTCCAGAGTCCTGTATGAATGCTTTTAGGAATTCGTTTGTCTTAATGTTCAAGTTATGCAGCTGTGCATGACCACTGCAGCACTGACCCCTGAGCACCTGAAATGTCGGAGTGTCTTATTGTCACAGTGCCTTGTCCCATTAGATACCCTTGAGTGAAGCAAAGCTATGCCAGACCCTGCAAAACCCTGAAAGCCAGGGAGAATTCGTGCCCATTAAGGAGGTTATTCCTTCCCTGCAGTAGCAAAACGCTTTCCTGCTGGCCATCTACTACTGAGGGTGCCTGAATTATAATCTGGAATTTACCAACTTCCACTTTTTCACCTTGGTGTTAGCCACCACCATCATTCTTTGCCATTTTATTCCCGAATATATACTAGACGTGACAAATGCAGGTTTATTTTAAAGATGTTGAGAACCAGATGTTCAATGGGGCTCCTTTTTGGAGTAGAGGAACATGCACACCAACATGAAGACTTCGCAGACACTTCTCCTGCTGTTCTTAATCGATAGCTATGGGCAAGAGCCGGTTACTGCTGTGCTTTCTGCTAATTAGACGCATTTTTCTTCCTTTGTCTCCTAATGGATAAAAAGTAATTTACACATTCTTTTATATGAGCTCTTTTTTCTCAGTGGAGATGTTTGCTGGTGTAATTGAGGTGGTGTTTATTCAAGGTGGTGTCGCCACTGCTCAGTGGTTACTATGTGCATGTATTTCTTTTAGCAGGATGCTGTAGAGCCATACAACACTTGCAAATTTGTGATATAGAAGTCTTCTGTATGATGAGAATTTGTCAAGATGCTGCAATTGCTAAAATGAGCACAGGGATGAGTGGAGCGAACCCTTCCCAGAGAGAGGGATTTGATTGGCATCATAATCAGGTTTTGATCAGGAATAGGCTCCCTTCCCGTACCAGGAATGATTTCCTTGCATGTATAAATTCCTCCTGTTCCATCTGCAAGGATGATGGTTAAATAGGCATTGGAAATACTGCTTTTTTCCCCCAGTATGAGTATTCAGGAAAAGATTATCTTTTTTTTTTAAATCTCTCAATGAAGGGATTGGCAGGGTTGCTGATGGTTGTGTTTATTTCATCTAGCCAGTCCTCAAAAAAAATGAAAGTACAAAGCTTAGTAGTAAAATTAACAGGGCTTTTGCTGTTGTTGCAATATTATACCATATCTTTAAATGAGGGGGGAAGTTTCTGAGCTTAACCTCTCTCCAAAACCCAAATGTTCTTTCCTCTTTGAATTTGCTATGGAATCTCCTTTCTAAGATAGCAGACCCAGAGAAGACAGTTACTTAATATACAAAGGTCTGACAGCCATATCACATACTTCTTCAGTGCTCATATTACTTGTCTAGTAACTCAATTCCTTGGAATTAACCTCAATTTTAAGAATCTGTGCATCTCCAAGTGGCTAATGTTGGAAAGCCAAAGCAGAAGGAAAAAAATTTCTCCCCTTTTCTCTGAAGATTCACAATTTTACCTTGGAGCATAATTACCTTGAAGTAGTGATGCTAAGGAAAAAGCCAAATCAGTTCTGGTTTGGATAGCTTTATAGATATTTTATGCTCAATAAAAAAGGCCCCCGAACTGAAGTCAGTATAGTAGAATTCACTGGATTTCCTTTAAAGAAAAAAGTCTGAATTAAACTTTTGTGAATTTATTGATGGTGTTAAACATGTACTTTGTGCTTTCTTATTACAAAGTCTGGGGAGACATTACATCACTGAAGGCCACTTCTTCATGAGGATGGAACCAATAATCTGAGTCAATTCTCTATCCAGTCTTTGCTTTTCTTATCCAGGAAGCATCTTATGGTTTCTGTTTCTGTCAGATTTGACTGAATTGTACCAGGAATTAATAAGTGTTAATGAGAGAGCACTGTAATCTAAGTCTCATTTCCTTGGGAACCATGACTCAATAATGGTTTCATCTTTTGTTGCTTAAATTATTTGGATAAACTACAACAGAATATAAGGAGACAAGTTGAAAATAAGAGTTTTGTTTCCCTATGTGTGCTCTGAATTGATAGTGATGAGCATGGGAAAGTATTTTCTGGGACTGCATATTATGATACAAAGAACTTACTATTTTTTCTGCAAATTTCTCTATTTGTCCTGTTTTAATGTACAGGAATAATTAGTTCTGAGCATATTGAAATGTATGAAAGGCCAGAGACATGCAAAATGAAATGCCAGCAAGAACAAAGTGAAATATTGCAAATCCTTGACTTAGAACAGTCAGGTAAGGTGTCCTTTGTACCCTTCAGAATCTGATTTGGACCAAATCATCTCTCCAGCTATGCAATTAAGTGGGATCTGTATATTATGCACACAAACTAATTTGGAGCTGATCAGCAGGTAACACTTTCCCAGCCTGGGACATCCACAGTAGATATGTGGCCTTTGTTCTTGACCAAATAGATTCTCCATGTGTGAGTTCTGGTTTTGGTGGTGGCTTTCTCCCACACTGGCAATTAATCTTCCACTCCTGATGTTTCATAAATCCAGTGCAGATCAGTTGCACAGTTATTGTCCTGTGGGGTTCCTGTTAAAATAGCTTTTGTAGTCTTGTCTAATACAAATAGTCTGTTTCAAAACATAATCAGATATCAGGTATAAAATTTGGCAAGAAATAAATGGCTTTTCCCCCCAATCTGATGCCTACAGGTTTGTTGTTCTGTTTGGGGTTTTTTGTTTTACTGTGGTTTTGTTTTTTCTTTCCTTGCCCTTTAGCAGCTTCTACTGCAGCTTCTGTAGCAGTTGTACAATAGTTGACACAGACTGGAAAATCTGTCCCAGCCTGGCTTCAGTTTTCTACTTTTGCTTGGAAGTTATTAACCACGGGACTTTTTCTGTAATCCTCTGTGGCTGCTTAAAACCAATTTCATTATGCTTATTTATCACATACATGAAAGGAGTGTATGTTTACATCTAAAATCATGGGAATATTATGAGAAAACTGTGGGAAAATTTATCATTTACCAAAATCTGGAAAGAGGAGGAAGCCATTAATTATAACATCCATCTGCAATCCACATTGTAGCATGTTTTTTAATCTGGGTGGTGACTGGGTCCAATATAGATTGTATTACTCCTTTTTGTAAAGCAGAGAATTAAGCTGTATGACTTTGTTTAAATGTCAGGCTGACCACAGAGAAAGATGCTTTATGCTCATAATGTAGAATGAACGTAATTTGGTTCCCTGCTGAGTTCCTCTGTTTGTGCAGGAGGATGATTGGGTTAAGGCTGTGCTGTATTTTGACATGTCTTCATGTCTTAATAAGGAAAATGACTAAAAGGTGATCCTAACTGTACCTTACAAATCTCAGATCCTTCCTTACGTTAGCTGTCTGTGGACTGTGGCAAGGGTGTTTACAGTTTAATCTGATTGCTTGTTTATGAAAGAGAAAACAGAAAATTAGGCAAGAGAACCAAATTAGGCCCAGACCCCGTGTAAATTAAGATGTTAATAACTTAAATTAGTTGAAGATGATGCTACTGGGCTTCAATTTTCACAATCTGTATTTAGACTATTCTGTATGTTACAGGTTTGCTTTCTTTTAATAATAATCCTTATTACATTTCATTTTGGCAGTGTAGAGAAAGAGATGAACTGTCCCTACTGCAGAACGTGAAATATGCTGGAAAATATCAAGCCACACATCCTTGAGAGTCCTTGGTAGATTTGAGTTTTTTCCTTCTTGAATTTGTTATTCAAATATTTTCCCTTGAAAAGCATGTTTTTCTACATGAATACGAAAGAAACTATTTAAATTGTAGATTTCTACAGATGCCAAATGTGGAAAAA
>WEKX01000034.1:242492-266724 GCA_013390025.1 Pitta sordida | reverse complement strand
AATTTTGAAACCATTATGTTAGAATGAAGTGTTTCCCTATTGATATTACTAACAAGTTGAAACACAGCATGAAAAGGTAGATAGCATTACTCTTTTTCTCTTAAAAATAAATTTAATGTACGTCTCCAACAGTTTAAGGGAGAATTGATCTCCAACAGTTTAAGGGAGAATTGATACACAACATTCACCCACTGTATTAATGGTGAAAACGGGGGTTGGTTTTTCAAGCAGGGCATGTTTTATCAATAGAACAGAAAGCTTGGGAAGCTGGTGGAAATACCACAGAGCTTTGAGAGACCTGAGTGACATATCTCCACTAACTCTGAGAAGATGCATTGTAACCTCTCCAGCATTATTCCTTGAGAACAGACTGTCCTAATAAAACAATTTGTGGTTTTCCCCTTAAAAAAACTAAACGTTCTGGACACTGAAGTGGTAGTCTTTTTCAGAAAACTAGTTTTCCTGAGCACAGAGCAGATTTCTCCATTGGGCAGGTTATTTTCCGGCCTGTGCTGAGTGTTATGATGCTGTTCCTGGGCCTCCAGCTGATCTTGCAGAGACAAAATTAAGTCTTTATGCACAGCAGGAGTCTGTACCTCATGTAATTTCGGATGTGAAGAAATAACTGCTCTTAGTAGTTAATATTTCACTGCATTGTGTTTGGGCATTTCAAGTCCTTTTCTCCATCAGTCTTTCAGGGAATAATTGCAGGGACTGAAGGTTGGTATTTGTTTCATTTCCATTTAGTCTTTTATACTGAGAGAGAAACTGAAACCAGATTATGTGATGACATTGCTGTGGTGGAACAAAACACAAAACTTAATGGATTTACTGATGGTATGGAATAACATGCATTTGCAGAGGCCAAATTAATGAAACTGTGACTTGAAAGACAGCAAAACCAAAGCCGCAAACTTTCAAATTGATGGGAAATTCAGTGCCTTTCAGAAGATTAACCTTGAATTTTTCTAAGTGCAGAGATCTGAGTGGGAATTAGGGCTTACACAAAATATCTTTTATTTTCAGGAGAAATTAGTCTCCGTTTTAAGAAGTTATATTCCTGTGCCACAATTCTATTAGAAAAACAATTTGCTTTTATATAGGGAGTAATTTAGTATCTATTTTCTATTAAAATAGTAAGTATTTCCCATGAATCCTATGAACTTACCTTCGAGAGTTGCTAGGCACAGCTCTCCATCCCTCCCAGCTCTAGTCTACCTCTAATGTCTAGTAGTTTCTTAAAGGAATGAGAAGAAGAAACCTCTAGATCCAGCAGGGCAACTTTCAAACATGTAATGTTCAAATCTGCATTTAATTTTAGCAGTCAAGGCTCATGTGTAGTTTGCAATTCAAATTCTGACATTTGCTTCTGTTATTGCTTTTTGCTGCTGCTACTCTGCAGCTCATGACTTTCTCTCCTGCACTAAAGGAAAGAGGTAGAAAGTTCCAAGCAGCATCACAGGGGCAGAGAGGGGGCACAGCAGAAGAGCTCTCCTGTGGTAATGACCATACAAATGTCTCATGACTTTTGCAGTTGAGTTTTTAATTTGACTTCCAAAAAAGGAGCAGCTTAGAATTTCTTGTGTTTACGGCTACTTGTGGGACCCATAGCTTACAAATGTTTTATGTCTCTGAGACTTTTTGAAAAGGGACAAGGGTAAGCCAATAGTGTCCATAGTATCGTGATACATTGTGGGCTGAACTGACTGAGGAGTCAACAGCTTCTGCTGATTTTTATTTCTGCTGATAGTTCAGACACTTCAGGCAACTGAATTTGGAAGTTCTCACTCATGTATAACTAGCTAAAATGAGAAAAAAGTTGAAAGACACGTATCTTCTGGATTTGAATGTCTAAGTTTTAGCCAGATCCATCAATATGATAAACCTACCCCTTAAAATGTGGGTAGTATGAAAACTCAGAGGAAATCCACACCAAATGAAAGAGAAAATCAGAACTAAAAGTACTCTACCATAATTGAACTCTGTAAGATATGTTCCTTGTTAGATGTTCTACATGTGTAGTTAGCAGTCTGAAATCTCATTAATATTAATCCTGGGATATCAAAGTAAGACGATGGTGTGTAACAGCAAGCTAATCTCGCAATTCAATAAACACAGTGTACTTCTAATTTAGATAATGAAAGGCTTAAGGTTTTAACCAAAATAAATTTTGCATAGTGGTGAAAGAATTGATAGTTTGATTTACTCTGATGGCAGTGCTGCAGCAACCTGTTCTTTCCCTTTAACCTTAAAGCTTTTAATCTTCTTACAGCATCTGTTTCAGAATGGGTCACTGATGCTTTTAAGCTGATGTATTAGGGTGTCCCTATCAGATTCATCACTTCTGGAAGTTTTGCTTAATTCAGTGCACATTTTACTTACGGAAGACAGCTTGAAACTGTCATGTCCTAAACCATGTCAGAAAACCAGGCTTAAATTCTTTAAAGCTTTGCATTAGGAACTGAGTCCACAGTCTGAGACCTCTCAACAAGGACAATTTTTTGAGAAATCTCTTAAAGATGTTTCTAACTTTGCTTACACAAATCAAATATTTCAGCAAAACATTGTAGGAATTGAATTTACATTTGATATCAAGAAGATTATTTTCTGTCCATGGGCAACTGGATAGATGCTTCATACAACATGAAACAAATTAAGCAATTTACAATACTGTATGTGCAGGGGTACCACAAGTACACAAAGAAAGTTCTGCTTCATTTTTGCGTGATTTTCCTTCCTTCTTGAAATGGCACCATGTAAAGGATCTCTAGCGAACAACAGTGAGACAGGATGAGAGACTTACATTTTTATTTTTTTATGACTGAAATTACAGTTGAAGTGGTGAAGTTGTATTTTTTCATAATCCAGATACCCTCATGTTTCTCAGACTTCAAAAGCAAATGTGGTACAGAGTTATAATGAGCTACTAGAATCTTGTCATTACTGTCTTGCAAAATTCAGTCTTGAATTTTAAATGGTGGAAAGGGCCAGCTGGTAAAAGATTAAGTGATATATCATTAAAGGATTTGAAAGCTTCAAGGTGGTGCTCAACACCTTCTGCTTGTGCTGCCCTCAGTGGGATGCAAATACGTCTGCTACCTCTCAAGAGGAAATTTAATTTCATCTTTCTTCTCTCCTACTCTGCGACAGGATTGTAAAATGCCAGGGCACGGTTTGTTATGGAGTTGCCTCTTAAGTAACAGATGTTCCACAATGATAACAAACACTGCATATTATGAATTGCCTGACTATTAACATCTTTATAAACCTTTATAATAATACAGTGTCGCTAATTATTGCCTCTGAAACATCTTTAGCCTAGAGGGTCCATATGCAAGAAAAGGGAGTCAGGGCAGTGTTTTGTAAATTGTAGTCGTGCAGGCTTTCAGCTTTACTACAGGACATGACAGCAGTTGCTCCCCAGCATCACCCCGCTGAAATAATTACGTGTCTTTTTATAGAACAAAGAGGTGAGTTTCTAAAGCTCACATTATCTCTTTTTATTTCTGTAGGACTTTTTTCTATTGTGAGATCTGCTTTTCTATGGGACTAAAATAAATTGAAGGGAGAGCCAACAGAAGGTAATTTTGGAGTTCATAACCCAATCCGTATCATAAAACGTATTTTGTAGGTAACAAACCATTAACCTTGAAGAGGGGAAGGTCAGCAAGGTGCCAGCATTTTTATTAAAAAGCTGTGTGAGAAAAGAAGAGCAATATCTCAGATTGCTCACAAACATGTGAAATGCTAGGATCATTTTACACCTTAGCAAGTAAAGCTTCTTAAAGAATACACCTTATGAAATAAATCAGATTTATTTATGTGGGAACATACCAAGCACTCACAGTAAACTGTGTATAAACTATAAACTATATAGTAAAACTATAAATAAAACTAAAAATAGGGCACATGGGTAACTCTTAATTGCTGATAGAAACTGTCAATTTTTCTTTGACTGCTGCCATCTCGTTACTGTTTCCCACAGGAATTTGACTACATATTTATAATGATCTATTTACAATTGTTTAATGTAAAATGTCACTTAGTCCTACTCTTCTCTATGGCTCATAAACTCTTAAATATAATATATACCACTTAATTATTTCATTGTATTCTCAACATTGTGGCATCCTTTAGATCACCACCTTGGAATAGGAATTCCATAATGTTTGTAATCCTCTGTTGGATGGGGAAAATGCTTGACTTATTCACTTTCTTTTCTAGTTAGGTAGGTTTGAAATTAATTTTTCTTTCTGGCTTGAAATGGTGGATAGATGATTATAATGTCAAGTATAAACACCTTACCGGATATTCAGCTATAAGAAATACAAATGTAGTAGTTTGATCTTAAGACCATGCACACATTAGAATGGATTTTGAAGAAAAGAGACTAATCAGGAGATAAATGGAATATAAAACTCATACAAAATTAAGAGTTTGTCAGTCATGTAGACATCCAGATCATCTAGGTAAGAAAAAATGTCCCTGTTTCCTTTAGCAATAGAACTAGGTTTAAATTTAATAATGTGCACTGCAGAGTTATGCCTTGGGATCTATAAATTTTATCTTGCTATGAAAGCACAGGAGAAGGTCCTGCATGGAAGGATGAGGGGATAACCTTCCCTGAGACATGAGAGTGACAAGGGACCTTGGGTACTCATTGAGTGAAGGAGTTTCCCCAGGGTCCTTGCTTGAAGCTGCAGGATGCAGGTTTCTGCCTGGAAAAGTCCAGAGAATCTGGGCTGATGATAATTTTTGTGGCAGCTAAATTTTTTTCTGATATTGATGAATTCCAGGCCACTGACAATATGTCTTGCTTTCTCTTTTTCTGACACGTGTCATGTATTTTGAGCCTTTTGTTGTTTAGTATAGAAGTATTTTAGTGTAACGGGGTCTTCTGTGGCTTATCATGTATGGTCAAGAACTTTCAGGATATAATGTCATTTACATTAATGACTGTGATTGCAGGGCTTTGACCCACTGACCCAGACATCTCTTATGCTCTTATGGTTTAAGTCAGTAGCATTACACTAATATTTTCATCAGCACATGATTTGAACCAATGAACAATACAGCTGATGAATGTCACCTTTTTGCACAACAACATTTTAAAGCAGAAAGGCACCGAACCACAGAAAGTGTGAAAAAATAGACTAATAGTTGCCATCAATCTCCATTCATCCTGGATGACAAGTGCATAAAAAGCACAGGCAGTGACACTAATCCAGTGCAGATAACAGACATGACTGCTGTTTAGAAAGTCACCTTTTGCTCTTAACTACCTCAAACGGTTGTCCAATACATATTCAGTGCTTCCCCCTTCTTTTAAATAAATGAAAATCTAAATATTCCATACTGCATGGTTTTGAGGTAGCAATCATTGGTATAGTCCTGCTGCAGCTGCTAAATATATAGACCTGGGAAAAAAATTGTTGTTTACTGTCCCATCTATTTTAAGCAGATACATCCACCAAATACCACAATGGAGCCTGTGGCAAATTGCACAGGGGTCAGCAGAAATAAGATCTTCAAACAGTGTAACACCTGTTGCCCTTTAACAGAGAACATCAGCATGTACACCTCATTTTTATGACTTGTTTCAGAATAAATTATTTCATTATGCTATAGGATTAATAAGCTTGAAAAAATTGTGCTAGTTGATGGTTGGTTGATAATGGATAAATGATCATCACATACAAGTTGCGCAAAATGGACATTGAACAGATCTGAGATACAAGGGAACAAGTCAGAGTTCTCCATCTGAACCAGTGTAACTAAATGTGTGCATATTTATAGACTACTTGGTGATAATAACCAGGGTAGTTTAACCTCTAGTATTTTTCAGCATTTTACGAATCATGGACATATATCTAATAGTAATCTCAAAGTATTGATTTAAGCAACCTACTGTTCTCATTCTCAAAGGGGAAAAGCACATTCTCACTAGGCAAATGATTATTGCATATCAAGTGCAACATTTACTTATTTTTTCTGATGGGAACAAAAGAATAAAATGATCTATTGAAAGCATTTCAAAACCCTGAATATCTGGAAGTCATAGCCTAGGGGAGGGGAGCTCTGCTGGGACAGAGCTGCTGCCTCTGTTCAGCTCAGCTGGGCCCTTGCTTGTGACATTATAGACACCAATAAAAGCTTTATGAACCATGGAAAAAGTAGTATTCTACTGAGTAACACCACGATGTGGGATCTACTGCATGGATGGAAAGTTTAATTCAATCCAGTATTCCACACACCAGAGGAAATAAGCATGTTAATATGGCAGAGGAAAAACCGCAGGCAAGCCTGTGATATTTTTCTGATACTCCCCCAGGCTTCTATTATCATATTTCATAAAGACAACATGGTTTCCTAGACTTCAGTTGACTGTCACACTGAAATAATCTGGGGGTATTTTTTGTATTCCTTGTTGACAGAACTATTATCTTCTCAAAATAATATTGCAGGTAACAGTTTTGCGGTTTTTAAACAATCTTTCTTAGCTATTCTTAAATCTAAAACACTGCTGATTTTCAGTTTGTCTGCTTTTTTCTTTTACTGTTGACTATCTTATTTGTGTTTATCATTTCACAGATGCTCTGAATTGCCTATTCTCTTGTCTAGTCTGTAGGTTTAGGCTTCTGAAAATCATGTTGTCTTCCAGAACCCCTGCCTTCTTTAGAATAACATTCTTTATCTTTCACCTGTTGTTTCTTGTTGTTTTCCATGTGTATTAGGAACATCTGTTGGTACAGAAAGAGATTTGCAAATAAACATAATGATCACATAATTTGTAACAATTTATTTAGGTAAAAAATTAAATGCACAAGCTTGCATGAAGAGTTAATCCTCTTAAATTTTCAGTTTTATATCTTGTGAAGAATATTTGCAGGATAACAGTGAGCCATAAAAGAATAGTTTATATGTGTATGTGAAGTTTAGAACATTATTATGGGAAAGAATACTTTCTGGGTGTGGTGTTTAAGAGTAAATGTAAATTCAAACTGGCTGAAGTAAAATCCAGATGTTTGAAAAGATTATTTGGATATGATACTTCACTTGTCATTTCAAGACTTGTGTGCATTGCATGTGTAGAGCAATTTATTAGTTTGGTTTTTTGCAATTTCAATAGCAAATTGTAAAAATAATATCAAGTGCGTAGCAAAAGCACTGTAAAAATATTCCTCATGTTCAGAAGTTTCCAGACAAGGGAAAACTCTTTATTATTATAGGCAAGGCCATTCTGAGATGTCAAATATATTTATTTTAGAACCATGTCAATAGCTAGAGAACGCAACCACATTATTGGAAAGGGGTTTGTAGCTTGTTTATATTTATTTGTTAAAAAGCACAGATAAAGAAATATGTGCACATCTGACTTTCGAAATTGAACATGTTATTGCAGGCAGCTCTCCTGACAGTTCAGAAGGGGCCATATGCACTGATAAAAAGAAAATAAAAGCACCATGATCAATTTATTCCAGCCTTTCTGGTGACATACTCAGAGGGAATGCAGGCATCCCAAAGACAATGAATATTTTTTTCGCAGCATGTAGCACATCAGGCTTCTAATAGAGTTGAAAAAGCTGTTCTTGGGGTCAGAACCAGCTTTGCCTTCACTCTGCCTTTCCCCTCATGTGCTGTCTGGCAAACAGGCAACCAGTGCTGTCAGCAGGTACGGGGAGGGACAGTCTGGTGAATTTAATTAAAGACACTGAGACTGTAAAGGGGATAGACAAAAAAAATGAAGGATTGAAAGACTCAAAGGAGAATGCACACTGCAAAGTATTGTGTACTTTCTTTAGGATACTTTCCTTTTTAGAGGAAGATTCCATGGGTTACTCAGGAATTTGAGAGATCAGAGTGTGGCATTTTGCTTGGATGGATATTCAACCCCTGACATGGTGGAGGGTTTCTTGTTCTTCTGAGTGAAACCTCAGGAACACAAAATACCCCATGAAGCCTGACTTGGTCATAGCTGCTTTTTGTGAATGCATTTGTCTGCTTTCACTGAATACATTTATGCTCTTATCCTTGCCAGAGTAAAATTATGTGATGGCTGCGCTCCCTTGGACTTTCTGTTCTTCATCTCTCTCTCTCTCTCTAATTCTTCACCTTCAGAAGTGCATTATGGAGTTGATTAATACATAGCAAGTAAGGTGAAAAATGAACACAGAGTAGAAAGCACTTGAATTACTGCATTGCATTTCTGTCTAGACGCACATAAAGAAAACAATAGAATGTTTTCTGATTATTTTTTTAGCCTTAACAATGTTCTATTTGTCAACATTTTTTTCTTAATTACTACAAGTTAAAAATTCAGCAGCTGGGGTGAAGTGAACTGAAAAGTAAATCCCAGGCTTTTCTGGTTTTAGCTGCAAATAGAGCTACTTTCTTAAAAATGAGGTATCTATCTCTAAGGACTATCCCAGTGACCAAAAAAACCCGTAAATACATATTACAACTGAAAGAAGGGTTGATGACATATTTGCCGGTGTGAAAACTTTCTGACTCATTCCCAGATAGAATCATGACAGTTACATCACTCACTACATTAAAACTTGTCAAAGCTACTCATTGACTTTCAGAATTAACTCCCCAAGCCTAGAAATAAGGTATGTTACTGCCTTATTTACTTTCCCTGTCCGGGTATACACCAGCTGTCAGGAAAGTTTGTAATAAAGTCGTAGTCATTTTTAGAAGAAGCTGAGATTATAATTAAGATCAAGGGAGTGTGGCCAGGAGCTCTATGCCTCATTAAATATTACCTTGAACATTTTAATGTCATGACTATAAAATTCTATTAAAATGTCATTTATCTCCTGCTGAGAAGGTGGTGGAAAGCAATGAAAAGAAAAAATCAGGATTAAAAGAAGAAAATTTCTGCTGATTACAAATATGATAGATCCAATATGAATCACTGTAGCATGTGTGATACAGTTCTGGTGTTCACTTTGGCTACAGGATAACATAAGAACGCAGCTTTGGGGATAAGAGCTTTTTATGGTTCAGGCAAGTGAAACTAGCAATAAAGAATTTTGCCACTCCCATACGGCTCTAAATGATGGTGGCTGTCCCTTCTGCACCTGATGGGCTCTGAATTATCACAGAAATCTCCCAATTTGAGTTACTGCTGACTCCGCCTCACTAACAGAAGCAGAGCTGGGCTCACAGCACGGACTCAGTGGAAATATCTTAGTGCTGTAATTTTCAGTGCCACTTCGTTATTTTTGTCAAACCAACTGGAACTTCTGAGTCTTTACCAACATTGGTATCAGAGGTTATATTCACCCGATTATATGTAAAAACACATTATTTTCTTTTATAGATGTGATCCGAAATGCTCACAATGTGGAGACGTCACAGATTCACAGAATATTATGAGTTGGAAGGGACCCACAAGGATCNTCCCTAAAGTCCTGCTTCCAGTTCCTTTCTACTGTTTAAAAGGTGTACATTTTCCATGCTAAAAGTTTCCTTGTTAATCTCTGATTTTTTGTGAAGACAAAGCATAAATAGTTGTGATGGGTTGGTGCACAAGGACCTCACTAGGGCTGGATGCAAAGGTGCGAGGGAGTGGCTCAACATTGTCCATCTGTGAGGCTCTCAGTGACCTGCCAGCTGGAGAGAAAAGGAAAAAGGAGATGACAGAGATGTGTGGAAGGTTCTCTTTCTGAGAGTACAGGCACTCAGTGGTGCTTTAAACAAGTGCTTGATGTCCTCTAAAGTGAGGCTGTGAGAGCTACTCAGAAACACTGGTCAGAAAGCTGGTGGGATGAAAATGCGCTACTCAAACTGAACTTCCCCTTTGAATTGGGCAGAAATGTGGGGTTGAAAACTTATATGAAATTATGATGCTATTAACTATTTTATTATAGCACTGTAGATATAACTACTTAGGAAATTTAGGTCTGCAAAAATAGAGGATGAGAGGAGAGCAGAGAAGTGCGATAGGCTCAAACAAAAGAGGTAAGGAAACAATTGTAGTTCTCCTTTGTCCTCTAAACAGTTTTTCTTCTTAAATCAGATCGATTTGCATGTAGTCTCTGGAAGTCTAAAAACTTTGAAGGGGTAGTTTGCTTTCCTGTAAGAAGCTTATTTTTTCTTTGTTAAGGATACCTTTGCCATTGTTGGTTTTGTGTTATTGTGTTTTCAGTCTGATCCTGCAAAAGGCTATCAGTGAAAAAACTATCAGTGAACTTGTTGAATGGCTTTAGCCTCTGACTTTCAGAAGGTCTTCTGCTTCATACGTCTAGTTCTTAACCCTTTATATGTTCAGGTCAATAACTGCACTTTCCATCCGCACATCAGTGTCAGAGAAGGTCCTCCCATTTCTGCATTTGTAATGCAGGTTTTCCAACCACACTGAAATTTCAGAGATTACTCCAGTTATGTTACTGAGCTGGGATAAATGTGTTTGAGAGTTTGGTCTTAGTAACTGAGTATTAGTTTTAGTTTATCTTGTGGGGTTTCCTGAACTGAGGTGCTCTTTGTCAATATTTGCTGTAACTGTAGGACATTTCAGCAACCAGGTTGTAAAGCACGGCTCTTAATACTTTTTGTTCTTAGAATAGTCCTCAAGGCTGAAATACTTTAGTGTTTAAAAACATGATGAAATAAATTTAAAATCTATACTTCATGTCTCAATGTGAAAGAAACTTAACCTTAAATAGAAATTCCCTGGTGAGCAGATTTTTATATAATTTTATTTGCTTTCTGGGAAGAATTGAGTTCATCAAATTCTGTGCTGGAAGGCAAAAATATTTTAAAGGAGTTTATTTGAATATTGATAAGGTTCTATAAAACAAGTTGTAGTTGATATTTTATACGAATCATAATCAATGATGGAAAAGATGTGCTGATGGCTACACCTGTTGACTTAAACCTGTAACTAAGGATGTGTTTTCTATTCCACAAATTGTATCTTAGTATTCTCAGCATCCTTAGCTCTGTGGCATTTTCACCAGTTATCAAGTAGGATATGCTTATCTAGCAATGCCATGGTATGGATAATCAAGGGAACACAAAAGCCTATCCAACATCGTGTGGAGCCAATGACTTGAGACCTGGAAAAAATATCCGTCTGGGCTTGAGCCAAAGTAATTAGTTCTGCTTAGTTCTGCCTCCCTGAAAGGGTAATTATTTGAAGCACCACTCTGAGGCAGCCCTGGTGCTTCTGGCTCTGGAGATAACTTGCCACAACTAGCTCAGGTGGCTCTGCAAGGTGCTGCTCCACCGAGCCCAGGCAGAGGCATGTTTGTCCCCACAGCATTAAATGGCTTTGCCTCCCTTGAATTGCTGCATCACTAATAATTTCTCTTTGTAATCTGAAATAAGAAAAGCAGCTTTGATTGTACTACTTATAGGAAAGGTTACACTCATAGTAGCTATATGCAAGACAGGTATTTCCTCTTTTGCTTAACAAGTGCTTCATAAAAGCTACATAGTTATGAAGCTATTATGGCTAACGAGAGGACAGTCATTAAAAATATGTGGCATACTATAGGACATTATTTATACCTAATATATGCAGTAGGGTGATTGGTTAAGTGGTTTGTTTTAACATGTTTACCCCATTTAGGCCATGCAGTCACTTCCTAAACGTGTTCTCTTGAAATTGCATTAGTGAAGTCGACTTCCTCATCAGCTCTACACATCACTAATTAACTGTTTGGCAAATGTTTCATTTGTCTCTCTTAGCTTTCTTTAATCTCAGTTTTCAGCATTTTCCTTTTACTTTGCCTCATAGGGCTTTCATTTTTAAAGCAAAGATTAACTTTGAAAAATGGTCCAAAGACTTTTATTTCTTCAAAGTAAACACAAAACAAGGAAAATCACTTTCAGATACTCTGACATTCGTCCATCTCCTGTTTCTGTTGCTCGTGCATGTTTATCTGCTCGCAAACTCCCACATAGCTGGCTTCCAGGCTTTGTCTGGTCTCTTTGAACTACCAAATGTCTTCCTCCTGTAGTGGAGGATTTTGACAGTTAAAAAGTGGAAACCCTCCACTATTTTGGTACTGAAAAGCCACCCAGATGTGCATTAATGACCAAGAATGCACAAAAAAAAAATAAATCTTCCTTTATAGGAAGTCCTTGGTACTTTAATCCTTCTTTATACATTACATATCCTTCAGTCCTGTTAACATGTGGTGTGAAGTATCTTGATGGGTCAGTGTTCAATTGCTTTGCAGTGACTGGTGAAAAACATTTTCCTTTAGAGCTTTTTTTATTTGTGAAAACTTTCCTAACTCTTGAGCTCTGTCAACCTTGGTGCTGTGATCACTGCCCTGAGGAGCTTGTTCCAGTGCCTCACCACCCTCTGGGTGAAGAAACTTTCCTCAATATCCAACCCAAACCTCCCCAGATACAGCTTCAGGCCATTCCCTCCCTGAACCAAGTAGTTAACCTATTTTTTATAACAGAAGCTGATCTAATAAAGTCAGAAAAGCTTAGATATTTCTTAGATAAATGTAATAAGAGTTCTCTGTGTGTAATTTGATCACTGGCTGAGCAGGTGTCACCAGGTACCTGCTGGCACCACCAGGTAACCTGCATAATTAATTTAATTACCATATGCATGAGCTTGAAAAATACAACAGACAAGAACTTGAAAATCACCTACTGGGACGCTGATGCCCCAAGATAAGGATAAGCTTAGATTTAGTTACTGATTTTGTATTTCATTATACCTTTCAAAATAATTACTAATCAATACTGAAAAGTACCAGAAAATAGATTTTCTGTGAACTTGTAGATTGGCTAGATTGAAATTAATAGGAACAAA
Organism: Pitta sordida; assembly: GCA_013390025.1. Lineage (NCBI taxonomy): Eukaryota > Metazoa > Chordata > Aves > Passeriformes > Pittidae > Pitta > Pitta sordida. The sequence goes on along the minus strand of WEKX01000034.1, from coordinate 253,940 downwards.
AGAATCAGTGTATTGGATAAGATTAGACCTATTCATCTTAATGCCGACAGGTTAATATCAGCTATGTTAGAGGATAACTTTAGAAAGCAAACTTTATTTAAGCATGTTAGATGATAACTCTTTCCTTAGGAAGGAACTGAGAAAATGTGGTTATAAGATCAGAAAATTTTTCCGTGCTAATAACATTTGTTGGAAACTGTAAAGACAGTACTGACAGCTTGTTTTTACCTGGTTCGTGCTGCTCGTGTCTTGTTCCTTCTTTTTGCTTTTTTTTGATTGTTGTTTTTTCTTTTGTGAAAGTAACAGAGACAGAATATCATGTACTTCTAGAACTGTGTACTACAATTTACAGAGTTCTTCATTTTCTTCCCTTTGTCTGGAAACATGTTATAGGTCAGGAGCACATGTTTTGCCATTGCAGAGCAAAGGGAAAAATTATAACATTATCCAAAGGCTGATCATGCCATAAGGAACCACATTTTCATCTCCTGTTTTGCTAAATAAAGTAACGACAGTTACTTTACAGTTACTGACAGTTTCTGTCAGCAGTGTCTCCACAGAATCTTCTGTAATTAAAATTGTGTTTAAAATATATTTTCAGCACAACACAAATTCTCAGTCACTTGGCTGAATGTGCAAATTGGGGCATCAAGAATGAGGCATTTCAATTGTGAGCAAACTGCTGACAGACTGGGTGACTCCTGTCTTGCAGAAGAGCTAAGTGAGTGTTGGCACTGCACAAGCCGCTGTGGGAAGCACTATTAACCTTAACCTTAAGCAGTGGAAGGCACTTTAGTAGAGTATTAGTATTTTCCTGATTTCCTGATTCAGCTAGGGATGTAGAACAGCTTTGGTGGTGTCTAAATTGACTTCTGAAAAAGTCTGCAGTGCTGTACAGAGGTAAAAAATACACGATTTAGCAACCATGTCAGACTGCAAGAATAACACAGATTGACTATTCATACACACAGCTGTTTGAACTGTGATATTTTTAGCTAGTTTTAGTCTTGAAATTTGTGCTAAGAATCATCACAAGTCTTAAGTTGCGGAAGTTACCATTGTATGAGTCAAAAATATTTTAATATTTTAAGAACACTGCGTAAAAACGGAAATCAAAACCAGATCAGGATTCCTTAAAGACCCAGTTTAACCAAACAAGTGTTTGATGTAACGTGAAGATTATCCTGCTACTAAATGGCCACATTTTTCTTTAGAGTTCTCAAATCCAAAATTGTGGCTATGTATTGCAAAAGGGTAGAAAACACCATCCAAAATTAACCTCTGTTATTTTCCCAACTAGAAGAAACCTGTGGTTGTCCTGAGAAACATTAGTCACTTAATATGACTTTTTTTCTAGATAAGGCCTGCAAAATATACTTAGTTTTGATTAAAAGAATACTTCATGTCTTCTAGAATGGAAAAAAACTTTCTACAAATTCTACCTTATTGAAAAAAATGAAGTTACTGACATCACTGGGGACTGTGCACATAGTTAGGTGGGAAAAAAAGCTGTTTAAAAAACCTGCTATGATAGTGTATATAAGGTGCATTGAGAAGTATTGTACAGGTTATTTACCCTGTTCTCAACACAAAAAAATATCTAAGTTATGTCACTCCTATTTCTGTTTCTTACATGAGGCGAAACAGCTCATCAGCAGGCAGGCTTATGATGGATTTCAAAGTCTACACACAAAATAGGTTGGGTAATATATGCCCAGCTCTTGTAGGATTGGAGTGGCAGAAAGAAAAGACTAGATAACGCCCTGGGGAAAACCTGCTATCAATCACATTGTATATTCTGTGTAAAGATGTGCCAATCCCTGAAAGATTGTGACATCGTGGGTGGTATTTTGGCAAAATATTTGTGCAGAGTTATTCAAATGACTGCCATTGCATTGTGCAGGTTTATGGCCTTTTGACATGGATTCTTGCTAGCAATCTTTGTGTGGAATAGAAAACATTTGGCAGCGGACAGAAGATAATAACTCTCTTAAAGCAGATGCGTGATGATCTGGTCAGGTATCTGCAGTGACTCCCTGAATATAAATACATATTAGAGTGGATTTTATTATTTAACGTATTCTTAGAAGTATCTTCTGAAAAACACAGCAGTTCAAGAATTATTTTTTAAGCAATTGATTTAAAAGCAAAGTTGCTAAATATTATCATGGTCTTTTTATATTATGAGGTGAAATTTAAGTACAGTCCCCTTCTCCATTCTAATCACTAAGTAGTATTACCAAGTAGTTTTATCTTGATTATGTTCTCTTGTATTAGGCAGAATTTGTGTATGCCTCTAAAAATGTAAAGGAAGTGGTTCATTTGTACTGTTGGTGAACAATAGAGTTTTCCAAAGCTCTGGAATGTTTTGGGGTGGTGGAGAGGCACAGAAATGTGAGTCCTGCATCCCCAACACTACATTCAGATCCAGGTGCACACACCCCCTCCTGTATTGAACCATGTCTGGAATCAAAACTGTGCTCAGAGTTTGGCTGGATCTGAACTGCCAAGGAAAACTCAGAGTATTGACACAAGATTTATGGTCCTGATCATTCACCATTTATGACAAATGCTTCTTAATTTTCTTAATCTATGTCTTGTCACACCTGCCAACTCCTGATTAAATTGAAATAAGTTATATTGGGGGGTTGTGGTTTAACCCCAGCTGACAGCTCAGCCCTACTCAGGGACTCCCTCAATCCTCCCCAGTGGGGAGAGAGAGAGAATTGGAAGGATAAAAGTGAGAAAACTTGTGGGTAGAGGTGAAGACCATTTAATAGGTAAAGCAAGAGGCCACGCACACGGGAAAGAACAAGGAGCTCATATCCCAGTTCCTGTGGGAGGCAGGTGTTCAGCCATGCCCAGAACAGCAGGGCTCCATCACACAGATGGTGACTTGGGAAGACAAATAACGTCATTCTGAATGTTCCCCATCGTTAGACGCTGTCTGGAACATGCCTTGGATCTGCTGAGAATCAGCTGTCCCACACATGTGGAATCCCACCAGGGCAGTTGTCATGTCAAACTCATAGTTTTCATTTTTGGATTATTATCAACTTTTCAGTAGGTAATACAAAGAAAATAAAAGCTCTACAATTATGAGAGAAGTTGGTTTCCAATTTGAGTACTTTCAGAAATTTGAGATCCAGAAAATTAAAAATCTAAGAAACTATTAAAGACATTCTGTATTAATTAGCAACAATTGTAATTTCTTGTATTGAAATGAAATGAGATGATCACTGGTTTTGCCTAGTAATGAGAAATAAAACCTAAAAGAAGTGTGAAATCAATTACTTCTGATTGTTGTGTTAAAGCATTATGCAATCAGAGGCTGCTTTGCATTCATAGCACATCCAGAATCTCCTGTCTCAATGAGCTCAATTATCTGAGTTGTTTCTCTCAACCTTTGTTTCTTGGGAAACTAAAACCCTTGATTGCAATAATACTGCAATTTACTGCCAAATTCTTTTTCATCCTATGGTATAAATTGGCAGAATCAATAGGCAATAATATTTGGAAGATCATACATTTCAATTATACTCAGACTTATGCAAGAGTTACAAATTGCTTTAGTCAGGGATGTGTGAGGCAAAAGCATAGGCTCTGAATAATTATTTTTAATATTCTCTTATTCTTGTCACTTCTTTATTTCTTAATAAATGTTTCCAGGATCATTGAAGCTGTTTTGCTTGAGGCAGCCAGATAAACAAGATGGAGGTTTTCTTTATTTAAAATATTGATTAATTCCCATAATATGAACATAGTAATTGAAAGGAGAAAATGAAATGGTGGCATCATAAAGTCATGTAGATATTCCTGGATGTAGGTCAGGATTTTGTTGAATGAGAACTGCATTTCTTTGATCTAAAAATAACTCTGAATTTTTTTGTTTCACATCATGCAGTTGATTTCTGAAAAGTTTGAAGTATCTGTAATAGTAAATTCACTCCTATTTCAATTTCACAAACAGGAAAATAGATAAACAGCCTTGTCCAGGTACTTAAAAAAGAAACAAAGCATGACCAACACATTTAAATGCTGACAAATATTTACAGAATTAACCTACCTAGATTATGAGTACTAAAATATTAAATTAATTTCTTTATTTCAGCACTGATATATATAACAGCTTCATAAGGAGTTGTCGTTGCTGGAAGCACATAAATTGGAGCCCTTTGGGATTAAATGCAAAGAGGGTCTTTCACTCTTCATGGCTTCAAATTCATTCTCCTCATCTTAGAAATATACAGCAAGTCCTTTTTAAAACTTCTTATGCATTAACCAATTTTACACATTTTGCTTACAGGATGTTGGAATAACAATGCCTAAGATTAATTTGGGCATTTTGAGGTGTATGCAAATCATGAAAAATGGAGGGCATAGGGTTTGATATGTATTCTCCAATATGAGCAATAATATTTCTGAAAGTTGGCTACTATAAATCAAGTTGTCATTCTTTACTGGCTCGCAGTGCTGCACTTCTATCTCACAAACCACAAGTTTATTTCACAAGTTTTATATTACTGCATTTTGTGAGAGGCTTAGAAAAACATAATGGCAACTGTTCTATGCAGGGAAGATGAGGATTTCTGAGGAAAGGGATGGGGTGCAAGTTGTTTTGTAAAACCATCAGCACCAAAACGGTGATGAATTTTACACAGGTAATGGAAACACTCGGATGTCACAGGTATCTCGGTTGCAGAGCTGTTATAATGATGGCAGAGTAGGCGGTGCTCCTTTCTCTCAGGAAGGACTGCTGCTTTCAGAGCCTTTATACCTGCTAATGCACATGGAAGAATGCTCAGATCTTGCTTTTCCAAAACAGCAGCTGCTGCCTGCAACTGAAAATGTGCATCTCAGAGAGGACTCTGAACGTGGTAATACCGTTGCATACAGAATATATTTTGTAGAGGAGCATGCAAAGAGGTTTTGCTCTGAAAATCTGAAGGGAAAATATGCATTGTCAATAAGTATTTCTTTGATTAGTACTTTTTGTGAATATAGACATAAAACAACTTAGAGAAATAGCTCCAATTTTTTATTTTTAATTTCTTCATGATTTTTCTCATTCTTGCTGTTACATTTTTTGATGCGGTAATCTCAGAGACAATCTGTTGTCTAAGAATCTGGCTTTAAATGCCTTTCCTGCTCTGAAATGGTGTACAGCAACATAAAAAATTGATTTTTTATCAAGTGTCCAGAGTAAATGAGTGTATATACCTATTTTAGAAATTGATTCTCGTATCCTTTGCTCAATATCTTTTAGGTTCACTTTTTTCTCTGCTTTTGAACAACTGTCATGCATTGTGATGATGTTTAGGTTTTGTGTTTCCATGTGCAAACTAGAAAAAAAATCAGAACAAAAAACTGGAATTCTGTCTCAATTTCCAAAAAGAATTTACATGCTCACATTTATTCATGGTAGCCCCCTCACCAAATAGAGTGGGCTGTTCAGCATATAAACTAGGATGAACGTTTAGGTTCGGCTAAATCCTGATTTCACACCAGGAAAGTGGGTTTGGTCTCAGCTGCTGAGGGTTCACTGGAACAATTTCTGCTGATTGCACATGGAGTCCAGCTGAGGCTGAAAAATGTTCCATGGTCCAGTTGATGGCTGGGGGGGGAGGCACAGGGAAGGCAAATCTCACTGGCAACCCTTGGTAATCAATCTGCACAGTTAGAATATTTCTGACTGCTTCAAGTGGATTCCTTCATAGAGATCAAACACTCCTCAGACATCCCATGATCTAAGAAGGAGGCACAGCTCAATAAATCATTTGCTTATTTACTCAGTGGAAATTCAGACACAGAGATATGCTCCCTTCCTTCTTTTTTTCCTTTTTAGTGCTAAACTACTTGCCAAGTTAGGAACCCTTAGAAAATTATTATTGCTCTTGCTGAATTTTAATTTTACTTGTGAGAGAGTTCTTTGATTTCACACCAGGATTTAAAGTGACCTTTAATTTTAAAGTGACTTTATAGTCACTTTAAACTTCCACTAAGTTTTCTGTTTAAGAATTTGGATTAGCTACTGAGGAACTTAGTTTCTTCTGTTGGTTTTTTTTTCTTTAAGGTAATATTTTCTTGGATTTTGTCTACAAAATCTTGAGGTTGGAACATTTATATTGAGTAAGGTTATTTAATATGCTGAAATCTATGTAGTAGTAAATTACATGCCAAAATTAACAGTAACCATGAAAGTTTTTGGATTTGAGATGTTTAAAGTCAGAACAAACCAGACTTGATGATCTTCCAGGCTTTGAACAACCTGGTCTAGGAGGAAGGTGTTCTTGCCTGTGGCAGGGGAGGGTTGGAATGAGGTGAGCTTTACATTCCTTGCCCACTCAAAATATTCTAAGATTCTATTCTGTCACAGAATTACTGGGACAAACACTATAAATCATGACCAAATAAGAATTTAGCCAAAGCTGAAGTCAAACACCCCTAGAAAACCCAACTTGTAATGCCTCCATCATTTATGCCACATGACTTGCACACATAAATAGTGGTACTGGATCATGGCAAAGGTGGATCTCACAACTGAGGACAACAGCAGATGTTTAGGGAGGAATATGAGAAAATCAAGCATGTAGAATAATTTCCGCACATCAGTCAGTACTCTAAATTAACTTTAGGTTAATATAAAACATTGTTTTTTCCTCCTGTAATTTAAGCATGTTAAACATTCAAGAATGCATTTAAATGTGAAATTCCTTAATAGTTTTAGTTCTTAAATGGTTTCCAGTTCATACGAGACACATTACATCCTTATCAAGGCTAAAATCCTTCACCAAAATAGAGTTTATTTCTTCTCCAGGTGAAATTTGACCAGATGCAGAGTCACTGTGAGCTCTCACAGATAAGAGGCTTTTATGCATCATCCATATTTCATCAAGCATGAACAATTCCCACGGAAGTCAAAAGGATTTTACTTATGGCGTCTTTGGATACATTGGGACTTTTATGATGCCTGTGATCTAAAAGTATACTTTTCCTCTGCACAATTTGACAAGGCATTCTGAGCAGCTCAGGAAAGCCAGATTGTCAATTGGGAGCCCTCAGTGTCATTTGTCACCATTTCGTAGGTGGGAAAATTGAGGCCCAGAGAGGTTAAGACATCTGCTGCTGATGTGTGAGAGTGATAGTCCAGAGATGAAATTACTGTTCCTCGGAATGGGAACATCTACTGATTTCAGTTGAGCTGGCAGAGTCACTACAGACTGTGACCTTGTAGCTAATTTTTGACATTTCTCTAGCCTTTACAAATATTGAAGAGAGAAGAATTAATTTAATTCCCTGAATTACAAAAGCAGGATATGTCTCCTCCCTCCACAAGAAAGGACAGAGTTTCTTTTTTACTATTAGGTAGCAAAAACTATACTTTCAGAAAAACAATCCTACAGATTTGTGGCTTTAAGGGATAAAAGAACAATAATACTACTGCACCTTAACTCCCTTAGAGGTCCATTAAGAATCGTGAAATAATCCAACTTTTAAAAAAATCATTGAATGCATAGTATACCCAGGGAAGACACATGTCCAAACCACTGAAGAACCATATTGTCAGTATTGAAACAAAGGATGCATTTTCCTCCAAACTAATGAATACAAGAATGTGGTCTAAAGGTCTCAGTAAAAAGGCTGAAATGAGAAGACCCTGGAACTGGAGACTTTTGAGTTTCTGGTATTTTTAATGTTTGACTGAAAAAGACCCTGGAGAAATATGAGCTGTATTTTAGCATGAATTTCCCCTATATTTAGATACATATTTCTTTTCATGTGAGACTTTGAAAGGCAAAAAAAAGGCCTTCTCCGAGCTTGAACTCTTTTCTGCTTTAGCAGCTCATTTGACTATAGCTATCATTTACACTGATGTATATTAGATAGCAAAAATATCCATTACTGGAAGGAGTAGCTGTTTCAGTCCCTCTCACCATTTTCAGCTGAAAGGAAAAGCATGTGTAAAACAGTAATGAAAAATTTCAGGCCTTTCTTTCCTGTTCTTCACGCTAGAAGCCTTAGGCACACTGAAAGATGATGAAGAACCTCTTTTTCTTGCCCAAAGGCATATCATCAATACTGTCAGCATTCCTCATGGCTGATGTCTATTTCCTCGGTCAGTGATTTTCGCTTTCTCAGACCCTTTTGAGGTAAATGTAATAGAGAGATACATAGGTTGTATTTATAAAGTGTTCTGCTTTTTTGAATGATGAGTATGGGCCATCCTGCTGGTATAAATGTGAACACTTAGACCTAGACCACAAATGTGGTTTGGTGATTGATTGCAGTTAATAATTCGATGAGAAATTGAGGCCAAAATGGCATTGTGGCACGTGGCTTTCCCCTCTCTGTTTTGTGTCTGTGTGCAGAACAGACAGGTGGTATTCAGCTCTAGCTCTGCCTAAAATGAGGGACACAGGAAATGTTTCCCAAGATTTCTCCAGGCTCTGCCAAACTTAGCCAGGAGTAATATGCTATAGAATATTTTTGCCTTTCATGCAGGTATTCACCCAAAGCTGCCAAAAACACCTGTAGCAAACAGGCATGAATTGAATTTTATTTTGGTGTTGGGATGGTATTATTAAATCTGATGCAGTATTACTGATGAAAAGCCTCAGGCAGAGAATGTATTAATTCTTCCAGTTCCTCTATTTTGAGAAGTAGATTCATAAATATTCCATAAATCTGTGGCCACTGTTCCTCTCCTCAAGCCATTTCTTATTTTCTTTCAAACGTGTGATTTCTTTAAAGGTTAATAGGACAGCATCACAAAAGAAACTGTATAGCTCTAGGAAATATAATCGAAATGATTTCTAAATCATTGTGAACTTGTGACTCCAGCTTCTGCTGATAGCAGTCACTCTATTTTCCTGAAGATCATGAGTGAAACATCATTCTCATGCTGTAAAAGAAACCTGTTATTTGTGATAATATGTGGAGAAGTAAGGCACAGACAGGTTTTTTTGAATGCTTCCTAACACTGTTTAAAGAACTGGGTTAGTTCCAGGAACTGGGTGTGAAAGATTGAAGGAATTCTTAGAGCAGATGTCTCTGTCCTCTGCTATCCTGGTCTACACTATCTTTACCCAAAACCCAATTTTGAATTTAATTTCTCTCAGTCAGAGCCTTGCTACAGTAATTTTCTGATTTTTGAATTAGAAAAAGCAAAAATTCTATTATACCTCTGATGAAATTTTCACTGCTTTTTCAGCATTTTGACTCAATGCCATTTTCAATACTAACACTAGTCAGAAACTGATATAGAATAAGATAACGGGTGATTTCTCAGACTTTGTTTTGTGGAATTGGTTTTCTAATAAAAAAAGAATGGTCTGTTTTGCTGTTCAGATTGATTACTCTTTTGGTAATTAATGTAGTAGGCATATGGATGCTATCAGTGGGGCAGTGGAATGACAAATGTTCCTGGCTACAAAGTTAATGCCTTGTCTGATCAAACATGAGAGCACAGAAGCCATTTTTTTAAACTATGGATGAGAATCGATACTGCTGACTGTCTGAAAACTGCTCTTGCAAAATCCAAGTGATTAATTGTCAGTTAATATGCGCTAGGGCTTTGCATAATAACCTCAGGTAAACACAGGGGAGTTTGCTCTGTGTCCATCGTTGGCATGGAAGTGAAGACTGGTTTTCCCATACGACTCTAAAGAGGTATGGCACTTTTTTTCTTACTTTTTAGAAAAAAATTAATTTTGTTAAGCCGTGATAACTTGCCGTGCCTTTATTTTGTGGTGCACATTGGAATAATTTTCCTTTCCAATAAATTCTGATTTACAATCTATAGTTGATTTAAGAGAATAGTTGTTGAGCACAAGGTTTCGTGGACAAGAGGTTGCATATCATGTTTTATTTAGCTCAGTACTTAGGAAGTAAAAAAAATTAAAAACCCCAATGACAAGTTAGTTTAAAATTAATATGTATTGAAAGTTCTATTTTGATGTGGCAAAAGTTTGAAAAAAATCACTTAATTTTTTTGTCAAATGACATTCTATCTATCTATCTATCTATCTATCTATCTATCTATCTATCTATCTTCACCAAGAACTTTGTCTAAGAATTGCAGGAATTGTTTCTTAACGTAAATTATGAGTATGTTTATAGTTCACAATGACTAGAGTATGTTCAGAAAAACAGTGAACAAAACATTTACAGACTGCTCAGTGTTAATTAACTCATTCTCACCTTTTCATTTAGGAAATGAGACTTCACGTTCAATTTTTCTCAGGGAAATTAAGAATCATACATAATAAAAAGTAATTTGCCTTTCACAAGCGTTTGACAGAGGTAGATGACACCTAAAAAAGGAAGTTTCTATAACATCAATAATTCCTTCACTTCATTTTCAGAATCAATATGTTTTTCATGTTTGATGAAAGAGAATTTATTTATTGCTGGGATTATTTTTTTGTATCTGGTTATTTATGCAGTTATTTATTTGAATACAGACCTAAGAATTCAAACAAATGCTGAGGGTCCATCACAGTCATTTTGAAAGATTTGTCAGTATCAGGAATAATTATAAATTTGATTCTTTTTTCCTAAACTAGTGCTTTTGAATGAGTCAGACAATCAACTGAATACCTAATCTAAGTGAGTTGCCAGAGAGTAATTGCTGGGAATCAGGCCTTGTAAAATTGGGTATTAAGGTTGTTAAAAGCTTTTAAAACCATGTCCTTCTTTTTCCTTCAGTGATTTTGACTGAAGTAAAATACAGAAGAGTCATTATGGCATCTACCTCTCAGGCAAGCAGTGATGATTTGTGGGGAAATTAGTACGAGCAAGTTAAGTAAATAGGGATTTGAAGGAGAAAGGACATTCTTGATATATGGAAAATTATCAGTCTTGGTAGGGGTAAAGGATGGCAATAAATTCCCACAGGGAAGTAAAGGACTTACTGATTAGGATGCAAATACATGTAAGAGAACATCTTAAATCTCAGTTAAATGCCACAAACATTTTCCAAGAGATGGTCAGGTATCATAACGAGGCCGTATAAATGAGATGCCAATCCAGAAAAAAAGTTAAATTGATCTGCCAGAAGTAGCAGCATGCTAAGGTCTTTTCCACAGAACATAAAACTATAGACCCGAACAGAATCGATACAGAAAAAAAATGGTAGAGGCTTCTTTGTAGCATTGGTGATATGGAAGGGAACAAACATGGAGTATTTAATGGTATGTGATATTCAGTGTACACTGATTGATGCTACAAGCTGACCAAAGAACTATAATCCATCTATTATTGTTTTTGGTTGAGCTGTTGATTAATCAAACTGTTGACTAAGCAGAGAGAAAGATTGAGTAGAGGCTGTCTTTCCCTTTGGGTACCAGGACACTACTGGGCTTTGTTTAACTTATTTTCTATCTGAACTACTGCATATTTTGTTTAGAGGTTATACTCAATTTGCTACAGGAGTTGTAAAACAAGCAT
>WEKX01000034.1:230979-242458 GCA_013390025.1 Pitta sordida | reverse complement strand
AAAATAGAATTGTGGTTTGAATGGACATTTAGTTCTTGCATTATTTCTGTGTAAAAAAACCCATTTTACACATCTGAAAAGTATTTTTACACCAGTTTCTAATAACCCTGCTCAGTTTGTGAGGCTATCAACAATAATAACATGAACTGGTCTGGAAGATAAGGTGTATGAAACAGCTTATCTAGAGGCTACTTAGGTCTCTTTGTCCTTCTTCCTTCTCACTGGTATTACTTTTTTGCAGCTGTCTGTCTCTAGATTTTTACCTTAAGTACTTCCAATAACAACCTGCCCACTGCTCCTTTCTTGGGTGCTGCTTGACATCAAAAGATTTTGTTCTTTTCTTCTGCTAGACTCGTGTGTGTCAGGGAAGAGCAGTGGTGCTCAGTGGTGTTGCCGTGGCTTGCACTCTCCTTTAGGCACCAGGGTAGGTCTTTAATATCATCCTGCCTTGGACAAGGATTTTGTGGACATGAAAATACAAGTTAAAACAAAACCCGACCTTATTATCACATTTCCTGCTTCCACAGAATTCATTGATGTTAGCTATTTGTTTTGGGTTTCCAAGGAGGAAATCACTGTGCTTTCTAGTTTCCTTCAGAGGATGATAAATTCAAGAAAGATGTAGTAGTCTGAAAGCAGACTTTCAGAAAACACTCTGTTGATCTCTGTTAGTACTTTTAGGATGCTTGAAGAGGAAAATATTTTCATATGTCTCATATATAAAAGCTGGTGGTTCTACCGTTAATCTTGACATTCAAAGCTATTTACATTTGGACTGAAGTGATAATTTCCTATAACTGACTTGTTCCAAAGACCTGAGTGAAACTCAGATTTTGTGGTAGGGCTCTTCGAATCTTCTGTGCTGATTTGCACATATTCCACCTACATGGACAGGTCTCTGAGAACTTTTATGTAGTGGATACAATGGCCACAGGAAATGTCATATTGTGAGATACAGCCCTGAGTAGAACCAGAAGAAAAAGAAGTAGAGAGAAAACAATTTCAGAACGACTTCAAATTGAAAGCCAAATCGAATTGCTTTGCTTTGCACTTTCCATATTAATGAGAATCTCATTTTATTTATATGCGATCCACAGGAGACAGGCTTGCTCAAAGCTTCTGTAGTCATTAATTGCCTGATTTTGCCTCAATCCATTTTGTGTTTACATAAAGTTTAGGTTGGGTTTTTTTCCTTAAAATGACCAGTTGTATTAAAAAACTCTCATAATAAAGAGAAGTGTGGAAAACAAAGTGGCTTCAGCAAGAGCTTTAACCATTTAATGAACTGATCTTGTTAACACAGTAAAAACTGTTGTCACTTCAGTCAGGATCAAAGGGGTCTGGAGATGCCATGGAGTTAAAAAACCAACTTCTTCCATGGATAGTGAGAAACGAAACACCCAAGAGCAGCCTCTGAACCTTAAAGGGCTTATGTATAAGAGAAAAAAACCCAAAACCAAACCATGGTGTTTTATCTTTCACCAGGATATTGGTTTTCACCAGGATATTTTTAGAGTTCTGCTAATTTCCACTGCCTGCTAAATGCCTTACTGAGGAATTGTGTCCTTCGGGGGGACATCAGAACAGCCCTAGAAGACACTGGAGGGGATACAAATATTCTCAGCTTATGGAGGAATTTTCTTCTTTCTGCATTCTTTTAACACTGTTCAGTACAAAAGGTTAATTGTGAGATAAGCTCCCATCTTCCTGTTTTGACTTTGCAGCTTTTGTAAAAATGGATGATGGGAAATAATTGTGATGATCTTTAGACCTCAATTTTAAAGACTCCATTAAACTTTAGACAATGCAATTCCTTCTAAAACTTTTAACATGCATTTTTCAAACAGGTATTTACAGCTTCTACAACCATGCATCTTGTGGAAGGTGCCTAGTAATGAGTGCTACTTCTCTGGCAGTTTAAAAGCATAATTTACCCAATTAATAGCTATCTTGAAAATAGTGTTGGTAAAATAACCCACTGAATAATTAATATTCAGATATAAATTATTGCATAAAGGTTAAAAAGTGTGCATTTTCAAAGACTATCTTCAAGTGAAATAAAATGTTCTTACAGAATAATCTTTCTAAAATATGGGACACACCTGGCAGTAATACAAAATAAAAATAATTTACAGAAAAAATGTTTATAATGCTTTTTGCTTTGTTTCACTAGGATCTCATTTGTTGAATTTGATTAATCAGATTATCTTGGTTATTCATTATGGGAAGATGCTTTTAATAAAGAATTGAGCAGAAGAAAAGAAAGAGATTTAAAGAAAACAACAAAAACATTAATTAGGATGACTGGAACAGTTAAATAAAAGAAGTCTGAGAGCAGATCTGATAACAGCCTTTGCAGATTAAAATGCTGTGAAAAGCATTATATATATATATATACAAAATACAGAAGAAAATACTTATCTGTAAATAGAGAAATAATGTATATATAAATAAACAATTTGCACAGTTATTGCTGAATTTTCAAGATGCACTAATTAACAGAATTGGGAATATTTCTTCAGAAAAAGATAAATTAATTCTCAAAGTACTACAGAAATCAATCGATTCTGTTACTGCTCAGGAAAGCAACCATTTTTTAATAGAAATGTCTGATCTAGGTACAGAAGAAAGAACCAGACATCATAAATGTACTTATGACTTTTTATTTGCTATGACAACATTCAATCCCCTTAAAAATAATGTATTTTATTTCTGGTTTAATTTAACATTAGATGGCTGAAGAAAAACGCACTTAGTACATCAGTTTAATAATTGTATTGATCAGACAGTGCTTCTAGACAATAGATTTCTCTTGTACTGCTGTCTCTTGGTACTTCTATCATTTTCTACCCTTTCCATTAGCAGACAACATTAACATTAAGTTTAAAATATGCTTTAAATACTCAAGAAATCTGAAACATCAAGATCCATCAATAACCTTGGCAACAATTAGTCCCCCAGTCATGTAAGAACCTCTGAAAACAGTCATTTTTGGAGGACAGGAGGCAAACTCATTCTTGGTTTACTGCAGGCTCTCAATGTAATCCCTCATTTGGGGCTGCTGATTGTCACTAATTTTGAGCAAGAACCAACCAGCAGAAAAATATAAGAACATTTATTATATAATCAGGGGGAAAAGCCACTGTACACGTGGTTCACCTGTACATCCAGAGCACCATAGTCTGATCAAGCATTTCTTCATGCTCATAGAATATTTGACACAAAAAACACTCAACAGAGTTCTCCCTGACAATAAACAGAGGTACAGCTAGCATTGTAACCATGGCAAAAACTCACAGTGTGTGCATAATATATGCCTGTCTCATTTTCAACACATAAAACATGGTAATTTCTGCAGTTTAAAAGAGTCACATGTGGCGTTCTGTGAAGTTCATCTCTCACTACATCTGAAATAATATACATGGAGCATAATATATTTGGCTTTATCTTTTTCTGCATGTGGCCTTTGTTCCTCAGAATACTTGTCTTAAATCTGCTTTTCTCTTCTGTTTATATGTGACATTCCACTACTCAAGTCTTCCAAATGTTTGTTTACAAACAAAGCCAAAAAATAATTGATATTGAAATTCAAATACAATCTAAGGAACCTGTCTCCATTGCATTAAGATAAGTAGAAAATAACCCTATTATACCATTCTGAGCTCTGAATGTGCACCCAAAATAAACACAATCCATCACTAAATAGTTTTTCATTTCGTAATGGGCCACCAGTGAGCTGCCTTCATATGCCAAATAACACTTGAAAACAAACAACTAGAACAGGCTTAGAGTAAACATGTCACGCTTGGAACTAGACAGGAGGCTGAGTTTTGGCTGTCTTCACACTTACTTTTTATGTACTGGCTTCTAGGGAGCAATTCTGTAATTCTTACCAGCCTGGGGGAGGAGAAAATCAGGCTAAACTCTAGTTTCAGACAGAATTATGGTGGATTATACGATATAAACAGAATAGGACGTGCTGCAAATGCTGTTAGATGAAAGCCAAAACAGCAAATGAGATATGTGATGCTGAAGTGTTCAGAGCTTGTTTAAGGTTTTTAAAGAAGTCAGTTTTTCATCAAAGGATGTTTATTCAATGCGATTGAGGCATTGTCTTAGCTCTGACAGGTCAAGCCTGCGGGGAGAAATCCTTCCAGGCAGCCATTTCTGGAGCCCTTGTTCCTGTAGACCCCATTTATAGCTGTTGCTCTGGATTGCTTGATTGATAAGCATCACCTCAGCCTCAGGCTGACTGTGGACTCTCCTTGTCGAGATAGAAATATTAAGAAACTCTCTTTACATTCTTCCTTTTTTTTTTACTTCTAATTCCCATCTCTAGAAATTATCTTACTGCGGAAATTTGGTTCTGATACTCGACAAAAAGCAATTTCACTTCTTCTCCCTCCTTGCTACAGTTTTGAAAATGAGGGACTTCTGCAGGACAGAAATTTTGGCTCCGTGTCCGTCCTTTTGCAAAATTACTGTGAATTTTGACAGAGCAGAGCAGATAACTGGCAACCACTGGAGCTGTAGGTTGAACATTAGATTGGCAGAGTAATTCTGAGTAATTGTAAATCTGGCTGCTTGTCCTTCCTCACCAGTAAAACTTCGGTCAGCTTTCGCAGAGAGATCCAGTCTAGTAGAGATACTGTACTCTGAGCATAAGATGGAAATGAATGACTGCATTTCCTGTTTAATTGTAAATTGTTTAACTGTAAAGCTTGGTGGTGAGTTGTATCCTACATTATCTTACAAATCTTATGGATAGCAATGGGAAGCAGAGATCACAATGTGGAGTTATAATGAAAGAAATAGGTTTTGATCAGATGATTTAAGCTGTTGGCAGTTTACTTTAAATCACCAGCACTGGGCTACTTATTCTTTTTGTGATTTTAGAAGTAATGAAATATGTGTACTTGAAACTTGTTTAGTACTCTCTAAGCACTATAGCTTTGGTTATATATATAGTTTATAGTAGTTATATTCCCTGACCAAGGTATCAAAATTGCCAAAAAATATTTTCTCAGATAAACACAGTGTTCTTTCTGTCGATGAAATACACTTATCAGAAGAATTTCCCATCTTTAGCCTTTTCTTGCTGCATTTGCAACAGGCTGGAAATCAATTAAGGCTTGAATTGCTTGGATGTTTATTTAGAGGAAAGAAACCCTTACATTTATGTAAATCCAACTATAACTTCCTCAAGAAGCTTGACAACTGTGAAGTGTTGAGAGGATGTCTAAAAATATCAAAGAAGCAGCATGTTAGAGTGCAGTTCTGCAGACACTCAACCTTCCCTTTTCAGGCTACAAAACAAGTCAGCTCAGCATCCAGGGAGTTAATGATAGATGAAACTGGCTCTCTGGGGAAGTAGAATAAATGCTAAGATGGTCTGGGCTTTAGTTCAGAATTTTTTTCAATTTTTCTCTGTATAAAGAGCAAAAGACCTTGTTAGGGAGTTTCGAAGGCGGGCTGAATATTGAATTGTGAGCACCTGGACTGTAAGAGTCTGCAATCATCTCAACACATTCAGATCACTTTTATCTTATCACATACGCTCTTTCATGTTTGCTATTACCACAGTAAAATATATTCTTCAATGAAAATTCTGGGTGCTACGTTGAATAAAATAGTTTTTGAGAGACTTCTAGGTTCCAGGACTGGAATTTTGGATTGAAGCATTTATCTTAATTATATGCCAGAATGGTGAACACATGAGGGATGAGACCCATCAAATCCCATTTCTGACAGATTCAGGCATTCAGTCGCTTCATTTGCTCCTTTCGAGTATTCTGTGTAAGTATTTTACTCTTGGCCTGATTTACCCTTGACCCAAAGAAATACGTTGAGATAAATCAGATTATAGATTTTTAGTGAAAACCTTCCAAAGACAGGTTAAAGGAATTAGCCAGAATTTGAAGAAGGAGGGAGTGGGGAAGGGAAGGGATTGGATTTGTCAGTCTAACTGGCCACTGGACATTTGGACATATTTCTATTGTTGGTTGCTGCATGGAGAACATGGGAAAACTACTGCTGCTGCCCAGGGGGGACGGAGGTGGAAAGCCATTGCATTTTGGGGGGGTGTCTCCATGTCCCAGCAGCTCCCAGGCACACACAGCTCTGTCCCTGTGCTTAAGAAGCTCATTGTTCCTCTGAGCATTAACTGATGTCTCTGTACTGGACCTGGGGTTTGGAGTGGGGAGAAGAATGACCTCTGCAATGCTGGCAATCACTGTAAAACTTAAGGGAATGAACTTTAACAGCAAATATTTTATCTTCTTGACAAGTAAACACTTCAGAGTTACTTTCAAGGGGTAATAAAAATGGAGTGGCTTAAAGAAAAGAGGAAAAGAGAAAGGACATATTTTGTATTTCAGAGGTTTACTGGCAGGCCCTGAGCTGGTGTAAATCAACTGTTCCATTCAAGTCAGCAGGCTTCTAGTGATTTATACCAGACAGGAGCTTTAACTGTAGTCCACCCATGGAAGGAATGCATTATCTGGAAGTGTCTATTCTATAAAAATGTAGAGTTAATTTTGACTGAAATGGGTAACAGAATGAGGAATTAAAGTAAGATGAGTATGCAAATTACATATGTACCCTTTTAGGGGAGAAAAATCGTACTGTACTCATAGGCTCTGCTGGCTGGGATGTGCCTGCAGGACTTTCTATTCAGCTGTTGCAGAGGAAACTCAGGTTAATTAAAAAACTTCTTTCCTCTCTTAAAGAAAAATAATGTTATTTTCCAGTTTCATTAGAATCTGACGACAAAAATCAATGCCTGAGATCAGTGGAATGTTACTTCTCTGACAGAGCTCTATCATAGGCTAGAGACTGTGTCAATGCAGGGAGTGAATTTACATGCTGGAATTGTGCTGTCATGGAATTGGTTGTCAGATACAAGGGATGTGTTTAAAGGTAATCGTGCTGGGCATGATGGTTAGTGCTTGAATGCATGGACTGACCTGATGTAAGACACAGTGGAATGTGTGAACCTTGAGGCACTCTAAATAAGGCATTGCATTTCCCTCAACAGCTCGAGCTTGTGTACCAGATTTGGAGTACCACGGCAGCTGTCCCTGGGAAGAGAGAGGCAATGACCATATGATTGCAGATCTTCTCAAGCTTAAGATAACACATGATATTCTGCTTTGCATTTAAGTGTGAAGGTGGACAAGATCAATCTCTTTATTTAATGTGAGGGATGACAACTTCAGTTGCCTATTATCTATCATTTGGTCCTCAAGGACTAAAACATTGAACATAACGTTTTATGAATAAATCATTAGCAGAACATAATTATTAAACCAGGGATGTGGATATAATTTTTGAAAAAGATGGACACACAAGACTGCTGTGCTCTCAGTGTAGTTTTGAATGTCTGTCTGTTTGATACCTGGGTCCCCAAACATTCTTAGTAGATGCCAGAATTTCATCAGCCTTTGATCTTTCGTTTATAAAAATACAAGACAGGAAAAAAATTCAAATCGTGGTTTCTCATGAATTATTAGTAGTAATTCAATATAACTGTAAGAGTGGTCTCTTCATAGTTAAACCATATGGAACCTGGAATCACAGTATGGGAGATGACAATTTCTGCCACATTAAATGGACAAAATACTCTACCAATTTTTACTCCAAATCACTTGGAGACTTTGATGAAGGGGGAAACAAGCCAAATTATCAAGTCTTTACAAACCACTCAGACTTGCCCACGGTTAAGCCTTGGCGCATGTGCCAGAGGTCTCTTTTTATTGCAGGTTCCTTAAGTTGTATTTCACTGCTTGTCTACAAGACCAGACTTCTTTCTCGTAGACCAATCATTCTCATTTTACTCTCTCTGGTTGCAGGCTCCCAAGGTAATTAGGATGTATCCTAGTTAAGTTTTGATAATTTGAAGAGAAGAGGCCATTATATACCTTGAATGGGAGATACTATACAAGGGTCAATTATTATTATCATCATCATGATTATTATTAAGCATTTCAGACTGTCTATCTGCTCTATTGACAACCTATTTGCAATCATCATTTTTATATGAATATTCATAAGAACTATAGAAATCTAAAATATGATACTTGGCAACATTTATGCAATTAAATAGACATTTAAATTCTGCTCGTGGTAGTTGGAAATTAAAGTCTTCAGATTGATTAGGAGAAGGTTAGACTCTATTACTCACCATCTATACATCTATCTCTGTAGTTATCTGTCCTCTTTAAACATTTCAAAGGTCTTCATCCGTGCCCTTGAATTATAGAATAATTTAAACTCTTTTATCACAGTGTAAAATGACACAACTTCTTTATTAATGAATATGTATTAATAAATCTTATTTACATAAACATCCACATTGATGTCTTAATCTCTCAAATGTAGAAGTGCCATTTTTTGCGCAATCACAAAATTTAACATTTGAACGACCTAGAAAGAATAAGGAGAGATTGTTTTACTGATAAAAATTTCATTTGAGAAAGATCCGTAATCAATCCTCAGTTTTTGAAAGTGCCAAGAGTTAGATTTCTCTGGAGTTGCCTTCTAGGCCAGTGGAGAATTCCTCCCTTCTAACCTTTGCCAAGGGCTTCAGTGAGTGGTGGCTCTTCCCGGTCTTTTACTACACCATGGAAAATGTAATCAGAATTCCACTTCATTTTCATGGTACTCTGTTGTTGTCATGAAAAAGGTCAGGTTGTTTCTGCTGCTTTTGAATCTTTCTCAGGTTGTATCTACTTCAGAGACTCGGGAGATTTGCAGGAGAATTTTTGACCAACTGAAATATTCTGTTTGTTGAATATTTGTTCGTGTTTTACAGCTGTTGTCAGGAAAGAGAAAGAAGGGCAGTGATAAAAGCTGGGTTAAAATGTTCTTGTCTGTTGTGGCTGAACAGAGAATACTGCTGCCTTCATTTGGAATATCCTTCAGAGTACCTGTTCACCCTTCACATGGCCCTGAGAGTCCATTTATTTCACACATCAATTACACACTTGACATTTTAATGCTGTGTCTCCAATTTTAATGGGTTTTTGGAACTGCATTATGATTAGAGAGAAATGCTTCATGCAGGAAAAAAGACACCAATCACATAAAGAACAGAAACATAAATTACAAAATGTTGATTAATGTAAATGGAACTCAAGAAAAACTCAAAATACCTGTTTAATTTCCATCTTTCAGCTGTGTAAGTCCAGCAAGTGCACTACTACCCTGGTATTTGAATCTTTTTGGGAGCTGCACTATTAAGAATAGGATTTCTCTCATAGTTATTACACTTCACAGCCTTTAACATTATTTGAAGGGCAGTTCAATGGAATTTGAGTGGCTCTGAAATCACTATAAATGTTTTTCTGAGTTGAGGGATTTCCCCTGGTAATTTGATGTCTTCAGCTTTCCCCTTTGCTAGATTCATTGTTTAGTTTGAAAACCAACTACATCTGGAATCATCCTTTTAGGTCTTGCCTCTAAGAGGGTTGTATTGTTTGTTTATTTCTTCCAATAAATTATTTCAATAGAAAACACAATTTTTTGTATAACAAGACATTTTTGAGTGCTATTTGAATTGCTTCAGTTACAGAATCAAATGACTTGCAAGTCATTTTACTCATATTTGATTACCAGCTGCATTTCAAGAACTTCTGTATTAATGGAATTTGATAACTGGACTTTCACCCTCTGCTGAGTTTTTTAATTAGTATATTTGAACTTCACAGAGAGTTCCTAAATTTGCAGAAACTGAAGAAGAGGATGTTTGAGAAAAGTAAACTATATTGGTTGCTATCTGAGAATAAGGAAAAGACAAATGTATGGAAAAAAGTTTCAGAGAATACAAGAAGTCAGTCATTATTCTGTTTATCTCTACTTCTTAG
The DNA here is from genome assembly GCA_013390025.1 of Pitta sordida. Lineage (NCBI taxonomy): Eukaryota > Metazoa > Chordata > Aves > Passeriformes > Pittidae > Pitta > Pitta sordida. The sequence continues at coordinate 232,595 of WEKX01000034.1, read as the reverse complement.
GGTGGTGCTTTAGCTACTTTAGGAAGCTCTTGAGCTGCAAGACTTTTCAGCCTCTATGAGCATCTCTATCAGAATATACTTGACTCCTGTTAAACAAGATAGGGTTTTCCCAGAAAAATTAGGTGAAAAGCAATCTATTCAGTCTGCAGACCAAGTCTAGCCAAGTATTTTTGCTGTGTCATTAATAATAAAAACAGGGAATGTGCAAATTTAGTTTAAAGTGAACCGAGTTGACACATAAAAGTGAGAAAACTTCCTCCCTTTGGGAAGTCTGTCTCTGAACTCTATGGCATGAGCCTGTAAGTCTGATATACATGCATTAGTCTCAGTTACTGTGGGCAGAAGGGAATGAGTTTACACAGAATAATTCCATTTAACCTATGTGCATATGCCCTCCCTTATGTAAGTTATTTTGCATATTCCTCTTGAAGTATCCATAGAAAATGAGAACCTATTATCATTTCCATCCAGGAAAATTATGACTAGATTTTTAAGAGTGCCTTGTGCCAGACTGGAATTCACAATGTAGTATTTAACTGATAATATCACTGTGGCACTTGGCCTGTATTGGAGCTTCATACCTTGGCCAATTGTTCTACTGACAGGTGTCTGAGAACCTCACTGTAAATAAAATTTCAGTCACAGAGGAAGAACATCAGGACAAAGTTCTGAGAGTCTAATTCTTATCTCCCCATATGGATGGGAAGATGATAGAGCAAAGCTCAAGCCTGAACTATTAAAACTTTCAACTGAAAAAAAGTTCTCTTGGAAGATGGGAATCTGTTTCTGATGTGAAATATATGTTTTCTGTTTTTTTTTTTTTTCTTGCTGGAATTACTTCTGACTTATGAATGAAAATGAGGAGGTTTATGGTGTTGCTGTTTAATGTACTTAAGTTCTGATATGACAGACTATACTATCACTACAGGAAGTAAATTAAATCCTCATCAAAGTGTTATGCAGAGCCTCTGGCCTGGGCTATGTAGGAAATAGTGCATAAATTGTATCACTTGGCCCAAGGCACAATAAATCATCTACACTTCCACGTGCAATTTCCTCTGTATTTTCCCCAGCTCCACTGTACAAATACAGAAGATGAGCAGAAAGTCACTGGTTTATGCAACATTGGCCTCAAGACTCAAATCAGCATGTGATTCACATGGAAGTCACAAGGAATTTTACAAATAAATTTTGAGTTCACTCCAATGCTATCCAGTTAGAGTGCTTAAGGTAGACCCATATAAGATTTTCAATACATAGAAATGTATTGAATATGAAAGTTGCATTTCTCTGAGGTTCATTTGCAGGTATGGGATCACCAAGGAAAATCCTCTCCTAGGTTTCAAGGAGGTTAAACAAGGCACATGTTGCACCACCAAAACCATCTGCTCATCTTCTCCCATAGCCCACCCACAGGCCCAAATCCCATGGAGGGAGAAAGGTGCACAGCAACTCATGTTTCTTGTACCTTTGCAGTGAGATATTTGCATAGACTTCTAAATGATGTTTATATTCTATTCCAGGTAGCAGCATAAGTACATAGATTCAACTGTATTTAGTACCGCATATAAAATATTGGGGATGTCTTGGTGGCTATAAATTCAAAGGGTCACATA
>WEKX01000034.1:199267-230905 GCA_013390025.1 Pitta sordida | reverse complement strand
GCTTCATCTATGGCGAGTTAAACTGTTACGGCTGTAGCTGAGGAATTAATTCACCAACACTGTCCAGATTTCTATGGATTCTGTGAGAGCTAAGCCATAATAATGTGGAGGATCAGATCTTTCAGAGACCACAGGTTATGCCCTCAGAGATGTCCATACAGCCTAAGTCAGAACCAAGAGAAGGACCTTTAAAACAGTTGCACAAGTTTACATGCATTTAAAAGGCAAGGTGTGCTGCTACCTTCCTGTACTGATAGCTTTTTGTAACTGTTTATAAAGTGCTTGTGGGGCTGTTTTGTCAGACTGCCAGACTTGAGCTGCAGTTACAGATTATTAACTGATAACTGTCTAATTATTAGAATATAGAGAATGAAGGAGACAAATGGCTCTCTGTTTTTATCACTTCATGTAATTACAAAACTTCTTGATACATGTTGCTAAATGGCTGTAAATCTGAAAAAGACATGCTTTGTTGCTTGTAGCAGGAATTATTCCCCTAAACAATATTTTGAAGGAACCAATATATCACAGAATTAGTGAACATTCAGAGTATTGTGATTGAACAATGGCCATTGCCAAGGACACTCCTGAGTGTTTCCAAAGGATAAACTAAGAGGAGAACAAGAATCTAATTGCTGTAAATATGAAGTAACAGTTTAATTTAGTGAGCACTTAGCACTTTAAACATGTATATAGTCCTACTATCACACATAAATATTGCTGGTCCTAATACTGCTTTGACATGTTCCTTAACAACTCTGGGATGAATTTCTTCAGGCTCCCAGTGGATCTGAATGTCTAAACCATTCCTTATTCTGGTCTTCGGGCCTGCCTTTTTGTGGAAATCAGCACAAAAAATACCTGTAACTTTGCGGGAAGACTAAGATAGTAAATACCTTGAATCCTTCAGTCTTCTCTGTTGTCTCATATTTTCTCTCTTTTCCATTAAACAATCTTTTCACATTACTGAAAGGACATTTTTTTTTCTGTTATCTCTGATATTCCTTGCCAGCAATAACTCCCTTTTAACCTTTGTTTTTTTTATTGTACGCTTTCCAAGTTGTATAATACCTTTCCATTTCTCCTTTATGCTGTGTTCTTTTTAGGTTTGTAAGTTCTATAAAGAGTCAGGCCAAGTGTTTTTCCTTTGTGGTAGACTTTTTTGTCTCTATAGTTTTAATATAATCTGTTTTAATAACTGTCAATTTTCCTGAACTACCTTTTTCCTTTGAATGCCTTCCCAAATGATCCAACCTACTAACTCTTTGAATCTGTTGAGTTTCACAGTTCTCGTTGCACTGCTCATCGCAATAGAGAACTCAGACAATTTCTTGATTCCCCTCCCAAGTTTCTTTCCACTTCTGAACTCTTACTTAGCTTCTCCTTATGAACTAGAATCAAATTCATGGCCTCAGTAACTTCCTCTGCCATCTGGACAAGTGACTGTCCCTGAAACATAGCAAATGCCTTCTGGGCAGCCTGCATTTTCCAAACATTTTTCAAGACAGAGTTTGGTAATAAAATCTGGCTTTGCAGTTTTGTCCAATTTTATCTGTAATTGGGCTCTTTATGTACTGGTACATAATTTGCGGTACACAAGACCCTTTCAATGCTATTCTTTAACTTTTTGGAGGAAGGAGAAAATGCTTAAGGCTGGATTGACAAGGAATGAGTCATCTTTCACTCAGTGCTCTTACAATTAAGCAGACAAGACAGACACAAAGGAGAGAGTCAATATTACTGCCATCACAAAGGGGACTTGAAACACAGTGATTGTTCAAAGGTCATTGTTGTTATCTATGAAGGATTTGAGAATTGCATTAAATCTTCTTAATTCTAGGCTAGAATCTAAGTGAAAAGTAGTTTTCTTGTATTAAGCTGGTTCTAGTACACTTTTTAACAGTTACTTACATTATTTGTCATCCAATTTTGATATAATTTTATTAATAGTCTCACATTTAGGGGATTTTAAGCCTTGCCGAAGAGTAAATGGCCTTCTTTAAGGGTTTCTTTGATTATGGATAGGAAGGTAAAAAAGTGGGGGTGTGATTTAAGTGAATCAGAAATGCTGTTTCTCCTTGAAGTGTTTATATAGTTGATTTACCTGCCCACAGGTTTATAGATATGTATGCATATACAAACATATGAATGGATGTATTCAATTTTACATGCTTAACTATTGTTTTTTCTATCCCTCAGTTTAGATAATACCTAGTGATATATGTTGTTTTTCCAGTTAGTGAATATTACTAGATGTGAGTAATGTGTTCTAAGCCTTGCTTCTCAAAATTATCATGTGGAAAACGAGAGAAAAGACTGCAGGGCCACAGCTCTCAGGATCAGGTTCCATCCCTGTAGGAAGGATGGAAGGAGAAGAGTATTCACAAATTTCATACTGTTAAATCCTACACAGCTCTCAGTCAATTGTATCATCCTGTGCTCCTACAATTGTCTCCTCAAGTATCTACCTTGCATTCAGACCAAACCACTTTGGTTTTATTTTCTTTTGTGATATTTCTTTTTCTTTCAAAGATTGTACGCATAATCCTACCCTATCTCTTTCATACAGAGCCCCTGGTTCCCCTCCATAGCAAAAGGAGCCCTGCTGACTCCTGTCCTTGGTATACCTTGTGAAGAGGGGGGCTGAAATTATTTTGAATGTTGGTAGATGTGATAAAACCATTGAGCCTATTTTCTAGACCCCATGAATCTGGTCTCCATAGTGACTCAGCTGGTCTTCCTGTTCATAAGTAATAATAAACACATGAAGAACTGTCCAGAGGATCAAACCCAATATTTTATTCCCAAGCAGCAGTGAATTTTGCTCATCCAACTACCAAAACATAAATAATTGAAAAATTAATTTCCCCTGCCAATACTCAGAATTAATCAGCTGCAGATATGCAAAAGAAAGCAGTCAGGAAAGAAAGGAGAAGAGATGTTCATAATAGCTGGAGTCTGATGGCAGTGGCCAAAGCAACTAATCCAAGAAATCTGTCAGAGTTTCTGGTGCTTAAAATGCCCTGGTTTTGTTTTTCCATGGTAGAATTTCTGCTGAATATTGGCTGACAAATGTGCCTTTGGCTTGTGTAATTGCCGTTTAGTATTTGTTATGCAGCTTGGGAGTTGCAGCTATAGGCTAAGACCTTTTTTGCCTGGCAACATACCAGCTCAAAGTAAAAAGATATTTGCTTCCACAAGGAAGCTGAAATAACACAAGGATAAAATTAATAATATGTAGATTCAGGACAGACATGCATCTGTAAACTGTCACTCCATTCTGGATAGCAGAGTGCCTCCCAGCCCTTTGGCTGAAATCAGATGCATTGATTAACACAATGTATTTTAGAGGTTAAACATGATATCTTAAATTTGGAGCTGTTTATAGCTGTGTTGGAGCAGATTAGGGAATAGGTAACAAGGGTAACTATATTCTACCTTTCTTTTTTTGCAGAAACAATCATTTTCCTGCCCACAGCAAGGTTTCCTCTACACTGGTTGAGCTGTAATACAGCTTTTTTTATCACTCTTTTCCCCTTCAGGGATATGAAATTCAGCTGAAGTTTAGAAGGAGAAAAAGTTCTGTAGTTTTATGACAGTTCCATGCTGTTGTAGTTTATATCAGGAAAAGAAACTATGTATTCGTGACATTTATTCAATTTTTTTGCATATTTCCCAGGGTTAAATACAGTAAAACATGTAAACTGAGCAATTAAATTAATGAATTGCGTCACTGTTGATTTAGTAATTTAGTGTCAGATGTAGAGGGGAAGACGACTGTGGAATGATTAATTTCTAATGCACACCCACAAATTAACATTCCTTGTGCTTGCTTTTGTGTGTGTAATTTTGCACTTCAATAGGGAATATAAACTGTAATTGGTTCACAACTGCAAATACAAAGGCTCAATGACCTCCTTGCTTCATGGAAGAACTGTACTAGGAAACTTGCTCCCACTTCTTTATGTCCTTTAGAAGACAGATGATGGAGGGCTCAAGGTTCTCATTGACACTGAAATGATGGATATAGAAGGAGTGCAATAAGGTCCAGAAAGCCTGCTCAGGCTTCTGCAGTTTGCAGTGGCAATACTTAAAGAAATGAGGTTTGACTGAAATGGGGTGGTTGAAGGTGAGGAAGTCTTCCAATATTTTAGAGTAAGATACTTGGATCCTTCACATGATGCAGGCTTTGACAAGAGTTAAATAGTGGGATCCATCAGCTGTGGGGTTCGCCTCAATCGCAGCCCCATGGAGCTGCATGCTGGGCTACACCACAGAATCATCCTCTGGACTCCTTTGCTGCAAATAACAGGCAGCATTTGTGAAATACTTGTAGGTAAACCCTTCTCTCTGTGTGTGGGAGGGCAAAATGTTAACTTCTGCTTCCTTTGGCCTTTCACAAGATAAAAGGGCCATAACTAGTTGTACGTGACAGTCTTCCTAGTCTCCCTTTGTCTCACCTGTAGGGTCATAATCATCTTGGCTTGTTCACTCACCCAGTTCCTCCTACTCCTTGTGCCCTTGGCTGCAGGGTGAGGCAGCCATGGCAAGTCTGGAGGGCATCCTGGAGCTTTTGTAACCTGGCTGGTGGCTGAAGGAGACCTGTGAAACTGGATGGGTTCCTTTCCACTCATGAGGGCAATGAATCCCCACTCTTGGTCTTGCAGAGGAAGTGCTTTTCCTATTAAGCTACTCTGCAGTTTGGACACCAGCACCAGGTCTGGGACAGGGGTAGGAACCATCCTCCTGGACATCAGTGCTTCTGTGCAAACGTTCATTTAATGTTTACAGAACATTTCAGTGCAACGTATTGGAACCGAATTAGTTTTGAGGGAACAGATTTATCTTGTAAATACTTGAACGTTTAATGTGTGCACTTCACATCCTACTGCAGATTAACTGTCACCAGTTCCCAGATCAGCTGAGATGTATGTTCAACAGTCTTTGCTGTGACTGCAGCATGGATATACTGCATTTTCCAACAGAAATAACAGGATTGCTGGTACATTAGCAAGAAGTAATTGGGTAATCCTAGTATAATACTGCATAACATCTAGGAGCCTCAATTCCTGGTAGCCTTACCTTGCTTCAAACACCGAACTCTGTCCCAGGTCAAGGGTAGACTGACTTGGCCAGGTCACATGTGAGTAAAGGAAAACACTGGAATAAATGCTCTGTAGAGTTGCCCTCCAGACTTTTTGGCTATGGGGCATAAAGCTTGCACCCACTTTGGCGCAGAGTGCATGTCTATTTTCAGGTCAGAAATTCAGTAATACTAGAATGGCATACAGCAGTAATTATGTCTACATAAGGATTTGCTGAACATTTGAGGTTCTCTTGTCTTTGGATTTGTAATTTTGATTTTGCTCTCTGATTGCCTCTGGAGCATCTGCAGGGTTTCTTGCTTCTGCAGAGAATTTAAATTTTAAATTGCCTGTTATGTGCTCTCTTTCCACTGCTCTAATTTCTCAATGTCATTTTGGTTATTAGCATTTTTTTTTAATACAACTCAAGGTACTTTGCTCATTTCTTGCCACATAGTTTCAATTCCCAAAAAAATCTATTTACTTTCTAATATGCTTTAGTATCTGTTTCTATATGCAGATGTTTAATTTTCAGTTGTTCCCCTCACTTGCAGATTAGTTTATTTTATCTAATTATTTTTCCTTCTAAATCTCTTTACTTCGAGGGAAATTGGAAGATACATTCTAACAGAACTTTTCACATTATGAAGTTTATTTTAATTGACACAGCTCTTCACTGAAAAACAAATGATTCTTTTCCAGCTCTTGCTCTTCTCCAAGGTGAGCTGGAGGGGATGGAGACCATCCCCTGTCACCAACAGAAGCTGGCTTCTGTAGCAGCCTGGCCCTCCTACAGGGAGCCCTGCACAGCACCAGCCGCCTGCCCAACTCTTTCATCTTGTTTGACTTCTCTAATTCGAGTTTCTGTGTAATGTTTATTCCTGGCCACCATTGCTCACAGGCACTTTGATCCTTGCAAAACCTCTTGAGAAAAAACAATACATAGAATACCATCACAGTCACTGTCTCTGCTTCTTAGTGACATTGAACAGCTTTTCTAAAATTAAACAAGTGTCTTGTACGGTGTAGTTAGTTCTAGGCAAGGCTTCAGAGTGTATGTCAGACACTCTTGGCTTGTAGCCACGTACTTAGTTGATGTAGCCTTCTTGTCATTCTTTGTCTGCTTTCTTAGAGTTTCATTTACATGAAACATGACACATAGTTTTATGACAAACAACTGGAGGAATCTGAGTGTTTTCTCCCTTTACCCGAGTAATCACTAATACAAAGTCACAGGTGTGGGCATTATTGAGGTTGATATCTCCCCAGCTGAGTGTGAATCTTTGCGGCTGCAGTGTTTTGATGAAACACTTGCAACTGCATCTTTGGGAATAATTCCTATTTTGGGGAATTTTAGAGCATAGAATTGAATCAAATGGAATTTCTTTTTAGTGTTTCTACTGTTAACGATGGTCTGGAGATACCCAGTTTCACACCACAGACATTTTGCGGAAGAAAATGTTCTTTCTGTTGGAGAAAGAGAGGCAAGGAAGACTTAGAGACGTGTCAAGACTTTGTACTGATTTTGTCCTTTCAGACTGATGCCATTTATGAACATAACTTTTACACTGACTATTCCTCCTCTACAGAATTTAATGAAGCTCTCCAGTATGGTTAAAAAAGAACTGAATATTTTATAGCCACAAACAGCACCTGATTCTATGCACAGGCTTCCATTTGTGGTAGGACCATCTTTAATATGTATTTGGTATTTCTTGGTAGGATTTCAGAAAAAATCAGTTTGTAGGAATGACTAATCCTAAAAGTTTATAGCTCCATCATTTTTGCTTGTATGCTCATTCAATACAATACCAGTTTCCATTACAAATGAGAGAGAGAAGAAGCTTATGTAAGAGTTCTCATGCCCTAAATTTCTTTTTAAGGGAGTCCTAGGGCTGTAAAGGAAGTTAGATAAAGAATTTAGATTTATATCTGTATATTTAGGTTTTGATTCTCTTGGATTTCTTTATGTCTTCTTGGTAAGCCAGTGTCCTGTGAAAAAGTGAGTTTCAGGGAAATGCTACTGAGGTCAAAAGAAATTCACATTAGTTATGTGGATGAGGAAGAAGAGAGTTGTGAGCTCTTGCTACAAGATGAGGTTAAGGAGCCCTGTCTGTTTACACAATGTGCAATTGTATAATGTCGTAATAGACATTGCAAACATGTTTGATTAACAATTCCTTCTTGGTTTTCCACTACCTGTGGGGATACCTGCATTGTGTCTACAATCACTAGTCACTGCCAAGTGGGGAAAGCAGAGCACAGTAGGATCCAGGCTGAGCTGGGCTGGCAGCACTGCAGGCTGAGTGCAGGCTCCTGCCAGGCCAGGGACTGGGACACACGGGCAGCTCGCCGGAGCTGGCACATGGAGCATTGCAGTGTGGCAGCTTGAGGATAACAAAGCACCTCAGGTTTCTTCCCTGGGAAAAATGGCTTCATGCATTTTTATTCATTTGAGTAAAAGAGAGAACATTTCATGCTTCTTATGAGCATCAAGTGTCTAATAAAGCTGACATAACATATTACATGTATATATATGCCTACATAACTGTCTAGAACACACAGGCATTCTAAAGTTTGGGTTCATTTCATCTATGAGGTCTTTACCTTCATACTTTGAGCTTGTACCTCAAATCTCAGATTATACTGAAGGATTATTTTCTCTATTAAAAATACAGAACCTGCTAATATCATTAGTACTGCTGATGTTCTCTTTCCTCAGGGTGGCTGCTCAGCAGTGCTGGTGTTTCTGTCCAAGATGCAGCTCTTTAGCAACCCCTCTTGAAAAGTCTTAGACTGAAGCTCTTGGGTAGGACCTCTCCTCATGTGGGTTTCCTTTATTCCATCACCAGACCATGCATTAAAAGATGGCTGATTGCTTTTGCCTTCAGGAATGCTGGCAAGGGTGGGTATCACCCGCGAGGTCTGAGTTTCATTATTATTTCATATGTAATTTTGCCCTCTTCCATTTCTTCTTTTATTTTCAGGGAGCCTGACAGAACGAGTGTGTATGGTCAGCTTGTAAAAACAGTGAGATTTCACAAGGAAACGTACAGAAAAAACCTAAATAATAAACACAAAGGAATTATCTTACTCTATTAATATGCATGACAGGAGCTATTTCCTGAGGCATGCCTCTATTTTAATGGAGTAATTTAGAGTAATTCTGAAAACATATGCAATTAGCATTGATTTTTTTTTTCACCATGAAACGACTTAAGGTACCCAAATAAGAACCTAGGATGTCGTTTTCTTGTATTCTTTGATACAATCCTCCAACATATGCACTTCACTTCCAGGTGGAAAATGCTTTGTTTGACACCTTTTCGCAATTCTCACATGAACATCTTCTTTCTCTCAATTTACCACAGTGGTCATTAGTGTATTTTCTGAAACTGTGAAATACATTCCTACAAATCCCTTTTTATTATTGTTACTTTTATCAAGTATCAATGCCTGTTGTGCTGTGCATTATACAGGCGCAATTTTTCAAATTGCTCAGGGTTGTCTTTCATATGTACAAGGAGCTTGGAGGGTCCCCAGATTCTCAGAGGTTTGCAATCAGTTGTGCCTGGAGATTGGATCTCAGGCTATTTTCCAGAACACAATAACAGACCCCAACAGCACATACCCTGGCCTGTTCAATTTGAGTCTCTGTTTTTAATTCAATGATGTTCCATCCAATAGCCACTCTCTGGGATTTCTCTCCAGCAGAGAGTGCTGGGCCATACCTTCAATAGACCTACAATCCCTATATTAGGTGTAATGCAGCCATCTCTGCTTTCCAAATGGTTCTGCAGACATGACCCCAAATAGCTCCCAGACTGAAAAGTGTAGGTACCACACTGGTGACACCTGCAAAGTGCATCCTGGTATGCCATTCTTACTTTCCAAATGAGAAATTGAGGGGTTTATTACACAACTAGCAGCACTAGGCATTTCGTCCAAATTTCCTTAGTTTCTATGATTAATTTAATTCCTAATAATTTTCTTATTTTTCATTCATAAACAGCTATGAATAAATTATATGCTGAATTTATCTTTCCCATTGTGTTGCTTTTGGGCACATGTTGTGGCATTAGACAGCAGACAGCACTGCAGACTCTTGCCCTAGCAGGTGAGCTGACAGGGACTGCAGGAGTTTCAAGAACTGACTCTTATTTTACAATCCCCTCCCTTGCTCTGCAACTGTAGAATACTGTTTCTTTCCATTTTTCATTCCTGTGACATCTCAATGAAGGGAGTGAGGTGATGTTGCAGCTAATGCTGCTGTGAGGATTATCTGGCAGCTGAGAGACTGATGGCCCCATCACTTCCTTCCTGGGTGGAACAAGCTTCCAGCACTGTAGGAGTTCTTTGTCAGCTCCTTGATTTCAGCTGGCAAAACCTCAGGAGGACTGCTGTGAATGATGTGCTCAGGATTTTTAGGAGCTCTTCTCTTCCTTATATACTTGCTTCTTTCCCTTATTTATGTGAGGTAGATACATATTATTTCAATCCCACGGGAAAAAGACCTGCTTCTTTTGGCATTTCAAAAGCAGATGAAAAGGAGACTAGACAGTTTAAATACTATTTTAAGTTTCTCACATTAAAGATTCTCCTGAGATAATGAATCCGTCATGGTTTTCATCATTTTTGTACCTGAAACTTTCAGAAGAAAATCAAAACTTTTTCTTAAAATTAAGACAAAATACTTGTCTGGTAGAATCTATTCAGTAGAGCTCAGCTCATTCACTCCGAGCACAGTCCAGGCTTACCCCAACCACCACCTTCCCCAGGATCCTGTCACACAGCCTGTGGGACCCTCATCCGAGGCAATGCAGTTGGCTGAGGGTGGATCACCAGCCTCTCTCGGGGATGGGGTGAAGCCTGAAAAGTGTGGGGAGCTCCTCAGTCCCATCACTTGGTAAACAGGGAAAAGAAAATCCCAGACATGCCCAAAGACTCCAGGCAGAGAAGGAAGGGGGTGCCCCGACTAAACCAAATCTCTGTGTGTTCTCTGATGATATTTCAGTTTAAAAAGGCAGAATGAACTAAAGTTCAGGTTTTTAGTTGTTATCAGCCCATCAAAACATGAACAAAATGTTCGTCTTCTTTTAAACACAGACATTCAAATTCTGCCTCTGATGAGGAATCACTCTGCCCTCACTCTGCAGTCTGCTCTGGTGAGATAAAAAAGCTTGTAGCCGAGAGTCTGCATTTTATTTCTTTTGGAAATTATTCAGAAAGCTTCCCTTTTGTGAACGGAAGTTCCTGAGACACCTGGTTGCTGAGCCCTTTCTCAAGTCCTGGAGGTCTTCTCTGCAGAGGTAGACCTAAAGATCAGGCAGTGCTCCATAGCACAGAAACTAAGGTTAGTAACATATATTGTTAAAAATACTAAAATCAGGAATTTTATTTTATTTTTATTTTGCAGAATACTAGAATTTATTACATTTAGAAAATGGAAGAGTGAATTTGTAGCAAAGGTAGGAAAGCTTGGCCATGATGTTGACAAGGAAAATATCCAAATGAAGATCCTTTCTTAATTAAACATCATGCTTGCTTTCATTGATGCTGATTCTTATGGTATTTTGTGGCACATGGAAATTGTGAAATTCATGCTCAAGTGATCATTTTGTTGAGAGTTTAAATCCATGATTTTTAGTCCCATGGGAGCTGCCTGTCCTAATTACTGTTCATGCCACAATGGACAAGTGTAGGGACTTCTGGGAACAGTCATGACTCTAAAGCAGATACAAAGTAAGATACAAACATCTTTAGAAAAGAATTTGGACACCCAATGCTCATTTATTCTTAATGGAACCTAGATCCCTGAATTTTCAGATGTCTCTGACATTCTCACCCTTGCTGATCTGCAAAATCCGCAAATTGTTTGTGCTGAAATTACTGTCATTGATTTTGTTTGAAGGGAGAAGGAATGGGATGGATTTTTCCAAACACCTTCCCAATGGGACTGAACTTGAGCAGACAGCTCCTGAAAAGCTACATTTTCAGGAACTTGTTTGAGAAGAATTATGTTGTAGAACACAGTTCTTCTGAAGACTGAATTTGTAAATCCTATAATGTCAACATAGAGTGGTACGTCATGCAGTGACATTCATGGCTGCTCTGGCTTTCTCAGTGACTCTATAAATTGCTTTTGAATCAAAAATTTATTGCACATTTGCAATGTAGCTCTCTTATTTTGCCCCTCCGTCACTCACCCAACTCCTCCCCAAAACAGATGTTGCTATAAAGTGATATGTCATTTGATCCTGAACTTTTCTTAATGATGGTGGTGGCATTTCTAATATTTCTTAGAGGCAAGTGCAGCAAGTCAGTGAAATAGCACAAATCATACAGCTATGATTTCATAATTTTTGCTATCCTTGTTTCCCTGAAGAGCTGGATAGTTGTCCTTGAGTAGCCCTTATGCAAACCCATCATATTCAACCCAAACGTATTTTCTGTGAGGCATATTTGGGTTTCCTTCCTGATATAACTTAGGATGAGACCTGTCATTCTGCTTTATCTGTTGAGGTTTCTTCTTTTTCTCTTTTAGCAGGTTCATAGAAAAGGATTCAGAAAAATGCCCCAGGTATTCTGTATTGTCTTTGGGCTTCATTTTCTTTGGTTTTCTACTGAAGAAGAGAAACAGGATTAAGATGTCTTACACATTCTTTCTACTATAGACAGAGATCAAGTAAGATGTAAGACAATCCATATATTCTTTGACCTTGGTCTCACCCTTTCTTCCTCCTTCACATCCTATGTAAATGCTGTACTCCAGCCAATACTGAATTTCTTTAATTATTCACAACATCAGCTTATGGAATTTATTTTTGCTATCGCAGCATAGCTTCTCAATAATTTTCCTTATGTTTTTGAAAAATTGAAGTTGTTCATATCAATCACTCTGTGCTTTTACTCAATTAGTTGCTGTGGAAATATTTTAGTCATCTATTTCAAAGAAAAAATAATGACTCTCTCTGCAGACTCAGATATTCAGAGCTTGTGATTCTGCCACGACCTGCTGAATTGGTAATGGTCCATTAGGTCATGTTTTGAGGAGCTGCAGATGTTTGAACATGGAGTTTTAATTTGATCCATTAGAGTAATTTAGGCCAACTATGACACTGTGATCTCGACCCATATCCAAATTCTGAAAACGTTGCAGTAACCTCAGTGCTCAGGTTATTGCATGACACATATTTTGTATATTTGGGATTCCTGTCTTCTACACTGTCAGTCACAATTGCCTCTGTAAAGCACTAATATCATGATATGTTTTCTGTTATCCATTTATAAAATCCTCCCAGCCATCAGCATCGTTCTCAGGGACATTCAGAAAGCCAATCATAGAGCAGTATTTAATAGCAATGTGTTTAATTCTAAATACTAATTAGCACAGAAGCATGGCTGAAATTAATGTCTGTTGCTAAGCCAACTCCCAGCACTGGTGCAGTTTAAAGCTCTGATTCCAGGAAGCTCAGCAATAGCCTGTGGGAAACACAGAAGCACTAACTAAAATTGTTGCAATTTTTAGAAGGGGCCTTTGAAGACTGACAGGACATGACTTTGATATATTTGAGAAAAAATAATCACAATGAACAATGATTTCCAGTTCTGTTTTAGCATACTTATGAGGCATTCAATCTGTACAACTATCTATATTTTTCCAAATTTAATCAGGTAATAAAATATCTGCAGTCAGAAAAGGCTGTTGGTTATTACATTTTCTCTGAGGTAAGGAGTGTCTGGTAGAAGATTCTTCCTTCATTTGGCTGCTGTTGACTGATCCAGTTGATGTTATTTGAATTTACACTAGAACTGAACCTAGTACTGAGACAATAAAATGTTCATAAAAAGGAGAAAGACTATGTGGAAAATTTTGTTTATGACAGTGAGACAAATACCTGTAAACTGAAATTGTGGCAGGAAACATAGGTTTCTGAGAAAAGGAGAAAAAAAAAAAAGATACTGAATTGGATCTTCTAGGCTTAATATTCTAAACAAAAGCTCTGAGAATTTATAACTGCAACATTTTCATGTCTCAAACCAGAATTCCCTTGTCTCACAAAGAGACACTTTTCCTGGTATAGGTTCCTTGTTTATATCTACATCTATCTAGCTGTCTCGGGACATGAGGTTTCGTTCCTGCAAGTGCAGATATGTTCTCTTGCAAATATCACAGTGGAATTTTGGAAGTGGTGTTTACTGATGTGAGCTTAACAAAAGCACTCAGAAATGAGTATTTCAAAGTTCAGTGAAGTCAGGGGTAAAAAAAAATCCCACAAAATACTTTCTATAAGATATGTGATTTGTTTTAGTGATGAATTTAAGGATGCCAGAAAATTCCAACAAACTCAGACATCCAATTTATCCAATAGGCAGCTAATCCATGCTAAGTACAACAGGCCCCAGGAGAGGAAACTGCAAAGTATTTCCTATGTTAACAAATTAGTAATGTTATCTTGCCTTTTTAATTTCTTCAATTATTCTGATCTCCTTCTGACAATTGAATTGATCAAAGAAAATGATCCCTTTTAAATTTGGTTTTTAGCCTACTATTCACTGATGATATTAAAAAGGAACTAAGTGTATTAACTGCAGCATTCAATTTGCAGAATTAAGAGTATTAGTGTGTCTGTTTGGTTTTGATCAAAGTTGTGCTGTAGTGAAGGCCAGGCTGCTGTTTCTTATGGATTTCTTTTACTCTGAGGAATGAATGTGCTGTGGCAACTTTACATCAAAAGAGACTTTGGAGTTCGTGTTTATATCTATATATAGTAAAATGCAAAAATATGTTCCTTGAGGCCCCCTTTTCCATGCTGAGCCCAGACAGAGCTGCAGAAAGTTGACCATCCCTATCCCAGCTCTGTGTGTTTTGAATTTCCTCCAAAAGCTAAGCTTTGTCTACCTTCTCCTCTGGGCTTTCATACTGTGAGACTTGATTTAGTTGTTCCTGATTACTCAGATAACTGTTCAGATTATTAAAGTAATGTAAAAAAAGCCCAATCTGTACTGCTTTCATCTCTTTTTTGAGGGTTCTTGAAGGATTATTCAGAAAAATGGGCCGAATCTCAGAAGACAAGGATGCAGTTAAGAGAGAAAAATCCAAACAATAATAGAACCCAAAGAAGCCACCCAAAATATTTACAAGTACATAATTCCTTAAACCAACTATTAAACAATCCTTCACCCAGTTAAATATTAAATTGGTGTCTAACAATGTCATCAGCAGCATCTCCAGTTTAGGGCTATAAAGAAGTCCGTACATTGAAAGTGCTTAGAGAGATTGGAGTTAAAAAAGATTGAAAACAAATTATTAGCTGAAATTTAATTTCTATATTATATTAAAGAAAACTGTCATCAGAGTTGTGCATCTCAAATCCTTAACTGATCAACAAGCAATATTCATTAATTAGGGGGGGAAGGTCAGTGCGTGTGAGGTGACGTGTATATGCAGGCAGAGAGGGAGAGGAGTTTCTGCAGTGATGCCTGGCAGAAATGAAAAATAAACCTTTTAAAAGTCACAGAGGGCATAATTTTCATTAAAATAATTGGGTCTGAGACTGGCACTCTGGAGAAACAACTGTTTCATCCAGCTTTCCATGATCTGATTGCTTGTGAACATAAATCAGCCTTCCCATCATCACCTGTTACCCAGATAACAAGTGTTTACAAAAAGATCAATCTTTTCCTGGAAATACTTTCATTTAAATGATTCATAGGATCATGTTTACTATAAGGCAATGTTTACATGAATTTGTGCGATTCATTTTGATTCATTGACTTTCATTTGGGTTCAGAATGAAAATAAACATTTGAATGAGTTGTGGAGGAGATATTCCATTTTCTGGCCAGCCCTAGGGTGGCCATTAATTCACAATAACGTTTTAGAACTTCTGGTAAATTTTTTTTACAACAACACTGCAAATTGGGTGAAGGTATCTGTAATAAATAGAAGGGGAAAGCAGATATGGTATGTGTTATGTGAATGACACAAGAGCAAGATGTAAGCAGAGAAGCCACAGGTTGAGGTGACTCATGACACATCCCCAGCTGAGACATGACAGTAAACAAGAGATTTCTTGCTAAAATAGTAATTCTTGATCACTCCAAGGTGCATTGTAGTGTTAAAAATGTATTTACAGTCAGTGGGCTAGGAGGGGAAGGGTGTGATGTGTTTGGACAACATAAGTTCAGGCACATGGTTTGGTTGTTGCTGTCTTTCTGTGCAAGGCCAGGGGATGGAATCTGATGATCCTTGTGGATCCCTTCCAACTCAGGATATTCTATAATTCTGTGTGCTGGCACATACATAACACACAGATATTAGAACAAAGTACCTATAAACCAAGACAAACAGAAAGGGTTTCCCAGTACATACAACACTGGACCAGCACAAAATGTAGTCCAAGGCCTTTAAGTGGTGTGTTGCGAAGTATCCATGGAGCAGACAGGCTCATCAGATATTTTAAGGGACGAGATGTGTTTCCTTGTGCAAAATTGTGGAACAGTGATGATGTTTATAAGGGAAGAGCATTTCAGCTTGGACACTGCTTTAATGTTTTGAGGTACGAAAAGCGTTTCAAGCAGCCCTTATCCATGATAGAGTCTATACTATCCAGCCCCTATCCAGATTTTTATTTTATCCACCAGTTACCCACAACAAATCCTCTTCTCTCTTACTCAAAGGTGGCCCTGGACTGTTTCATTTCAAAATGGGATCAAATATACAGACACAAAACAACTAGAGAAAAAGAATTGCAACATTTTTTTTCTTATTTTTCCATATTCAAAACATGACTTGTTTCATTGTTCTGATAACTTCATTTTTCTTGAAATTAAATTGTCAGAATGAGCACTGTAAGGGCATTTAGGCATTTAAAGGCATTTAGGCATTTTACTCCTATAGAATTAGCCACCTGAATATCCAAAAAGCTGACCCTGTGTTCAAAAAAGAGCTTTATTAACCTCTAAGCGCAACGTGTAAATTGCCTCTACAACCTCTTCCTTTTTTACTGGCTGCTTTTGCATAATGTATCAGCAGGGCTTTGAGGCTCCTGCTGTGCTGTTTCTGCTGGGCAGCCCATATATGTACAGAGCAGTGATAAAGCTTTTTCTTTCCTTGTGTGAGACAAAATCATTTAAAACAGCAGCTGTCTTTCTCATGAGGGCAAAAGTACTTATCATTTTGAAAAACTACCTATAAAGTCTTTCTTTCCATCCACTAAAAAAAAGGAATGTATAAGAGAAAAGATGAGAGAGAGATTAATAACCATTTTGTCACAAAATCATGTTTTCAAATGTAGTGATGTTTACCAGATAAGGGTTTAACTTAAATATTTTCAAATAAACTGTATGCAAATAAATGATCCTTTGGTACTAAAGAGCCTTTCTAGTCTCTCAAAACTAATGAATTGCTGTTGATAAAGACTAAAAGACAGAAATAAAAAGGCATTACATGCCAGGCTTTCCCAAGTTCACTGAAGTTAGTGAGGAGTACGTATTTCCCATCTGAAGGGAGAGTATCTAAATGGGACCAGTTTAAACTTTCCCCTGCCCCTCCCTTCTTGCTTTATTGAGGCCAGTTGAGCTGAACCCCAAGAAATTTCTTCTCCATTGAAGCAGGCTGTAGAGCATGAATAACTTCTGAGAGGTAATTAGTCTGGTTTTAAGGGTTTTCTGCCCATCTGCAAGTATCCTTTTGGTGTGTTCTGCCCCCCCATTTCGTACATAGCTCATGCTCAGCTGACAGCCCTGGTCTCCAGCACAGCTGTGAGACACAGTTGTGCTAAGGAGGATTAAATCAATATATTTTCCAATAGTGGTGATTTCAGCTCAACTAACTCTGTCAGCCGGTGCAAAAAAAAAAGTAAATACTTGCTTGGATATCATTTACATCAACAATCCCATATTTTAGGGTAATGGGAAATAAATGTTCAAATTTAGTGTCACGTGCTTCCCACTGTACTTTCTTGCAGCACAACCAGGTGAGCAGCAGGTGTATTGTGCAGAGCAGTCTCTACCAGAATAAAGCAATAATTGAAATGGACGTTGATGTCACTGAACAATTTATCTTTGTTAAAAGGGTTTTGCTTTACAAAACCAGCTAATTTAGTCTGGGAAATTAAATTGATAGCCATGTGGGAGCATTTGTCTAATTCACTTAGAGTTGTATCATTAGCCATGATTGTCTGATCAATATTTACAAAACACTGGAATTTACTCAGTTGACAGATGTCAGAGTTCTGCTCCTCATTACTGAAAATAGATTCTTTGTGGATGACCTGCAACAATATCCACCTCCTTAGAGACTCAAAATGCCAGTATACTATTAATAATGGATTTTTAAAAACATGATACAGTCTTCTACGATCTTTTAGTAGGCAGCTAAAACCAGGGAAAACTCTTCTTAAACCCATAATATTAATATGTACCAGATATAGAAGTTCAATACAGCATTGATAAAACCTGGAGAGAGACCTTCTACATCTAACAGCTAAAAAAAGAATTGCATTCTGACCTGTGCAGTTACTTCTTAATGACAGGCAACACAGGAGTAGCTTCCTCCATTTTCTTTATTTTTTCTCATTTGACTTGGCTTCTGCAGTTAACATAATATATTTTCCACTTACATAATTTTATGTTCTTCTTAAATCAACATGCACAGAGACATAAAACACAAGTAACTTGGCTAGCTCTCACTGACATTTAAAACCACAAGCGTGACTACATGAGGTAAATTATGTCCTACTTTTCACTGCATTTTTCATTTTATAGCTTTTCTCATATTGTAAATATATTTAAAAAATATATACTAACCCATTAATAAAATATTATTGGGATGGTCATAGGACGCACAGTGCATCCACATGTCCTAGAAGGAGGCAGTAATTTAGGTGAGGGAGGGGTGTGGTTTGGGGGGCACAGATCGTGCCTTTGAGGCGTGTCAGTGATTTGACTGGCACCTGATCCTTACCTGAGCGTGTTCTGAGTATTTGTCATGGTGAATGTCAGGTCTGTAGAAGGATTTGACTGAGTGCAGGGTATGGGCTAAGGTATATGGCCTGTCATAAAGCTCTGTCTCTCTCATTAGTGTGAAGGTGAAATGGAGCCACATTTCTGCCCGTGACTGACACATCCATGCTTAGTGTTTCAGACCAGGAGTGGAAAGCAGAACTCCTGTAACCTGTTTGAATCTCAGGCCCAGATATCGTGTCATGAGAATGATTCTTTACATTCTTCTGGGTGAAAGGCTAGACCCAGCTGAAGTCTAGTCTTTCGTATGTTTTGGATTAAGTAATTTCTTGAGATGGTGGTTATACAAAAATGCAAGTGGTTTGTGCAGTCCTATATTCCAATTCAACTTCTTTAGGTCAGTGTAGCATGAAGAATCAACTCTAGGATTTCCAGATAATGGATTTGCATATGCTTGAACTTGTGTCTTTAATTAAAACTGTCAAATTGGTGCTTTTGAGAAGCGTATTTTCTTGATTTCCTTCTGTTCTCTTTGGTCCTGGCTTGAGAGTAGGAAAATAAGCAGACATGGTGACAGGTTTGACAGCTGACCTATTGCTCTCCAAGAAAATGATACCATGATGGACCTTCTCTAATAAGGATTCAGAAGGTATTAATGTCACTTTCAATCTAACAAATGTTTGACCTTTATTATGGTCTTATAGAAATGATAGCTGCTCATACTCACTCTTCAATTTTAAATGCATACTGAAAAACGTTTAAGTGTGGAAATCCCACAGATTCAAGGCAAGTTCAAGAAATTGCTTCTGACTTCAGGCATTTTAATTAATTTAAGAATAACAGAACAAACTGGCCCATGTTGAAGGTGGCAATCTAAGGAACTAAAAAATCCATCTCATTAAGCTACATATAAGGCTTTCCCTTCTTTAGGAATCTCTGTTTTATTATTCTGCAGATTTTCATAGGTATACTTTTCATTTCAGGTTCTGGGCAGAAAGCCAGGAGTTTAATCCCATTTTATAAGTGATTGGGGCCAAATTCTATTCCCAGAAAATTAAATGAGAGTTCTGTGATGGAGTTCAAAAGAATTGGGAATTGACCTCTATCTAATATCTTTCAGAATAATTTATTAAAACTATTTCACTTTTTCTGCTATTGCATTGCCAATGCAAATTTTTGCATTGGGTTTCAGACTCGAGCAAAAGAGAAAAACAGCCAAATAATGATTGAAATTCCAGCTATGCTATCTTTATGCTTTATTCATATTGCTCCTAAAAACAATTCAATGCACAATTTCATGACATTATAGAGAAATGTTGCAGAAAGGACTGTATGTGCTAAATAAAAGAAGTAGCTTGAAAAACATCATGCCCCAATGTCAGTAAGTCAACATATAAGACTATACCCCAAAAAACCCCACAGGACCAGGAGGGAGTTTAATCTCACCTTTCTGTGGAATGTGTTGTAGAAGGGATGTTTAAATAATGGGGTGAGTTTAATATTACACAGCAATTTTTACAATACTCTGCATAAGTGATTAATCCTCCTCTGTGCAGTTCCACCTTGCTTTCCTGTCTAAACTTTCCTCGAGCAACTTCTTAAGCTTATTAGAACTCATTGCTTTATTGAGCTTCTGTGATAAAGTATTTCATGCATTTACCTTGTTGTCTGGAACTCTCCATGGTAATGTATAGTGGGTCTATCCCTGTAGCTCTGCCTGTGATCCCCATTTGAAAACCTCAGTGATGCTTGTCGTTCATATTTAGCAGGTAGCAGGTATTTAACAAGTTCCAAGTGAATGTAAGTGTATGGATTAAATTAATACACAACCAATATTGTTATAATGAATGGTTTCTTTAATGAACAGGCTGCTCTCATTCTTTCAGATTGGGACTTTCAAAGTCGTTTTGAGGGATTAACATATTAAATTTCAGCAGTGCTTTTAAGATAATGGGGCACCTAACTTTCTTGTGTACACATGGTAAATCCTCCATGAGTTTTGTCTCTTAGGTTTGCATGTGAGGAAGAGGGAAGAGGGACGGGTTTTTCCAAGCTTTTCTTCATTGTTTTGGAGAATTGCCAACTCTAAGTCAATTAAATGCTATGAGCTGGTTTAGCTGTCTCAGCTTGTCAATTAAAGGGAAGTATGAATCCACGTGGTTTAGCAAGAAATTCAATCACAGCATTTTCTAAATACTTCTTTGGACAGCTTATGTCAAGGAATAAAGAGTTCAGGTTTCTTCAGGAAAAAGGACGGAATGTGTGATTTGATGGCATTTCCAGATCTATTTTCTACCATATGTTCTTACTACACTTTATAATATTATATTTCAATTTCTAAAAATAATACATTAATGTAAATGCATTCACTTCTACAGTCAAAATCTGGGGATAAAGCTGACACCAGAGAGGGTATTGATTTTGGATATAGATGAAAATGCTGTGGGATGGCACTCTCCATCTCTGTTCTTTGACTGCAGAGAAGGATTAGTTAGATGAGAAAAATCCATTTCTAGTGGCCCTGCATCCTTCAACTACACCAATAACCTTCTTCAGTTTTGACAGTAATAGCTATGATGGAAATGTGGCCAACTGTGGGGTTTAAAGAACAAATTCTAATATCTAATTCAATTATTTATTTAAGTTTTTATAGAGAGAGCTATGATTTCTCTAAACAGCTACAGAGAAACTAAAAAATATAGATTAGCAGGGTTTTTTTTAATTGCAATTTACACAGAAGACAAGGAGAAATTAATTTTTGAAAACTATACTCTTCACCACAAGTTTTTTCCTGGGCTTGACAAAAATTAGTGTATTAATATTTCCTTTTTTTCTTTTATATTTAATTAAACACCCTCAATGGTCTTTGGACAAAGTCTCTGAGTCTTTGAAACTTCTGTTGTTTTGAAACATGAGAGAATTCCCCATCAAAGATAGTAATGCTATTGTTCAGGTTTCTGTCACTTGTGTCACTTGTGTGTAAAACAGAGATATTCTACTTCAGGATTATTCCAGGATTCATCCTAATGATTAAGCTCCTTCAATCAGCACGTGCTGATTTATGTCAGTGCCACATATCATTTAATTGAGTTCATACCATCCTTATTTACCATCCTGTGTTATTTTACCGCTTAGCTCTCCACTCCTGCAGTGTTTCTTGCAGCCCTCTGGAAGATTGATTGGGAAGTTTTCAGTTTCTCAGCTTTGGGAACATACATATATTCTGAAAGTTTACATTCAAAGAGGCGTCTCTGCTCAAGGGTGGGATTTCTGGTGAAAAAACACAGAGTTCTGTGCTAATTTGATAGAAAATTGGAGAGCAATATAGAGAGGCTGTGCTTGGGAAAACTAGTCTAAATCAGGGACAGCATAACCTTAAACCTTGAGCGCTCATTTCTCAGGCTGACTTTTCCTTCTCTCTGTCTTTTCATCTCCGCAGTCACAAAAACCTTTGAAAGACCTTGGGTTTGCTGTAATGTGCAAAGCAGGGCCTTTTAAAACCTTCGTTTTGTGAAAATGGAAGCACACGCCAATTAACTTTGCTCATGCCAAGTAATGAGGCTTTTAGTGAAGGCCGAGGTAGAATCCTGCATGAGGAGATGTTATAATTGCACCCATGGTAAGGAAGGGGTGCTCAGCTCCCAGCATTTGCTCCTGTCCCCACTGAAGTTGGTAGTACCACTAAAATGACTCTCCCTTTAATCACACATAATTGCTTTGCTGAATCACATTTTTAGGCACGTAGAATAATTGAAGATAATAATTTTGACCTATTCCACCCATGGGAAAAGATTTTTGGAACTACACTGGAAAATACACGGAGAAATAAAGAGGAGGAGGGGAAAATAAATTATGAGAAAGTTTTTTGTCTATTTTGACTCACCCGCCTGTAGCNTTTTTTTTTTTTTGCCCCCCCCGCCTGTAGCCATGGAAAGGCTCTATTTATGCTCTCAAGTAACTCTTTGTGAATTACAACTGCCACAAAGCAGGATATGTTTCATTTTTGTCACCGTTCTGAGTGAGTTTATTAAAGCTAGGCTAAAGAGAATTGTGGTAGAAGTGGGCTTTGTGGGGAAAACTCATCTATCAAATTGAAATAAGCAGTAAAACAGGAGAGATAGGGTTTTTTCAAAACCATGTTTCGGCTGTGTTTAATTTTCTTAGTTCAGAAAGACATTCCTGCTAAATA
The DNA here is from genome assembly GCA_013390025.1 of Pitta sordida. Classification (NCBI taxonomy): domain Eukaryota; kingdom Metazoa; phylum Chordata; class Aves; order Passeriformes; family Pittidae; genus Pitta; species Pitta sordida. The sequence continues at coordinate 208,663 of WEKX01000034.1, read as the reverse complement.
AATTGTATTTCAAATTGAACATACGTTTGCATTTTTCAAAACAAAAATCCAGTAACTCAGTAATAAGTATTGAGAGTATTTTTAATGCATTTGATTTAAACATTTCTGTAATCACCATATTTTCCATTAAAAGAACTTTATTGTCACTCTTCCCCTTTTTTTGCTGGGGAGAACAGTTTCTAATTGAGGTGCTACTCAACTCTGAAGTGTCGTGTCATGAGAATGATTCTTTTGGTGTCAGTGTCTATGTGACTGTTGGTGACAATGTGTGCATTGATTCTTTAAATTTTGTTTATAAATTTGAATTTCTGAATAGAACTGTGCTGTAGCAAAAACCTCTAAACTTCTCATTACAGCTCAATATATATTAAGTCAACATAAACAGTCTTCAAAATCATGTCAAAAGTGAGAAATGATTTCTCCTTGATTTTTTTAATTGGCCTGCTTAGATTGCTCAATGTCTTCTGCTTCAATAAAGTTTTCTTAGGCGACAAATCTTTCTATTTCCTTAGGGAAATTTGGAATGAAGTAGTTAATGCAACATATCCTGTCATCAATTACAAATTGTGGATGACACTTTGAAGAGGAATTGTTTTGTCCTTCCATTTTCAAGAGCGCATCCATAGGATTGTGTGTGTTCATCTATCTGTCTATATATTGATATACAGAGAGAAACAACTTTTTAAAAGGTACTCAATTAAACATCAGTAAAGAGCAAACCAGCTAGAACTGAATTTTGGTGTGCTACTAAGCATAGTGTGTGAAACTCAAACCGTGAAAAGTGTGGATGACTTTTTCCAGAGTACTGGCAGCTTTCATCTTCCAACATGAACGTGACTGCAAAAGTACCATCTCTCTTACCCATGCTGCAGTCCTGTGGAAACTGATTGACACCCATCAATATTGCTTCCTACCTGAATAGCAGGGAGGCTGCTTTTCTTCCAGCAGAACATGACAGCTGAGTGCTCTTATCTCACAGGGTCCTGTATGCCACAGGCTCTCAGGAGGGAAGAGATACTAGATGCTCTAGCTGCTTATGCATTCAGTTCTAAAAGAGAGAAGGTCATCTAGTCCTAATCATAGACGGAAAGCTCAGCTTGCCTGCTATTTAACAGTTTCCTCCCATTAACCAAAATCACAGTGGTGTAACTGGTACATTCTGCCCTGGCAGCCGAGTTATGATGCACCAATGCTGAGCAAAGTGCAAACTGAAATCCAGCCACTGAATATGCTGAGCACATGCATGAATAACATCCTATTTTATTTCCTGAATGTCAGCTGGGAGTCCTGATTGATGCTTTTTCATTGAGACTCCTTCGAGGGTTTTCACTCAGGGAAGCTGCTGTGCAAATTTCAAGTCCAAACAGTTGGAGCCACAGTCAGATGAAGCCCTAAGAGTCCTTTTGGGATTCTGAGTCTCCAAATTCTGAGGGCATTCAGATCCTGCAGATGTCGATATAGTGATCCCAACTAAAAAAATACGTGGATGACAGCAGTGAAAGAAAAGGCTTGAGTGATTGTATATTTGTTATGGATGGAGATTTGAAATAGATCAGTTGGAAAGTGAACACAAAGCAACAGAAAGATCCTGCTAAATTTGCCAGCAACATAAAATGCTCTGTGACTTTTGTGTGTATGCCAGTCGTCTTTTTAGTCTCAAAATGAGACTGCTTTGTTTAGTCATTCATTGCTTTGTTTAGTGCCTCAGTGCTCAGCAGGGGAAATAATCTGAATATTTATGTTGAGTGAGGGGAAATGACCATTGCAAGTTACATAACTTCAGAACAACTGTGAAGATTATAAATAATAATATGAACTGTTTTGACTTACGTTCATTTAAGAGACTTGTAGGATTCCAGCACTATTCTGTGATATGAAACTTCTCTATGAAGTTTAGATTGGTAGCCAGAACTGTCTGTAGAAGAAAACTGGGCATATTAAAATTTGCCAGAGTAGGGTACAGTCAGATGGGTAAATGATATATCTGAACCATAGTGAGCTGCGAGAGCTTGTTCATTTAACCAGTAAAATTGCATTCACACTACAAAGATTTCACAGCTTTAATTATGTTTTTGGATTAATTAAAGCAATAAAACTTTCTAATGTAAATGAACCCTTGTTAATCTCATTTCTTTGCTTCCAGCACACAGTTTATCAGATTTGCAGTGGAATTTAGACACCTTTATTTTGCCATTTTGCATACAGCTTAGTGGGCTCCTAATGACTTCATGTGGTCTTGTGTTAACTTTTACCTTGCCATTTTCACTCCATGACTGCACACTCATTATAAATCAGCTCACGCTATGGCCATTCTTGGGAGCACATTTTCTTAGGCTCTCTGGCTTTCAGGCATGGAGGGGTTTTATTAGCAAATTTGGTAAAGTATGTTCAGCATTACACTTGGAATGGTCTTATTTATCTTCTGATTATGGCCACTGGCTCTCTGGGATGCAAACAGGTGCTCACATACCTCTTCTACTGTAACAGAGTTTGCATTCTGTCCACACCAATAATTTTATAGAGGCAATAAGTATGATAGAGGATCCTGACACGTAGGGCCAGTGGTGTCAGTGTGCTTATAATGTCTTTGGGGGTTTTTAATTTTGGGTTTTCCCCCTTATTTTGGCCCAAATATGGAGGTTATGCAAAAGATGTCAAGAATCAGATGGGTAGATAAGAAATGAGAGTGCAAAATAGAGGTGCATACTACACGTATGAGGAGGTTCATGAAGGGGAAATATGTTGTATATTTGTTCATCTTCAGTGAACTGCTGGTTTCCAAAATTGCCATCACATTTAAAGGCCTTGTCCAAATAGGAGCATGAAAAAGGCATTTCTGCTGCTCCTTGTTTTAACAGTTGAGTAGCATAAAATCATTTTCCTGGTCATGGCTTGGTAATGAAGCAGTCTCTGTGCCACTCAAGTTTTCATGGAAGTCAGACACTGGAGTAGGAATGGCAACCTCAACAATTTTGAGTTTAGGATTAAGACCTAAAAATCATAAAACTGGATTAAAATCAGAAAAAAATTAAAGTTAATAATTTTAAACATCATGAAATATTTAACCTTTCCTTTCATTTCTTTCAATCATGAAGATAATATTTTCACAAAATATTCTGTTTATAAGCTTAATAAATTACAACAGGCTTCATCTTAAGTCACTAAACTGTGCAAAAATATTGAAGCATTAAAGCAGTCTTAAAAAAATAACAGTAGAATTTGTACTATTAAGAAACACCAATCGAAATTAGTATTTCTACAATCCAATGATATCAAATGAGCTTTCGGATGGGTTTGAAATGCGAAATTATTGGAGAGTCAAACAGAACTCTGCCCTCTGGTATCCTGTGGATGACTTGGTAATGAGTTATAAAGCTTGTGCATGTGCTGGGTTATGGTGTAGTTCCTAAGGCTATACTGGGCCATTGAAGTGTTTAATGTATGCATATGTTTGTCTGATTTAATAACAATCTGCTGAGAAATAAATAAGCTGTTGAGGCCCTGGATGGTTATGGACCTTTACAGGATAAACAATTTGTTGTTTTCAATTTAGTCGCAGTTGCAGATTTTGTGATTGTCACTCAGTGAAAATACAAAAGAAAATATTGTTTAAATCATGCGTTGATTATTCAAAACTCCCAAACAAACACCACCACTAGCAACAAAAAAACTCACTCCCTGCTAAATAGATTTGGATTGAATAGACAGGGCATTAATTATTTATCCATCGATGCCTCACCAGACCCTGGAGAATCGTAACAGATTTGCAGGATACAACAGCTCAGGCCTTCTGCCTCCTTGGGGAGCACCACAGATTTCTCCCTGGGAAAGATGCAATCACAGAGAGCTCTCAGAGGCAGAGTTAATCCTGTGAGCAGGCAGGTGAACCCAAACCATATTCAGGTTTCCATTATAAATGGTTTCTCTTCGTTAGAAGAATGTGTGGCCGGCGTTGCTGACAGGAGTTAAAGGTACTACAATATTGCAATTTCAGACAAAAAAAAATGAAGAATGGCTCCAGCCAAGTCACTTCTACAAGATTTGGAATAGCTGGGTTTTATTTTTTAACAGCAGAGTCCCAATATTGATGATACACACAGTTTTAAAAGATGGGAAATTTTTCTGATTGCAAAATGGTGGACAGTTTTGTATCAACATAAAATGGATTTTAGATGTAATGAGCACTGTTTTAAGGCTGTTTGAGTTCATAAATAGAATATGACAAAGGTCAGTTTGGCACTTATGGCTCATTTACTCGTAAGCTATACAAAGAACCATTTAATAGCTGGGTTTTATAATAACTGAAAACCCACTGGATGAGTGGGTACAGAGAATTAACTTCGTAATCTGAATGTTGCATTTGAATGTTATTGAAAACAATTATAATTATTTGAATCACTAGACTATATTTACATGTTTTGAGTTTTCCCTTTGGGATAGTTCCCTGGTTTTCTATCACACACCACTGACTGGTAGATATTAGGCTGCAGTTAATAGCTCTGCTTTACATGGCAATATTATTTCAAGTACCTGAATGTAGCAACAGAAAAGACATCATGAGTTGTAGCTGTGGTCAAATCAATACGTTCATACAAAATGAGGAGAAAATTAATGTTGTGCTGTGAATAGCTCTAACCAGAAAAATGTCCCTTGTAATAAGGCACAGACTTAATAATCTGCAGCAAAAACACAGAAATAAAGAGCATCATGACCCTGACAGGAACATAAGGGAGCTTTGATGTGCTATCAAAATTGCCTGCATCCCTCTCAGGAGAAACAGGATTTGCTCTTTGTGATATGCTCCTCTTAAGGCTGTTTGTGCAGCAGACTGAGAAGAGACCTGAAAGAAAAGCCCATGCTGAAAGAGAGGAGACCCTTCAACTCTCATGCAAAGCAAACTCTTCTTCACTTGCAGGCGGAGGCTCTGGGAATGTGAGACTGCAAAACAAACACCTGTATGGGATGACTACCTGGACTCCACCGCTTCTCTTAACGAATTCAATCCAAGAAACAGAAGTACTGCCTGAAATACTCAGAGCTGACAGTAACACTTAAATATCAAAACCAGCATGAACTGAAAGATGAAACGCTGTGCAGCAGTGCTTGCTGTGAGGGGATAAACTTCTACAAGTGCATTCATTTGTACCTTGTCTTTCTTTTGCTGACATGTTTGACCATAATGTCTTTTCACATAAACTTATTGTTTGATACAGTTTTCACATAGATTCACACAGATATTTTATAACTGTGAGCAGAATTTCTCTCGCTGCAAACAGACAGAAGGCTGTATTGAGGTCAGGTGTTATAACAGGTTGTTGTTTCTGACAGGGCAAAATCTTGACTATCTTTTTCTGTCTGCTTTATCAAGGACGTAGCAGGACAGATCTTGCAACTGCAGTAGGAAACATCATTTGTTTCTTCAATACTGCGATTTCTATAAATCAAGAAAATAGTTCTTCTTACTACAATCATCAGGACACTCCAAGGTAGGACTCTGCTGCCTTAATTTAGATATCTACAGTACAGACCTCTCGAGCTGATCTGGGCATGCAGAGTGCCTTTATAGCCCACAGAGAGAAATAGGGAATGATTTGTCTCGTTCTACAATAAATGTCTAAAGTGTCATATAAGTCATGCTTAAGAAATGCTCATGTGTCTCCAAGGACTACTAAGGTGCAGTAGATAACTAGCTGAAGACTTTGGAATTAACATATCTGTACGCAGGTGAGGTGAGACCCTTACCTGGCCCTCCAGCAACAGCCTGAGAGCTGCTGGCATGGCAGACAGTTTTGAAGCCACAAGGTTTTTGGTCTCCCTGAGAGAGCCTGCGCTGTTTGCTGTCCCTTCAAAGCCCTTATTTACCTGCTTTAACCCAATGATTTTTATCCCATATCCATGCATCACGGGATTTGATTGAGCTCAGTACACTTTTATCTATTGGGTTTGTAATATGTATATCCAGATGCCTGAATGGTATTTGCCTTAAGTCCAAACCTAGCAGGAAAGGACATCTTCTTTCTCACGGCCTAGTCTTAGGCTGCTTTGATTTTATCTCAGTCCCAAGGTGTTTCTCAAGTTTATTTATGGAGGAGACAAGTGCTGAGCTTGGTTTTCTATTTCTTTGCACCACACAGTCATTTGCACTAATGAGAACAGGATTCCAACTGCTCCACATTCAAAATGAGGACTTGAGACAGATATTATGAGCCAGATTAAGTTCTAATTGCATTTAATTCTGAATGAAGTACCCCTCCTCCTCTTTTCACTCATACTAGACCTGTTTTAGTGCAGCTTTAAGGTTTCCTCTGTCCTGCTTTTGTGCTGTGGATTTGTTCCTTGATTGCAATGTGATTTCAATAATATCCATAATTGCTCAAGTTTCAGTAGCTAACTATGATAATTGAGGAGCTGGACAGATGGCTCAAGCATCTGATATTAGGCTTATTGTGCTGAAATGATGTAGCAATCAGGATTTGAAGTGTTACCATGGGAATGCCCTTCCAAAGGCTACTACTGAGTGCTAGAAGCATTACCCAGTGACACTCTGCCAGGGCTGAAGTGACATTAGCTTCTAAGAGATAAAAAGAGGTAATAAAGGGTCAACTTAAAAAAATCCTTGGAGAAATAGTATGATATATTGGTATCCTCCAATTAGCTGCTGTGTAGTCAACCAAAGATTCTTGCACATGCACTCGACCTCAACAAGGAGTGTCAAAGCTGTGATAAACCTTTGTTTCTGGAATAAAGAAGAACTATCATTTTATAACTTTCAATACTGAATTCAAAATGGATCTTCTGAGTCCTCTGTTCATCTCACTGGAAAGACTTTCCAGTAGCCTCCAGAAAAGGAGGAAGGTTTGGTAGCTAAGAACTGGGGGGCCATTTCAGTAAGATCCACAGCTGTTCAGGTTTCTGTAGGTAACTGTGAAATGAGAAGTTGAACAACATTTTACACGAATCCTACAGTGTTGAAATTATGTAGACATTGTTCTCAGAGCAGCATAAAACTTCTGTTTGGTATGACTTTTATTTCTTTAAGTCCTTTTGCAAGTCCTTTTATTTCTTCATAGAAAAATAATTGAAATTTAAGCCAATGCATTTTAACTTATTTGAGTGGGCTGAGGTCTTGTTACCTGCCGTGCTGACAGAAGGAACTTCTCACATGCTTACATTCAACAGCCTATCCAGCCCAGGGAGCAGAGAGCAAATGAAGGCCCCAAGTTCCTTCAGCCCCACAATTCCTGTAGCCCTTGCCTGTTGTGTTGCATCTTCTGCAAGGAGAAGAAGGGATTAAGGAAAGGAGATCAGTGAAGCTGGTTGCCTGCATGCTCTGCAGGCCTTTTCCTTCTGCTTCACATTGAAAGACAGTTTCTGGTCACACTGAGCCGGGTTCCTTTTAATTCCATATGTGTAGGAATAAGGAAGATGGCAGCAAGCACTTTAAGAAAGGCACTTTGAGACACGGGGATGCCCATTAACAAGATTCTCTGTTTTCATGGGCTCTGTTGAAAGTTATTTAGGATTAAATAGTGTTTTCCTCTTGGTTACGTGGTTTTTTGAGCCAATCTGTAACTAATGTCTAAACCACTTCTATGTCTTTCCTTGATGTTATTGTATGCACACATTGCCATTTAATCTTTCATACAATCTCTTCTGCAGAGGGAAAAATGATAAATATTGACCCAACACTACAGACCAACTAGAAAACTCACCGATGGATTCAGAAGAAGAAATTCCATGTTTTTTTCTCTATCTTTGTGGGAGTTACATGAGATGAAGACTAGGCCATGCATTTGCTTTGTTATGTAGAGTAGTTCCCTAGAGTAAATATGTTTATCATCTGTTCATATACATAATGCAAATGTGTAGCTGAGTTTTCTAGCACATAAGAAGTTTTGTTTTTTTCTTTTTAACCTTTCAGCTGAAGAGATGCATAAATGTAAATCCCATCTGCAGGCAGAACATTCTGAGTGGTGTGTATTCCCAAACAGCTCCAGCAGCTGGGCTTCATATTGCAGGTCATGTAAAATTATTTTCTTTTATTGAATAGCTGAGATGTATTACAAGAATTTTTGGGTATGATGTCTTGTGTGAAATTCCAGACAGCCCATGAGAAGTATAAATGACACAACATCACTTCCAAGTATTAGCGGGGCTTTTTCACCAGAAACTTTGAAGTTGCTATCTTTCTGTTGAAAGGCTGGATTGCATGTTATACAGTCTACTCTTGAAGTCTTCATTTCTGACAGTGTTGTTTGAAAACAAAATGAGGGCTGTCCAGGAGGGTCACTCACAAATAGACCTGTGTCTGTTTAACGGCCACACATTGCCAGTAAGAAACACAAGCCATAGGAAAGGAAAAAGAGAAAAAGAAGAAGCGTTTGACTATTTCATTTTCTCCTACAATGTGTTTTTACTGTAGTGCTTTATCTTGTATTTGGTATCTTTCTATCACTGGGCATTGTTTTTAGCATCTGTCGATTTGTTTTGGATTTTAGAGCATATCAGAGATCTCAAAAATCTCTCTCCAGAGTATAGTCTTCACAGTAATTGTCTTGTCATAGAAAAAACCATGGAGAAACAAAGGTCTTTCTGTCTGCCTGGGGCCTTACCACATCTCTCACTGAGCCAATGTAACCCATGTTTTTGTGATTTCAAAGAAATGTTGGACCGAGTGGCTTTAGGCGAGATGGCCAGCTGTGCTTGCCATTTTTATTCTTCCTAAGTAGCAGTCCCTTTGCAGGACTTGTAGCTGGAAGGAAATTTTAAAACTGTAAAATGAATCACACTTAGGTAGAAAATGAATATGCGGCAGCACCGCTCGAGACAGGGGCTGGAATGTATGAGCTTCATTTTCACAGTGCAAAAAGTCCTTTGGTGGCTAAAAGCATTTGTGAGTCAGGGTTGTAGACAAATCCTAGAACTGCTGAAATGGTAGTGATTTCTGACTTGTGAAATAGGAACTGAGGTCATGGTGTTGTGTAGTTTTCATTGTGATTCTGTTCTGCATATAAAGCACTGCCCCCTGTCTTGAACCATGAACATTAGCAGCAAAAATACTCCCGCTGAAATGAACCAAGAGCTCATCACTGGCTGTTCTGTTCTTTAGGCCTTGTAGAGCACGATGTTCTTTTATTCTTTTTCTTTGAGAGCATTGTGTGTTGCTGATGTGAATTTCTGGCTTTTCAAAACCCTCCTTCATTGCCATACACACTGACAAGAGGGCTAGAAGTGCCCGTGCTTCAGATCTTATGCCTTGGCTGAAGAGCAGTTCCAGTTAAAAAGTAATTATACACAAATGACAAGCATCTATTCCACAGAACAGCTGCTTGGTAAATTTTGAAGTGCATCTCCTTATTTTGCCTAAAGGGCAGACTGTGTGTTTTATTCTCTCTG
>WEKX01000034.1:183996-198941 GCA_013390025.1 Pitta sordida | reverse complement strand
CAGCAGTGACACCAAGGAAAGAAGTGAACTTTCTAGGAAAGTTCACTAGGAAACTGGGAGCTGTGTCATTGAATCCCAGGGATTGGGAAAGTATTTCTGGCATAACACACCCTTGGTGTCCTTTTGCTCAAGGCCGTAGGTACAGATAAGTGTTGCCCAAATTTCATGGTAAAATCACAAGTGGTCTTTATTGAACTGTAGATTGTTTAGCTGTCTCTGCAAGTTGCCTTGTGAAAATGCTGTGCCAGAATGCAGAAAGCCAAGTTTTTTGGTTTTCTCAATGTAAGTGTTGGAGCTGATAATGCAGCTGGATCATTAACTTCAACAATGTCAGCATGTTCTCACCATTGCATTCACATTAATTAGTCTACATATTATTTAACAGCACAGTTCTCTGTGATGAATTCACTAATGTACTTCTTGGCTCCCACTATATAGAGTGCCTCTGCTTCAAAAGGAAGCTGTTAAATGATAGAAAAGGTAGGAAGATTCATGGAAAGATGCACCAATGTGTTCATATTTAAAGAGAATCACACAAAGGCACTGAATGATAACTTTTCCGAAGGAATCTCTTGCTATGCAAAAGTCATTGTTTCTATCTCATGTGCAGGCAGGAAAGAAAACAAAAACCAGAATATCAAATTCAGAGGAGGAGTGAATGTTTATGGACCTGAAAAGTGAGATTAATTAATGGTTCCAGGAGGATTGTTTCAGCATAAATTAAGACATAGTCCAGAAAAGGAACAAGAAAATATGCTGAGTATAGATCCTTACAGTTGCTCCCTGTGTATGAGGGAGTCAACATAAACTGCATCCTGTTTGAATTAAAATGCAGTATCTATGGGGTGGAGGGGTTATTTGGTTGGGGCTTTTTTATTTTTCATGGACATGAAACCTCCTGATGACATTTGCATGATGTTCTTCAACAGGTTGGAATTGCACTTTAGATAAAAGAACTGCTAAGACATCTCTTCTGGGTGTATTTAGAAATCAGAGTTGCAAATACATGATGTTTTTGAATACAAGATGAAAGTACAAATTAATCTTATTCCTTGCCAAGGGACAAAATTTCATTCTTGAATGAATATCCATCAAATATGGTCACTTCAGGTAATAAAAGAGTGAAAGAATAAGGAATTTAAGACTTCCCCTACCCATGAAATACGTAGAATGACTATTCAATAAGAATCAAATTAAAACTGTTGTATCGATCCAGTTGACCTTGTAGAATGTAATCTTTTGATATTGATATTTTTAAACCATAGCTATAATGGCAAATGAAGGCTGAGAGCTCAGTGAATTTCACAGGTACCAATACAGTAAAAATGTTCATTGCAAACCTGTGGCGTCAACCATGAACCATTCACGAACATGACTTACTAATTCAGTAACAACTTCGGGCATTGCACATTGCTCTATGTCTTGATAATACGTTGGAATAAAAAATTTCTCTGTTGCAACACTGGTGAGCAATGCCATAGTGTTTGAGTCATTTACGGCTTGAGAGATGAAGGGATGACAATATCATTTTCTAATCCAAATAACTCTGGTTTTGGTCTTGGGTCATTATACACTTCCCTAAGACAAAAAGCGCAGAATCTTACCCACCACTCATGGCACCACACACAAAATTAATCGTCTGATTAATCTTAATCAGTTTTTCGTAATGGTGAAGGTCTCATGCTCTGAAGATTATAGCACCTTTAGCCTCCAGTCACAAATAAACATTTAACACCCACTGCTGCAGGGCAAACTTCAGTAGCACTGAAAATGCATTTAGAGGAAGGTTTTGTTGTTTATTTGAAGAACAGTATGCATGCAACCTTCTGACTCCCCTGCTCCCTAATATCAGCACATTGGAAACTGGAATTTGCTTTATTTAACCTGGAGAATATTAGATTCTGTTATGTGTCTATGTGTGACACTACTTAGCGTTATGTCTCTAGAGTATATGTAAAAATCTTCTTTCTATAATTATTATTATTATGTTGTCAACAAATTTGAGAAATATTTTGAATCATTCATGCCATTTTCAGTGTTGAATATTCTTAAATTATAAATATTCCTCAAGACTTCAGCTTTCAGCTCCCATTAGTAACATGTGCTGGTTGACATGTCTGCAATTTTGTCCTCATTAGTAAGGAAAATGCAAACATTGACATCAAAATGTTCTGTAGCATCTGAAATGAGAACAGAGATTTTCATGTAACTTTAACTCATGATTTTTTTTGTTGTAAGTGATAAAGAGATGAGCCAGAAATACATCTGCATGTTAGTTAAAGGTCTGAATTATGTAGACATATCTTAGCCACCTTTAGCACATCTAGTCTGGGGACTGACAAAAACAAAAATTCCCCCACTTTCTCAGACTTGTAGCCTGCACACGATCCTGTGCTTGGTTCTGTGTGTTCTCACAATAATTTGTTTTTGTTAGCTTGGGTCCATCAACACTGCAGACTGATTGCTGTGTGAGAAGTGGATATTTATGCAGTTGTGGTTGTATGTGGTCTAATAAAATGTGGCAGTTGGGTGCCTGTTTTGGTTTCGGTTGTGATGCCCAGAACTGCTGTGGTACGGGTTTGTATGCATTGCTTGACTGTTGCCATCCATCTCGGAGCTCTTTATATTGTGCTTAAACAAACAGCCCTAAGACTGCAGGGATTAGCAGACCCTCATAGGAGCTCCCATGAAATAGGAATGCACAAAATGTGTTATCCAGTGTTCCAGCACCTTCTCAGTGCTTGGTGGGTGTAGCACAGGGATGAGAGGAAACCAGGAGGAAAGACAGACCGAGCTGCAGAGAGCATCTCCTAAGGAATTGGATGAGGCAGCTCTAGGACAGAAAGCTTCTCAAGCTGAACCAATATTTGAGAGGTACAATAAACTCGCAAAAAGATTTTTTTCTTTTTTTCCCTTCTCAGGCTGAGTTTTTCATGTTACAGACCTTGAGATGCACAGCACATAATATGGTGTGTGGGAGGCAGAGACTCCATGATTGAGCTGCCATTTTAAGTTATATTATATATTGCCCATAAATGGTTATTTTCTGGGGCTTATCGTCTTCATTAAGAATCACTTTGAGCTGAACATTTCTATTAATCAGCTTGAAGCTGGCTGTTTATGCCTCTAAAAAAATAAAAATATCCACTTTACTTCTTCTGAGTTTTTAAGCTGTTATTGGACCTTTTCAAAAGGAAATCTCTTTCAAATCTTTCAAAGAAGAAACCACAAACAACATCTTTGACTTTGACAGAAGTCTTCTTTTTGAAGTATTTTGGATTAAATCATGAGTGGTACTGTGGAAATAACAACTTTTTAAAATTAGCCAAATCTAAAGTTAGATGAGATTGCCATAAAACCACTCAGTGTGTAATGATGGCCATAAAACAGCAATTATACTATTTTGTTCTGAGTTTTAATTATGTAATTGCAATGAGTGAGTTGATTGAATTCTTAGAATGTGCAATGGTGTTAAAGAAAATATTATGACATTTTAGCTCATGTTCCTCAGAAGTACTTTCAAATGGCACCAGAATTCACATGGTTTGCCCCCCTTCTTTTTATGTTTTATGTTTTGCTAATAGAGGAGGTTTTTAAGTGAAAGCATAGTGCACATTGTATGCAAATTTATCATATGAATCCTCCTGTAAGTACTGATTTTCACCTCCCTGCTTTAGATGGACCTTGGTGTTCCGCAACACCATGCAGATCATGCGGAATAAATACATTAAAAATTAATGTGTAAAGAGAAATAAGGAAGTTTTAAGGCACCAAAGAGAATGTTGATACGGCCTCCTTTGGCACAGCTTTGCAATTGTATTCATTTATGTTCAAAACAGATGAACTACAGTCAGAAAAGGAGCTAAAGAAGATTACTAATATAATTAGGAGAAAGGAAAGTTGATCATACAGAAGAAAAATAATGGCTGTCTCATTCTTATAGAACAAAGTCTATTGTTATATATTAATACATGTATAACAATAATATATAAATAAAATTTGAGAAAGACAGTAGGATAATGGTGATACAAAAATAAATGGATATAGAAAGACATATTTTGCATTCGTGAGAGAATGTGTAACTAAATACTAGCACAGAATTCCATTCCTTAGAGATCAGTACATAGGTCTTGGGTGAATCAGGGGCAAATTTCGTGCATAATATAACTAATGCATCTTCTAAATCAAATTATATTAATAAGCTGAATATCTTTGGGACAGGAGCTGTCACTTGCAATATTATTGAACAATGCCTATCATGCTGGGGTTGTAACTTGATTGAAATTGAGATCTGAATGTAAAATTTTAATCAGAAAAGCCTGGTTGCTTTTCTTCCCTCAATATTTATACCGTTGCCCAATACATTTCTCTCTAGCATTGTAGCCTTTTTTATTTGGCAAATAGTATTTTCTTTTCCAGAGCTTTAATGGAAATAAAATTGTCATGAAAAAACCCAATAATTGCATGCATTTTTGTAACAGCTTCAAGGCAGAATGCTTTGTTCCAGACTTTTAAAAATCTACTCTGTGAGTCAATCAGAGCTTGTCTGAATTATAATAATGTGTAGTACTTTTACAAAAGCACTTGAGTATTGCCTGTCCTAATAAGAAGACTTAGCCTGCAACTGTTTTTTAGTGTCAGCAAACATTGCACACAGGTATCACTAGGAAAACTTCCAGGACCAATATTAACAGTCTTTGGCTATGCTAAAAATTATAATATCTAAATCCAAATAAATCCAAAGTATCCTTGATACTGTAGTTCTTACTCAGGCAGAAATTTAAAGAATAAGAAGGAGAGGGTCTTTTTATTTTCTTCTTTTTTTTTTTTTGTCCTGATACTCTAAGGTAAACTTCAAAATTTTTAACGGTATTACCACACAAGTCCAGGATAAGCAAAACATAAAGAATAAGCGCTGTATAAAAATGTATGAAATTGTTTTGATCTGGCACCAATATTTTCTTCATAATGAGAAGGCATAGACTAAACTAGGTGAAGGGTAAGAAAAATTAAAAAGAAAGACGAAGCTCATACTGAATGTCTAAGCCCATCTCTCTGTCTCTGAGTTAATTACATATATATACAGGTATGTCACTTCAGCAAGTGTCAGATAAAGCAATTTTCAAAGCAGCTGAAAATGGAAAAAAGGCAGCAGTGCTCAGCAATACCTCTGGCAGCTTTAAGCTCACCTGACCTTATGCCAAGCCAAGCTGGGAATTCCCAAGCACAAGCTGTCAATCCTCTGGTTCATTCAGGCATATGCAGTTTCCCTTAGAGTAACAACTCCTCTAAGCAAAGTAAAGAGTGAGAGAAGGACATTCATAGAGGATGACTGATCATGTTGTCACACGTCTTGTAGCACAGGGGAGAATACACACAACTTGTTAGTTCACTCAGAGCTGTGCTGCTTCTCACACTGGGCTGGTTGTGCTGTTGTGTATCATGATGGATTTCGGAGGCTTTTCTTTCACCCTTTAGGCAGCACATATGCAGCAGAGACATTGCATTATTCATTCTCTGTGTATGACACTGCTTGTGGTTTGAATATTTGTAATTAGATAGCTCACAGGCACACCAAGGTGTACGATGCAGTTTTTACATGGAGTTTTTCAGCAGTTTATTTTATGGGAGACATGCACCATCCTTATGGAAGAATAGAGTATCTTTATGGCATGACAACATTATAAGTCTATAAAATGTTAACCCTATTACAGAAGACAGTGCTATTATCTTATACCCATATATAGATATGTATATCTATACTAGGTCCACATACTAGGAGATCTGCAATGAAAGAGGCTACTCAGAAAGACAGTCCAACTGATTTCTGCAATATTGACCATAAAAACCTGTTTGGTTTCATCGGAAGCTTTGTGTCACAGAGTCACTGCTCATCCTCAGTTTCTAGAACTGTAGGATCATCCTTCCAATGCTGGGGAAAGCCTTTGGGGAATTAGTGAAATAAATCAATGCTTACAACAGAGGTGACAAACCTGTTACAAAGTAAACCATGACATCTTGTTCTTCCAGTTCTGCTGACTAACAAGGAATCTATTTCTTCATGTTCCAGATTTTCTCTTACCGCCTGTTTGTATAACACGATTTTCTTTCCCGATGATGGATTTGTGTACTTTTGGCCATGTTGGAATGACGACACAGTGACATCTGGTGACCAGTTCTGTGTATGCATTTTATTTTTGGTACTTCTCCCTGAAGCAGTTACCCCAAATTCTGGCAGTTATTGCAAAAATCCATTAATAAACAGATCCATTTTTTTCAACAAGAAAGACCTCAGCAGGTCCCATAAAGTGCAAATGAATGTCACAATTACAGTGTAATCTGCTGGAGAACTAGATATTATGTGATTGCTTATCCAAATAGCAAATCATCCGTCCACCGCCACCAAGTTGTGTTCAGAAAGGTCCAAGGGTAGGGACCTGTGTCACTTACATGTGCTTGTTGTTTGGCCTGAGCTGTTGACTGACCACAGGGCTGTGGGTTATTTTAGATGTGGAGGAAGCAATCTTTGAAATAGCTTGCTGACTTCTCTATTTACTTCTTCAAAAACACAAAGCAAAATACCCCCAACTCCTCAACCTAATCTGCTGTCACAGCTTTGGTGGTTTTTTCCCTAAGTTAGCTGTCAGCAGTGCTCCTGCTAATAGCATGATGTCTCAGCATGATGCACTTTCTGGTCCTATTAATTTCATAAACAGAAGCATCATAGGGCTTCCCTTCCCTTCAGGCTGGAAAGGAGATGTTTATGCTCAGTCTCTACCAGCACAGTGCTGAGGCTGCTAAAGCTTTCTCTCTTCTCCATCACACTGCTGCTTTAGCTCTCAAATGTTTCTGGGGTTGTCCAGAGAATATTGGAGAATAGATTGAATTTATCCAGAGATTCATGAATAAGAAAGAAATCAAAAGCAATAAAGCACAGAGCTGCCCCTTTAATCAAATGAGTTTCCTGCACTGGCCTGCAAGGAGCCTAGGATAAATGGCACTGTGTTGGGTCATTATCCTCCTTGGCACTGCTACCAGCACTCCAAGTTAGGATAAACAAGGCTGTTGTTCTGGGAAGCAATTTGACCCAATGCTTTTTTATCTCCTCCTGTCATTTCCTCGGCTGCTCCGCATGGCTGGATGAAAACTGTGGCACAACATGGCATGGAGAAGCTGGGGTACTCCATCCTCTTCCAGTCCTGTTTGAGACCTTTTCTCTCAGGTGACAGATGTGGCTCCATGGCCTCAGTCACACTGAACTTGGGTCATTGTGTGCACATTTGGGGTGAAACCCTGCCCTGAAGAGGGTCTTGAGCGGAGTCCTCACAGAGCCACAGTTCTCAAGCTCCATCTTAAGCTTCCAGAGTTTTCTTCCCACAGCAGCACTGGGGACCCACCAGAACACTGTCAGGATGGATCCCAGACTCCTCCAACCCAGGGCCGTCTGTTTAACACACACACAGCTAAACCATCTTCCTCTTCCGCTGCTATCAGAGCCCAGCCAGGCTGGTAGCACATGTCACAACCTTTACTTTTGTGTGATGCCTGCCCTCCTCTGTCATTTTATCATATTGTGTGAAAATTAACTTAAATCATCACAAATTACTAATCTGTCCTATTAGTATCTCCACAGAGGTGGATAAAGTACTACAAGATTTATAAGTCTAATTTCTTTTCATGTTGGTTCTTTCTATATTCCCAGCTCCTGCAGGGTTTCATAGATATGCAAATTATGTTTGATCACTTTTGGAAGTAAATTTTAATTATTAATATTTTAATAAAACAATTAGAATAATTTCTGGAGTTGTTAAATTTATTTTCAGTTGGTGTCATTTTCCTAACTGTACTGCTGTGTATAAATAAAAGTGGTGATTCCCTGACCTAGTGGGAGTAACCTGGCAAATTATTCCAAAGCACTTTTTCAATCTTTCTTTTTTTACCATAATCTGAGCAAAGATGGATTTTTCCATAATATCATTATAAAACCTTCATAAACAATAGTGTTTTCCTTATTGTAAGTGCTATGCTTTCAGTTACATTTAAAGCATCTGAAAGCAATTTATCCCTGAGCTACGTGGTGTCACTTGAGAAAAGGAAATCAAAATTGCTTTTGAATTTGCTATGACTTCAGTACAACTTCTAATGGCAGCTCAAGCTGCTGCTTAGAAAAACAGAGTCCCTGAGCATCCTGAGGTATGATACACGTGTGTGTGTCTATGTAATTTCCTGAACTTCCTGGATACTTTAAAGTTTCACTACCTCGTTCACGTGTCTCTGGTTCCCTTGACCTTGTGAGTATTTTAATGTTGTACTTTCCAAAAATTACTATTGCAGCTGCAATTGAACATTTTAATTTGAGTGCTATTTTGCAGTGGATAATGCTATAAAGCCAAATTAGGCAAATTACAATGTATGTTCTTAAAAATTAATTATTCCTAATGATTTCCTGCCCAAATATATATTCCTCTCCATGAATGAAATGGAAAGATGGTTCTTTACTCTGGGAAAACGTCCATATGTTTATGCAGTTCTTAATTTACTATCTCATTACAGTTCTGAATTGTACTAAAATGGATGTCTCTTATACATTTGTAGATTTTTTTTTCTTCTGGACTCTTGTCGTCTCCCTGCTGCCTGTGTGTGGTTTCAAATGGCAGCCGGTTTACTGTTCTGTTCAAGGTTGCTTTGATATTGTAGAAATTGATCTGTTTTCACTTGTGGCCATGAGGAATCTGTTGGTTGTCTTCAATAGAATAAATAGTTTCTATCCTTAAATCTCCACTGTGCATAACATTTGTTCCCACAACTCCAGATGGGTGTTACATTTCAGCTCATGAAGTGCTGCAGATTCTGGGCAGCTAGGAAGCTCAAGTACTAAATATTTCTTCCGCATCAGGACACAATAAAATATTACAAATACGAATCTGTTAAAATATAGATCCTATCATTTATGTAGTGATATTTCTCTGGCAGTATAAGGCATTCAGACCACATTCTGACAATCACTGAAATCACCAGCCTGCATCTCTTCCTCAGGGTTCATTACTTGAAAGGAAATTTTTTTGGGGGGGTTTGTTGTTTTTGGTTGGTTGGCTTAGTTTATGTTGGAGGTTTTTCTTAAATCTCATGAATACTATTTATATTGCATGTATTACATTAAAAAGCCAAATTTTGGGTTGATAGTTCTATATTAGATCTTGTGATGTATTAGTGTGAGACCAGAGCACCAAGTGTGGCAATATCCCAGAAAATAAAGGCCTGAAAAGGCAGAGGAGTAATAGCAATAAACTTTGTGTCTTTCAGCAGCGCAGAGACCTTGAGAGCAGCAGTGTGCTTCCCCACAAAGAGGGAACACAATCACTTGGATGGCTCAACCTCACAAGCATCCCTGGGGAAATGTAAAATGTGTAAAGGGGGAAGATTCAGCAAAACCAAAGGGTTCACTGATGTGAAATCTCAGCAAGAGGAAATATATGTCCTTGAAAAAGAGGTGGAGGATGTGCTGCAGTGGTAACTGGTGCAGAGAAACAACGGGATCTGCTCTGGTTTCACACTGGGAAAGATGCTGAGTTCATGCACTTTGAGGAGTGCTGGTAAGTCCTGAAAAAATTCGCTGTGATTGCAGAATGAAGGCTCTGCAAAGTGTTTGATTGTGACAGATAACATCATCCCCAACGACAGAGTAATCTTGTTTAACCCAGTTTAACCCTTCCATCATCTAAGAACCTTGTTCCATTCCTGTTACCTAACAGAGGGAGCTGAGGATGTGTTTCCAAGGGACATAACACAGTTATAACGGATTTGTTTTTCAGAAGTTAACAGAAATCTGAGGGCATAAAAAATTAAGCTTTTATGTGTTTCCCAGTCTACTCTATTTTTATTTCTCTCAATTCTCACCTGCAGCAGGGTAAAATCAGGTACTGAAATCAGTAGGCACTGTAAAGAAGAAAATATCCAAGTGAAGGCGACAATGAAGGGTAGACAGTGAAACACAGCGGAAACATCTACATATTTGTAAACAGGGGGTATTTTAATGATATTATGGGAATAATCAAAATCAGTTAGAGAAGGTTTAAGTATGATTAGTAAAAAAACCCCATAACTTTTGTTTCACCTTAGTCCAGCAAAACAATTACAGGGGAGCTTAGCTGTGGTGTTAGTGTAGGTTGGTATTCAAACCTTAATGCCTGAACCTTTCCTATTTTTAAACAATATCTCACCTCTACCTTGAATGGTATTTTAAAGCTGGACTAAGAGGGATAGAGGCTACCACAAAGTACCACTGGAATTCCAGAGCAGCCGGTCCAGTGTCTCAGGAAGAGGCAAAACTAGTCACTCAGGTCCAGACAGTTACTTATGACTTTCTCCTTATGAGGAGACAACTACTTTTCCTGAAACAGACTGGGAAAAATATAGCCAGAAGCACGTTGCTTTTTTTCATGATATGTAACAGCATCTACAGAAACTAATGAAGGAAGCAGAGAGGAAATGTTGGCTTGTGTCTCATTGCAATGCAGTTGGTCACCAACACATGACTTTCCATGGCAAGACCCTCATGATGACCATGGCAACACTTCAGTGAATGTAACCCTGCATTTGCATGAGGACTCTGCTGAAAATGAGGCTCTCAAGTCCAAACCAGGATTCAGGCTTACTGAATCTTACTGATGGATTATCTTCATAGTTCTAGTTCCAAACTCTGCAGAAATATTAGTGATGTACACCTCTGCCCCTCTCTCTCAATATATTATAAGACTTTGCATTATGGAGATGTGAAAACATTCAAAGAGTTTATGTCTTCCCATTCTTGTTGTGCTAGGGAGAAAAGTTACTCAGGTTACTCTCAGAGTTGGAGGATTTGTCATAAAGTCATTTATCTGTTCATATCACAGTCTTGAACTGCTGTGCAAAGAGCTAGACACAAAATATGTTATGTTCTTTGAGATCACCTACTTGACCTCTTGCCTCACACAAGTGGGATGGGACTTTGAGACAGAACATATTGACAGAGTCAGCCCAAGGCATTAGAGATATCTCAGGACCTTGACTTCTCACAAAGCATCTTATCTTGAGACACAAGCTATCCTTTTTTAATATATATATATATAAAGCTATAATATACAAACGCTTATATAATTTCAGGGCAAAATTTTTCATTTTTTGGAATTACATAAGCCAGACTGAACTCTGAAATGCTTTTAAACATATTGGTGACTCTTTAGTTTCTCCTCAGCTGTGTCCACCCAGCCTTATTGCTAATTAATGTCCTTTTTTCAGAGCATTCGCTGTTTAGCCCCAAAGGGTTGAAAACAAGTATGGCAAATGGAAAGAGCTGCTAATATTTTGTGACTGGTACTGACTCAAAAGGCTGCCAGAGGAGGCAGAGCCTGACTGTGCAGAACCTGCTGCCTGGGCATTGCAAATGCTGCAGCATTTCCTGCTCTGTCCCTCATTGCTCCCTGGGGAGAGGCTGTTTTCCTTTCAGTTGGTCAAAAATTCATGTTATTGCTAGCCAAATGGATGACCTGGAAATGTTGAATAGGAACTAATTTCAAACCAGCAGACTGCAAAAAGTTTGGGGCTAAATTTTTTTTTTTAAAACATAGCATGAGCTAAGCTTCGAAGGCAGAGAAAAACCAATTAATAGAAATGCATTTGAAGAAACCTACAAAATGAGGCATAAAACCTTATATAACAGGTTCTGTTTTGGCAAGAAATATAATGCGAAATATGGAAAGGGTGATGGAAGTGGATAATAATGATTTGAATGTTTTAAACAGGTTAGGGTTTGTAATATTTTCCACTTGAAGTAAATGCAGACTTCATGTGTTGTTATTTAAAGGCTCGGAATTCTTTTTTTCTTTAACTAGGAAAGGCAGTAATAGCTCTAGGCCAACCTGTTGGTTGAATGACAAAAATTAATGCAGTGCTACGCAGGTGCTGTTTGGAGATGATGTTTTTCCTTTCCAATTTTACTTCCACACAGAAAGCACCATTCCTCTGCTGCCATTCATATTGGACCTTCTTCCAGTACAAGAAGATATATTGATTTATGGACTTATAACAGAGATTATTCTTCATGTTTAAACTAGAAGTTATCACCGATTCTGATGGTGTCTTGGGATCTACCTTGCTATAAGAGGCTTTTTCCAGTTAAATAAGCGTTAAAGCTAAGTTGAGGCATTTGCTATTACAAAAATCACTTTATTAGACTGTTTCATAAACCCACTTGATTTTACTAAAGAAAGCTGTCTTCCTCAATGACTGTAAGTCATTGATAGAACGTGGCCATAACTTGCCCCCTGCTGTCAGACCAGAAAGGTAATATTTAGGCACAACACTTCTTTTTCCTAGAGAGATGCTTATGAGGATGGGAGTACAGTGCACCCTCCTAGCGTGGATTGCATGTTTCCATGTGCTGGTTCTGTCAAAACTATCATAATGTTGTAAAATGTTGGACAAGGGATCCCTAAGAGATGATTATATTTTGGCATCCAGGTACTCTATCAAACTATGTGTGGCCAGCAGGTCGAGGCAGGTGATTCTTTCCTTTTTCTCTGCCCTTGTGAGTCTCCACCTGTACATTTTGTCCTGTTTCCAAAGGGAATTTCATCGTTGTGGAATCTGTATCAAAACTTGTTTCTGGTGAGGCATTCTTGATCTCCCCATCTATGTGGAGGTTTGTTGCATGATGCTCTTACTTATTATATTGTGATGGCAGCTCTTCTAGGAACTGTAAATGCCTTTCACCATCCCAAAGCACTTAAAGTACCTGCGTAGAAGGGAAAAAATACCTGGGAAAAAGAGGGCTTGTTACCCTTGCTGTGCCACAGAGAAGTGGGTTAGAGAAGAGTTTAATTCCTTGCATAGATCAGTCCATGGGAGAGTGGGAAGTAAGCTCAGATCCCCACGGGTGCTGAGATATAAGGCTATCCTTTTTCAATTTAATTTAGAATAACAATTCCTTTTTAACAGTGCTTCTGTATAAATCATTTAGTAATAACCCATCCTCTTGAAACCAAAGCTGTAGCAGTCATCTGGATATGGATAATTGCTACTAAAAGGTAGGTAAAAGTGTCTCTTTCCCTATAAAAATATCTCCCTTTTCGAATCATTTCAGCATTTTCTCTCTCCTCAAGAGGCAAAGATATTTGGGCTGCAAAAGGATGGGAGAAGAGTTTTGTTTTCATTAAAAATTCATTTTCCAAAGATCAATAGGAAAAGCCCCAGACTTTCATTACATTGAGCACATGAAGAAATGGGTTCCTCCAGCAATTCACAAAACATCTGTAGTTGTCAAATGGCCTGGGGCCATTACAGTGCCAGGCAGCTTTGGATTCATTAGTATTACTAGCTTAAATGGTTCTAATAATTAGCCACGTCCCTCTGGTGAGGAGTAGATAGTCTTTATAACTCTGAAGCCATGTCTCAATTACATAAAAGAAAGCGAGTTGCTCTTCCCATCAGGTACAATGGGTAGTTTGGACATCTGCTTTCTCTAGGTGATTAACAAACCTGATGTCTCAGAGAGCTTTGCACTTTCTTTCCCATCTTTTTGCACAAAAAGTTGATTTTGGTTATCATTGCTTTAATTTAGTGACTCATTGAATCAAATGCATAGCTGGAAGACACGGAGACATTTAGTGATTACTTTTTTTTTCAGGAAGGCAGTGGTTGCTATTTGTTTTTCCTTGTTTATTTTTTCCCCCTCATTTTGACCAAGATCTCTTTGTATCCAGGAAACAATACCTTTATTTCCTCTCTCAAGTGATTTTATGAAGAAACATTTTTGCAGACCATTAAAAGTACTTTGTGGAGAAATCACATGCCATGAGAAGCAGAGATGAGGAGGTATATTTTAAAATTAATCACCAGTAAAGCCAAAGATCCTTAGAGAGAGATCAAAATATTGTATATCGTGGAAAAATAGGTTTCTGTAGGTGTGTGCTGGACCTTTCTGTTTTCATACAGCTTTAAGTCTCATTTCACACGGCCAAGAACAGTGATAGACTCCTGAAATCAAGGAGAATTTTTCCAGGAGCTTCAATTGGGACTGAGATCTCTCCTTTGGTTATTGGAAAAGATGTTGGGCTGTTTCCCAGCCTAATGTGATTTATTAGTTGCTTCCTTTTAAGTTCATCTTAACTGATTAACTGAGTCTTATGAGGAATTTTGCTTAAAAGGGGGGACAAAGTATGGATTAGAAAAAGCCGGTTGCACAAGGGGGTTTATTAATGTTCTCTTTTATTATGTTTAGTCTTTCATGTGGCACTCCTACATAAGGTCAAACTGTACAAACACCTGACAAGGAGAATAATCAGAAGGATGAATACGTATAAGACGAATTATTGTACTTTAAAAAAAAAAAAAGTATGAGAGGAATTCAGAAAGAAATATTTTTATGTTTCTTTCTAGAGAGAAATATTAAACTCATATGCCAGGGAAGTGGAGCTGAAAAGCCTAAAAACATTAACGATATCTGTGCTGCTCATTACTCCAGCCACGCAAGCTGATGCAGAATTTGACAACTAAAGAGCTGAAGATTTTTGCTGGAACTGAGTAGCTGGTATAAAACACAGACCCAAGGCCCCTACATTCATTTTGAAGCAGATGCATAAGGCCATTGACTTCAAGTATCTTGCACAATTTCCTCTATTAATGCACCATGCTCTGAGATCCAGGCTCATTATCTGTGTCCTGTCATTGACTCTTTGTCCTTGTGTACACGGCCAATATCCAAACTTGAAATAAAGAAATGTTCTGCTTAAGTGAATTTCTGCAAGAAAATCATCCGTGTGCTTAACAGCATTGCTAATTATCTATCATCACGGGAGAGAGAATAATTCACTGTTGATACACTTGATAGTAAGGAGCCTGAATCTAGGCTTCTCCTTATTAGCTACTGACAGTAAACCAGTCACAGAAACCTCCAATGGGCTAATTTG